>OY829532.1:194565-497129 GCA_963691665.1 Clepsis dumicolana | reverse complement strand
CAAAAATAAAAAAACCTGCTCAAAAAAGAAAGCCGTCAACCCCAAGGTATTTTTCTTGTAATTTGTTTAATGAATTTCGACGAACTAAGTACAACTGTCTTATTCATTGTTTAATGTCTGTTATGTTTCAGATCTGCTGCACCCAAGAAAAAAGAAACTAAAAACCCGTTTGACGTGTTCGGAATATTTCCTGAAGACGTTGCTGTTAACCATAAGCCTGCTGAGACTGATCCGCTTGATTCATCCATTATAAGCCGGGTACCGAACGGGTCAACAAAACGAGCTTGCACCCTCAACGGAGACTTTTTCTTGGAGCTGCGGGTGTACAACACTGCTGATATTCGCGGTGAGTTACGTCAGGAGCGTTGGAAAAAGGCTCTCGTTACTCTAAAGGCGCAAATCGATGATGAAACTGTTGAATGGGAGGCATTGCAAAAATTTATTAAAAAGATAAATGTACTTTTCAAGGACGCTAACGTCAAATTTTATTCTAACGATACTAAGTACTAATTTAGTAGGTACTTTTTTGATTTTAACAGATACTGCAGGTTGTCTCTTTTTATTACTTATTTGAATAAAATTTAAACTACATCAAATTGTGTATCAAGTAATTTTTAATAAATGTTTTTAATAAATGTTAACGATTTATTATGAAACCATAATTTAAACGCTTTTAACGATATTACTTTAAGGGCGCAAATCGATGATAAAACTGTTGAATGGAGGGCATAGCAAAAATTTGTTAAAAAGATAAATGTACTTTTCAAGGACGCTAACGTCAAATTTATTGTAACGATACTAAGTAAGTACTAATTTAGTACTTTTTATTTTTGCTTTTAACGGATACTGCAGGTTGTCTCTTTTTATTATTTGATTAAAATTGAAACTATCAAATTGTGTATTTAACATATAAAACCAGGATTACAGCTTAAGCAAAGTCGCTACATAAAACATGCCCTTTTGCACTCAGTGTTCAATTACAGTAGAAAGCAGGAAGTGGGTAGGGCACCTTAGAAGTAATAAGCATAGAAAAAATTCGGGTGTAAATTTAAACGATGAGGTTGTTGAAATTTCGTCTGCTTTTAAAGGTCGCATAGCATCTTATAGAATAATGGCAACTGATGAGCTGAAGTCTTGTTTACCTGAATCATTTTTGATTACAGTAAAACCTAAAATGCAAAAAATTTTGGAAAATTCGCTTAAAAAACATGTGTCCCTCAAAGTAAATTTCGAATATTTTGGCGATTTTCTTTTGTTTAAAGATGACAAGCAGGAAATGAAATCTTTTGCAACGAAAAATTTTCCTATACATCAAAATTATCAATTCGAAGAGCTTTTAAACACAATAATTATTAGTATACAGAAAAAAATCGAAGAATTTCAGGAGCGCGATTCTGGTTGGACTTTCTTATCTAATTTGTATTTAGAAGTTAACATAAATAAGTATGAACCATTGAAAGCGTCATCTTACATAGACTTACCTAAGATAATAAAAAATAAAAAAGCTTGCATTAATATTCAAAATCATGATAATTATTGTTTTCTCTGGTGTGTTGTTGCTGCTCTTTACCCATGTCAAAACCATCGCGAGCGTCTATCATCTTATCCTCATTTTAAAGACGTATTAAAACTTGATAATATGTGTTTCCCTGTCACTTTAGCCGATATCATTACGTTTGAGCATCACAATATTGATATCAGTATTAACGTATATTCTTTAAAAAACAACCGAACTCTTGTAGGACCTCTATACAGATCGCAATATAAAAGGAAACATCGAATCAATTTACTTTTAATCGAACGCGGTAATAAGTCGCATTATGTTTTGATTACTAATTTACCGCGTCTTGCTCGCGGTCAGATTACCAAACATCATGCTAAGCTTTATTTCTGCGAAGACTGTCTGATATTTTTTCAAACTGAACACGGTTTCAATAGTCACGTTTGTAGTGGGGTTGCTACGGTACTTCCGGAGAAAGGCACCTATCTCGAATTTAAGCATTTTGAACGAAAACAAGACGTTCCATTTGTCGTGTATGCTGACTTTGAGACAATCCTTAAACCCTATCAGAACTGTGAACCTAACACTGACAGTAGTTTTACTACAAATAAACAAATACATTTACCAGCCGCTTTCGCGTACCATATAATTTGCTCTTATGATGAGCAACTTAATCGTTTTGTTCAATACCGAGGGCCAGATTGTGCTCAGAAATTCGTAGATTATTTATATAGACATATTAAAGACATCCATAACGTTTTAGAAAAAGAAATTCCCATGATATTTACTGTAGAAGATTCTTTAGCTCATGAACGTGCCAAAAATTGTCATATGTGTAAAGGTTTATTGTTTGCAGACAAAGTAAGAGATCACTGTCATCTAACGGGCCGTTATCGCGGTGCCGCGCACCAGTACTGCAATCTGCGCTTTCGCGTTCCTAAATTGGTCCCTGTTTTCTTTCATAACTTAGCAGGTTACGATTGTCATTTGTTTATACAGGAACTTAGTAAATGTTCAGGGCCTGTGAAAGTAATCCCAAAAAATAAAGAAAATTATATTTCGTTCACTAAGTTTTTGTGGATTTCAGATCAAAAGTATGCACAAATTCGATTTGTAGACTCTTTTAAATTTTTAGGAACAAGCTTGGAAAAATTAGCGAATGGTTTACATAAAGATGATTTTATTCACTTGAACAAGTTTTATCCTGAAACTAAAAAAAATAAATTATTAACTCGCAAAGGTATTTATCCTTACGATTATATGTCGAGCTGGGATAAGTTTACAGAGACCGAGCTTCCATCACAGAACTTGTTTTTTGATTCTCTTTCCAACGAACAAATAAGCGATTCAGATTACGCACATGCGCAATCTGTATGGTCCGAATTTAAAATCAAAGATATGGGAGAATATACTGATCTTTACCTAAAAACTGATGTGTTGCTTTTATCAGATATTTTTGAGAACTTTCGGTTCATTTGCAAGTTAAATTATCATTTAGATCCGGCATTCTATTTAACTGCTCCAAGCTTATCGTTTGATGCTATGTTATTAAAAACCGGAGTTAAGCTTGAATTGATATCCGAATTAGAAATAATTCGACTCATACAAAAAGGAATAAGAGGTGGTATTTGCATGTGTTCGACCAGATATGCTCAGGCTAATAATAAGTACATGGAAACTTATGACATGAATAAACCAGACTCGTTTTTAGTATATATCGATTGCAATAACTTATATGGTTACAGTATGTGTCAATCGTTGCCCATGTCTAATTTTAGTTTTCTAGATCATCATGAAATTGCCCAACTAGATATTTTGTCTGTCGAAGATGATGCTCCATTTGGATTTATTCTGGAAGTTGACTTGCTATATCCGGAAAATTTACACCATAACCATAACGACTATCCATTTTGCGCACAAAAATTTATTCCTCCAGGAGGAAAAACGACCAAATTGATCCCAAATTTATATAACAAATACGAATACGTCATTCATTACGTCCATCTGAAAACATGTTTACGCAACGGCTTAACTCTTGATAAAATCCATCGCGTTATAAGGTTTCGTCAAAGTCCATTCTTAAAACAGTATATTCATTTAAATACAGAACTGAGAAAAAAAGCTACTACTCCTTTCCAACAAGACCTTTTTAAATTAATGAATAACTCAGTTTTTGGGAAAACTCTTGAAGACAGTGAGCGGCGAGTTGACGTCAAATTAGTAAATAAGTGGCACGACCGTCAAAACAAAACAAAAAAGTTTACTTGTGCTAACAAATTAATTGCCAAACCGAATTTCCATAGTGCAACAGTGTTGTCTGAAAATTTGGTTGTCGTACAAATGAAGCCTGAAAAAGTAATTTTAGATAAACCAATCTACGTAGGATTCTCTGTATTAGAACTTTCTAAAAGTCATATGTACCAATTTCACTACACGGTAATAAAAAAACACTACCAAGATCAAGTTACTCTGTGCTACACTGATACCGACAGTTTTATTTACAAAATCGAAACTGCAGACTTTTACAGCGATTTAAAAAATATTTTTTTAAACTTTTTTGACACAAGCAATTATAACCCTGTAAATGATTTGCAAATACCTTTACGTAACAAGAAGATTCCTGGGTTATTCAAAGATGAGTTAGGAGGAGAACTTATTACCGAGTTTATAGGGTTACGTTCTAAACTATACTGTATCAAAAGTGATAAATCTCTTATCAAAAAGGCTAAAGGAATAAAAAAACCAGCAGTTCAAGAGTTAACATTAAATGATTATCGGGATGTGTTATTCAATGATAAAATAGTTCGGAAAAAACACATATTATTTAAATCGATTAGGCACGAGATCTTCACTCAATCTGTCAATAAAGTTGCTTTATCTAACAAAGACGATAAACGACATATATTATCAGACAAAATTTCAACCAAATCTTGGGGACATGAGTCTATTTTCTAGTACAGTAGTTATCTAAGCGACCTTTCCTCGAGCTGTAATTTTATTTCGTAGGCACCCAATGGGTAATAAAAAATTAGAATGTGTTTAATAAAATAAAATACGTTGAGTACTTACGTTATTGTAAAATTATAATTATGTATGTTGTAGGGTCAGCGTCAAAAGCCGCTCATCACTTTTGTACCTTTTCGCTCTACGACCAGATGAGCGACTTTTGACGCTGACTATACCAAATAAGTAGATTATCATTAAGTACTTTATTTTTTATAATTACACATTGATTTGTAAATTGTATGGTTTGTTCTTTTTTTTTAATAAATAAATATGAAGTGTTATTAACATTTGTTTTCTTTTTTTCTTTCACCCACCTAAGTATATATAGACTGCGAGGATACCGACTGAAAACACATTTTACTTGAGTTGAAATTGAGTTTTCTCGCTTCGGAGGTTTCCTGACGATGTTTTCCGTCATCAAAAAGCTCAGGGCTCAGGCTTAATTTTAAATGTAATATTTTGATAATGGTAAGTAAAATCATGTTCTGTTGAACAGGCAAATAATACCTATCCTCGTTTATTGCATTGGGTATCAATTAAAACATGTCCTTACGTGTCTTAAGCAGCGCGGCGGCATGCAGCCCGTGCTAAGGTAATTTGCTGACACGTGAAATATACCTATTCACATTTATTGCATTTGGTACCAATTATAACAAGTCCTTACGTGTCGTTGTAATTTGATCGGCATTAAGCAGCGCGGCGGTATGCACCGCATGCTCCGAAGCGCGTGTTAATTTAATTTGCTGACGCATGAAATTACTGTAATTATAAATAGCGGCTGTTATAGTAAGTTATCATTCTGCACTCTACATTCATAACTGAGTAAAGTCGTTCCAAAGTTTTGAAAATTAAGACGAGCTGATCCATTCCCGATTCGGTAAGTAAAATTGGCATTATTTAATATTTATTCGTATTATTTTGTTGCTATTATTGTTTTGTAAGCGTATGAAAATGCTCATATGTGTTGCCAGATGCGTTTATTTATTTGATTTCTTTTGTTTCAGAATATGGAAGGAACGCAAGACACTCAAATCATGTTTTCGCAATATGCACAGGGTCCATTAGGATTCCGAGAAGATGAAGAAGAAGAAGAAGTCAGTGAATTTGTAAAAAAAATTGCAAGTGCCAAAACGAAAACCAAGTCTAGTAAACCAAAACTAAGGCTAAACAAAGTGGTAAAGAGAAGTGTACGAGGTCACCCGCCGTCGTTCGTTATAAACAATGAAGCAACTAAGGGGAACAGACTTGTCAAAATCCAAATAATTAACATAAGTGACTCCGCGCCGGATCAAAACGACGAAACCGGTGAAAACGTTATGCTCAGTGCGCAGTATGTGGCAAGTGACGGATACGATGAGATAATAGACAGTACAGAAAGTGTAATAAATAAGATATCCAAGAAGTTGTGCGGATATAGTGTTAGTTATTAATGTTTTTACTGTTTTTGTATATAATTTTGAAAATAAATATGGTCAACAATTTTCTTGTTTTATTCCTTTGATTAAGCGATACGTCAACAGGAAAGATTTTTTTTGTAAGTATGTCAATAAAGCAATAATTCAAACGAAAATAAAATTATCATGATTAAATGCACAAGAAAAATCTTTTCAGTAAATATCGCTTAAATAGATTAACACTATTATTAGCCACAGGTATGAATCGTTATCATTTATTTCATATTTTTAAACAAACAAATTCAATTATTTAAAAATGGGTTAATATAAAAAGTCTTCGTTCAAAATAAATGATAACTAATTTTGACTGGGTTAAAAAATAAAAAAATGATTAAACGTAAATATTTATTTTTGAAAATTAGGTATAATTTATTACAATGTTAAATATGCATAATATCGAAATAATATTTTTTAAGACATATAACGTTTTTTAAGGCACAAGCTTTTTTATGATGTAGACAATTATAAGAGCTGTTGTCGATACAATACTTTTTATACATTAATTGAAAATTAGAACAACCTTTCTCTCCCAAGTCTATTACAGTACAATCAGCACATAAATCATTAATCCACTTAATTTTTTCAAAACCTTTTACATATATTTTTTTGCCTTCCAAGAAATTATGAATCATTCTCTTAAATTCTCTGTGGTCGATATACCCCTCACGCCACATAATGCCAAGGTTTCTCTCTATCCATTTCACATGCCTTTTTTCGTTTTCTGATAACGTAGAAAATGAATATGGAGGTTTTATTAAATACGCCTGCGTGTGTTCATAGGTACTGTATGCAAATTCTTTAATAATAAATTCATTTTTAGATGATTTAAACCCCTGAACATCTACGAATAGATGGTCTAGTTTCATGATATCTTCTTTGTTATATTGGTCAACGGCTTATATTCTATAATACTATCATTCAAAATAAGACAATAAGCCGCGGTATTGTCAGGGATATCTGTGTCACACTCTAATTCAATCCGCACATCGACTGAACCCGTTTTTAAGGTTTCATTTTGACGAGAACAGTCGATAACAAACAGAGGTGCTTTATTTATAAAGTCTTGTGGATTCAACAACGGTGCTTGGCTGCGGTTATAATAAGACTGTTGGAATTTAGCGTACTGTTCATATAATATAGCAAATTTTTGAGCCGAGAAACTGACATTCAAGTTTTCATAAGGAAAATAATTTGAATTTAAAAAAACTTTAACGTCACGCAAATTACAATGATCAAAACGCGATATATCTTTATCAGCAACATTTTTCCTGTTTGTTTTTAATCCAATTATAACATATCGAGGTTTTTCAACTTGAGACGAAGTTTTGACGGCCCAAGAATGTTTTGATGTTTTAGGTAAAAGCGGGTATTCGTACAGATCCCAGTTCCTAAATGCTACCTGAATAGCTCGATCTCTTTCCAAATATTTAAGCAAACTTAATCTTTCACGATCAGAAACCTTAATGTGCGGCATGCGCCATACTATTTTAGATATAGTTATGTTACCTATATACTCATTTGTGTTCAGTTTTACGCTATTTAAATTAGTATTGGATCGTAAAAGAATAAGTTCATGCTTACAGTTAATAATAATTTTGTTATAATCCTCTGCGAAGCCAAGAATCTTATTTAAAGGAATTGACACAGAAAATGATCCATGCGTAATTTTTGTGCCATCAACATCCCAGCCCCATAACTTTGACATCGATGATTCAAGTTCATTCATCGACACAAGAGATTTTATTGTTGTTGTGACCCCAGCGTTTTTAATTTTATCTATTTCAATCCCATTCAGCTCATATCGAATATCTTGAAATAAATGAAGTATAGGGTTATTTGTAAAATGAACACTGGACACCTTCGCTTTTGTTTCTCTGTTGAATACTTCTATAGTACCCTCTATGTATAAAGTACTCGCTGATGGTAATACGTATAGATCTTGCTGGTTGATAGGTATACGGATTTCATCATTTAAATTGAAACTTGTTACGTACGGTTTATACGAATGATATTCGAAACTTTCAATCGTGCTATCAAAGCTAAAGGAGTCTGATAAGTTTAGTATACTCATTTTAATAATCCTATGTTTTTTAAAAACTGTTTGTTTTCCTTCGTTAGTTGTCCTTTAGGTCTTCTTTTCTTGATAGCACAATGAGCACTAACGGCTTTGCTGTTTGAGACCGTACATTTATTAAAGTCTATCATTTTTTTCTGAGATGTAAATATATCTGAATCTCTTCGCCACGTAAATTCACTAAATTATCGTTTATATCCAGTATTCTTATTATAAGAGCGTTTAAGCTGTTTTGAGTAACAGGAAAATATATAACATTTTTAGGTGTTTCTATAATCCGGTAACCAGGCGGTACATTTGGCACAAATTCATGAATTATATGACTAGGTTTTCCGTTTATAAATGACCCGCTCACGATGTCACATTCAACTCGTACTATAGTTGTAGACAGAATGGACACGGGAAAAGGGGACTCAGTTAATATATTCGCCTGAACTGTTTCTTCTCCAAAACCAAGTAACTTACCAATCGAATTTGGTTTTTTAAAATAGACGTTTTTGGAACACAATATAGATGTTTTTAGCGTATTATTATTGCATGTCAGTGTAAAGGTGCAACCTTGGAGATGTCTTTTAAGATAATCATCAAGATCTTGAAGTTCATATGACCCTTCAGGAATTTCTACTACTTCGTTATCACCATAATAAAACTTATTATTTCGGTTGTCAATATTAGGTATCGAGTTAAATGGCGACAAGTATAGCAACCCGCATTCATATTCACCATCTAGTTGAAGAGCTGGCGAGTGATTCGTAATCAGGGTAGAGGAGGATCCCGTTATGGACAAAGTGAAAGACATCGTGAGAATGAGAAGCTATTTATTGTTCAGAGATATTTAAACGGTTATTCCAATATTTTTTTAAATATTTTAAACATAAATGTCCGCAATTAACAGTATCGAATTTTTGATAAATATTATAATTGTATGAAATATTATAATTTTTCAAATATTTTATTAATTCTAGCGGCGGTTGAAGATCACCATAACTATTAAAATATTCACAATGATTATTATCTTTGACATAGGCTACCCAGTGAGTCCCTTGGTTTTTAGAACTATCTAAATTTACGATTGCACATTCTACTCTTTTTGGACGGTTTGGCAATTTGTCTCTCATGTAAACACCACGAAAATAAGGAATATCTGTTGAATGTTTTAAAATATCAACATTTGTAAGAGCACGTCTGGGTAGCCTTTTATTTAGTTTTTTAATCGTTTTAAACACAAACCCTTTCCATTTCTATACTGTTTAATGTACAACCCTTTACCTAATGCAATAGATTCCATTATTTTATTATGACGTTCTGATTCGGATAAGCTCTTTTTTGCAGCTTTGTAGTCACCAACAGCTTTAGCGATCCCAGCAGCTCCTCCTGCCAATGACCCTAACGCAGAAAGTCCCGCGAAAATAGGTATTAGTGGCAATATACCTCCAGTTTTAGGAATCGGTATTAATCGAGGAACTCTCATTTTACTCGTATTGTTATTAAGAAATACTTTACTCGCTGCAGCAAAAGCTCGACTGACTGCAGTGCCTTCTTTTTTAGATTTGTTTTTTTTCAATTCGGTACGTATCTTAGAAACAAAATGCTTAAATGATTTTATCCCTGCACCAGCTTTCATTTTAGATTTCATCACTTTGCTAACTATCCAAGACGCAAGTTTTTCTCCTTTTCCAACACCTTTTGACTTCAATCTTTGTTTAGCCATTTTATAGAGTTCAAAATCTGCACGATGTCGGTCTGTTAGGTCAGAATATTTATCGTATGCTATATCGTGTTGCATACACGCGTTGTCCAATTCATTAACTCCTTTATCACCTCTTTGCAATCGCTTATGCAATTTTGTGCCTGGTCCGCAATAATTGTAGCCAGGTAAGTGCAGTTCAAACGGTAAGTGATTAATAATACTGTTTAGAAGTCCTCTTCCTTTCATATCCCAAAAGTTAATGACTTAGCGCGAGAAAGTTTTTAAATATATTTATACAATGGCATTTCTGTCGATCCAGCTGTTTTCGCTATCGTTAAGTCCTAACCACTTAACATACAATTTTTTCCCTCTTTTTTTGATTACCTTTTCGATGAGGTAAACGTCTGGATACTTAGTTTTTTGCAGTTCTTGTTCATAAAATGTACCGAGTATTGAGTTTTTTCGTTGGTCTTCAATATGGTAAGTAACAGGACGAGTGTGATTCACCTTTTTAATAGTAAATAGCTCAGTTGACCAATTAGGCGTATAACCTTTATGAAAGACGCTTTTGTACTTGCTTATACGCACATGATCTCCTACATTAAAAATATTTAATTTAAAACGCCGATTGGATTGTGATTTATCTATGTTTTTCTTTACTTCGGCTTCATTATTAAAATTCACCTCATTTGGGCTAAATTTTGTTGTGCTATGCACAGTTTGATTATAAGATTGAACTATCTCATCTAAAGGTTTTCCAAGCCATTTGTAGTTCCCGATGAAACTGAAATATTTGTAAAGTTTGTTCTTAAGCGTTTTTATTACCCTTTCAACAATAGACGCCTTTTTAACTGAATACGTGGAATAATGATTTATTTTTAAGGATTTCACATAACAATCGAATTGATCATTGTAAAATTCTTTTCCAAAGTCTGTCTGTAAGTTTCTAGGTATTCGTTTGGTCGACTTGATAATTAGTTCAAATGCATTTTTTACTTCTGTTTTAGTTTTAGATTTCGTAGGAATACACCACGTGTACTTTGAAAATGTGTCAATAACAACTAAAATGTATTTATATCCCTTATTTACAGTATGTAAATTCTGTAAGTCAATTAAATCTGCTTGCCACAAATCATCAATTCCTTTTAATATAACTGCGCGACGCTTGTAATTTTTTCGGGCCGATCTATGGATTTCATTCACGACTTGTTCTTTTGTCATCTTTGAAATTACTTAAAATATTGTCTATGTCCCTTTTTGTATAAAAGTTTATTTTCAACTGATTTGCAAGCTGATGAATTTGAGAATTTATAGTTTTAAATAAAGAATCTAGATGCTTCTTCTCGTAAGTGTCCTGGACGAGCTGATCGACATATTGCTTATTAGCTGCATCATTGGGTGTCAAAGGATCCGCTACCCCCTTTAATCGCGATGATTGTAGATCGAAATCGCCATCATCAGAACGCAGCAAAGTTTTATTGTTAAGTTCAAAAACTTCACATACACGCAAACGTTTATGAACATGATGACCGAATTTGTCTATGTTCATTTTCACTTCTTATTTTTATGCACTTATGTATCATCAAATTTCCGGCTTCGACTGATGGTAAAAGTAAAATACCAGTTTTATATATCATTGATTAACCAAGCCCGCTTCACGAAGTTCTTCTACAATTGATATTATTTCATTGTCTAATCCTGTGTTACCGGCATCACGGGAAGCAATGAGTAATTTCAATCTTTCAACTAATTCGTTTGGATTATCCCAATAGACATATGAAACATCTCTTTTAACTTTTTTCATTGTTGGTAGTCCTTTGCCGTAAGTACATAAATCTTCGCTTATTGAACGTTGTTTCGATAATTTGAAAAGCGGTTTTATAATGTATAAATATTTCTGACCTTTGTTACTTTTTATTGGTTTATTGGGATCAAAATCTCGTCTATGGACATTCGTTTCTAGTAGCAACATTTTATAATAACGTTTATCGTCTTCAGTTATGATACCTAAATCAGGCAACTTCTTAAATAACAAATCATATAAACCTGGTGTTAAATTGTAAGTACGTCCATTTACTTTGAGTTTTTCGCCACTAACGGAAACTAAACAAGATCCTAACATAAGCTTATCGCGTTCTGTTCGTATGCCAAAAGGAATGTCCAAGTCGGTGTTGTATTGTTTTTGCCATGCAGGGTCTTCGCGAGGAGATGCATATGAACCGGTAGTCTTAAATGAAGTATCATTTGTTGATTCCAAGACATCATTGTTGTCACTTTCACATAACATGTCATCATCACCATCTTGTCTGTTTTCGTCTCTATTTGATACCTCATCATCATTATTTGAAGTCGTTTCGGAAAAATTTCGTACGATTGTTTGATTATTAATACTACTTCTCTTCCCTTCATTAGGACTAAATTTTAATGTTTTTGGCGCCTTTTGCCACTTAAATATGTCTTCATCAAAATCGGTTTCATTAGTGTTATAGTATTTATTGTCGTTACTTTTAACCATTTCATTAAGCGGGTCTGTTATTGGTTTAAAGACTGATTCCAAAATCATATTGTTGTTATTTTTCATATCACGAAGTAGTTTAACCTTCTTTTTGACAGCATCGGCAGACTGAAGTACTTTTTCTTTTAAAGTTTTCTCGGTGTTTATTTTATGATTCATGTCTGATCTCGATGGATTCCCATGATGCAATAAAAGTTTCTTGAAAATGAAACTGGTTAAGTAACACGGTTAATCCAAAACGATAAATGTATCAAATCCCATTCTATAACATCCTGAATTTCTAGCACAGTCCTTGTTTACAACCAAGTAGCTAAAAGGTACGCTCCATATTTTTGCACACATTTCCCGAAACTGTGACCAAGACATATCAGTTCCAACGTGCTCGTCATAAACATGACGTAAATTAACTTCATCTTGTTTAAAAAGGATGATTAAGTTAGCATTGTCCCTTATTAATTGTTTAGGTATTTTACTGTAAGTTTGATTTAAGTAGAAGCTGTCAATATTTTTATGCCTTCCCATTGCAAAGTAATCCCTTATATTATTTTGATTTTCGCATGCAACATCATCAAATATGATAATTGAATTGTTCTCAGCTTCATGCGGGCTTAGTATTTCATCATTTTCGCGATATTTTTGAAATTTAACTGATGGAACCAACATCAATATTTTTTCTAAAAACTGGTACATCGGTTGGAAAAGTGTTTTTGAATATACGTAAATATTTTGAAAGCGTAGTCCTTGTTCATGTAGTAGAAGAGAGACAATTAAATTAGTTTTACCGCAATTAGAAGGACCGCAAATTATACAGCGAATTGTGTCGGGTAAAAGTTCACCGTGACGAAAACTACGATTGTTGCGATCTGAACAAACAACCTCCAACTGCAAGCTCTGAGCTTGTTTTACAAACTTCATATCTGTTCAAGATCAATTCAACCAATGCGCGCGTGTTGCAAGCATGGAATGCTTATTCAAAATGAGCAGAAGAGCAGATGGTTAACGTTAAACCTCGAGTGTGAGCAAATTCTGTTAGGTTGGGTTCCGTTGGGTTTGAGTTGCTGTTGGGCTGATGTATTCGTTGCGTTGATCGAGAGGTGAAACAGAATGCCCAATGCGATTTCAGGTGTAGGTTGAGCGTTATGTTGAACGCAAATGCTGATAGGTTACTGTTAGGTTGGTTACCGTTGGGTTTGGGTTGATTGTAGGTTGTGTGCAATTCATTGTATTATTGGGCTTCTGGATCACCACGAATGAGTGAGGGCGAAATTTTTCGCCCGATCGAATGAATGGTGGTCCAGAATGCCCAATAATATACTACTATCACAGGCCAGTAGCTTGTCTCTCATTGGTGGAGAATGACAGATAGACCTCAGTCGACACTGGCGATCCTAGAGGATTTTTGACTCGCGATAGATCTTATTGACCACTCTTTCTGTCGTGTTCCGGTGTAGAGAGTAAGACAGCCGGTGTAATTACGGGCACAAGAGGCATTTCATCTTAGCTTTCTAGGCTGGCAACGCATCTGCTAACCCTCCGGGGTTACGGGTGTCTATGGGCGGTGGTGATCACTTACCATCAGGTGACCCACTTGCTCGTTTGCCTTCCTCGTCGTATAAAAAAAAAGTTCACTTCAAACGACTCTACGAGAGTGACGCGACGACCAAATATGCAACCGCGACTATTTACAAACGCAATTTACTGGGAACGTAACATAATCTTTATCTACACACATATCGTAAGCCCTTGATTATGCGTTCACAAACCGTAGGCAATGACCATCATAGCGTATTCAATTTTCACCTTTAAAATCCAATACAATTTAAAAATGGACCTCAATTAAAAAAAAATTGTCGATACGAAAATCGTCAGCTCGATATGTTCGTCTATGATAAAAAACAGGCCAAGTGCGAGTCGGACTCGCGCACGAGGGTTCCGTAGAAAGATTTTAACGCTTTTCCCCAGTGTTTTAAGTAGTCCAGTGTTAGTAGAGCCCTGCTCCTAAGCAAAATGTACGCAGTGTGGGGTCAACTTATATTGGTCTGCGAAATCTACAAACAGACATAAAAAATTAAGATTTTGAGACTTTTTAGAGTGGTTGTGCTATAAGAGCTACCTTCATACCAAATTTCACGTTTCTAAGACAACTGGATGTACCCTTTAGGTTTTCTCAGTACGGCGATTTGTATAGAAACCACCTTTTTAATGACTTTATCTTTTGATTGCATTCACTTGGAAGGTTGATTTTTTAAATAATTTATTGAATTTATTGATTTTTTCACAGCTTCAAGGGACGGCAGGCTTGAGTATTTGATATTAATTTCAGCGTGCTACCTCCACGCGTTCCACAGAAAAAGGGTCTTGACAGACAGACGGACAACAAAGTGATCCTATAAAGGTTCCGTTTTTTCCTTTTGAGGTACGGAACCCTAAAAATGGCCAAATTTGTAACTGTGGTTTATTATGCCTTCGGCTTCTGAACCCATTTTAGAGTACTTATAAGTATGTAGATAGGTAAAGTAATGTGTACAACTCTACATAATTAGGGTTTCAAGGACCCTCATTATGTAACAGTTGTATAAACTACTAACACTGTATAATATCATCGGTGTTTAGTTTACTGTCGATTCTGCGACAAGGATGCAAGCACATTGCTTACACGCTGACAGTTATCAAACAGTGTTGCCAGGTAATCGGAAACCCGTCGTTTTTAAGCAATTGTTTTCGAACAATGCTGCATTCTTCAAAATACACAAATGATAACAAACGTTGTGTAAGCCGCGAATCGAGTACGTAATAGTTTCTCGTTGTTAAAACGTTGGTGTTGGGGTAAATCTATACCTATAAAACAGTACCGTGGCTGACTGACTGACAGACAACGCACAGCCTAAACCACTGGACCTAGACAAAATTTGGCAAACATACACCTTGAGTATTCTACACTAAAAAGAAGGTGCACTAAGAAGGGATTTTTCGAAATTCAAACGGGATAGGGAACTAGCCCATTTTGAAATATTTCACGGGGGCAAAGCCGCGGGGCATAAGGTAGTTATCTTCTATACCTATAAAACAGTACCGTGACTGACTGACTGCCTGACAGACAACGCACAGCCTAAACCACTGGACCTAGAGACTCGAAATTTGGCAAACATATACCTCGAGTATCCTGGAGGTGCACTAAGAAGTTAATGAGTTCTTGGCAATCATGGTCTTATATTTTTAATGAACTCACCGTAACATGAATACACAGAAAAACCAGAAAAAATACCAACCCCGGGAATCGAGCCCGGAACCTCGACACTCCGGGTCGCGTGCCCACCCTTACACCAGAATTGGTATTTAAATACCAATATAATAATACAAATATAATTGATACTCACGGGAAGACCGTAAAAATAAAAAAAATTGGAAAAATAAATAAAAAATACAAAAAGATTTTCTAATTGAGATCAATCATGGTCTTTCCAAAAACGCTGGTAGACTCAAAACCAAAGCTAAGTGCGAGTCGAACTCGCGCACCGAGGGTTCCTTACTTTGTATGTAAGCAAATAGCTCGTCTATCACGAAAATTGCGAGTTTCGGCGATTTTTCTCGCTTTCCCAAGAGCGATGGGATGCGTCGTGTCGTGATTTCGCCTGCCATCTTACCCTCCGGCCTTCGGAACACAACAGCGTAACCACTGCTGCTCAGCAGCAGAGTGCGTACGTAACGCGAAAGCGTCGTATCGATTCCTGTAACTAGGTCACGAAACCATTCATGGCAGCTCGGATTCGGGGCGGTGGGAAACACTTTGGAATTGGCTTCATGGCATAGGCATAATAGTAACGTAGGGTGGGCCCGTCGATAGGTACCTATGGACTCCGTGTTTGGTGCCAATTTGTGAGACTAAAAAGTAGTCTCAGTGATAAGGGACGAGCCGCGAGCACTTCCGCGCGGGCGCCGCCGGCGGGCTCGGCAATAACGTTCCTATTTCAAAACTAGCTGTTGCCCGGAACTTATTTGTCTGCGTAGAATTCGGTTATCGCTATCCCGCGGGAACTACAAAATTTTCCCGAATAAAAAGTAGCCTATGTTATTCCTCAGTAATGGAACTATCTTCTTACCAAATTTCAACTCGATTGGTGCAGCGGTTTTCCCGTGAAGAAGTAACAAACAGACAGACAGAGAAACAGAGAAACCAGAGAGACAGAGTTACTTTCGCATTTATAATAATAGTTAGGATGTTCCAAAGGGCATATCCTGATGTTTGTATTAATGCCCCACGGTTTTTAATGGTAGAGGTTTGCTACTTCTATAACATGTTAGTGAGTAACCACTTCTATGCCATAGTGAAATAAACATATCACTTAGTGTCAGTAGGCGGTTAAACACATTTTGACCTCCGACGATAAAGAGGGAAGTTTAACCTGTGTATCTGTGTATCTGTGTATCTGTCTGTGGCAAAGCTCCCAAAACGATGGGCTGATTTCGATGTGGTTACTTTTAATCGAAAGTTAGTTTAATCGACATGGTTCTTAGCTAAGTTTCATTAAAATCGGTTCACTCGTTTTTGAAATATTGAACTTTGAAATGACAATGTCGGGGGTTTTTTAACTTTTTACCCGACTGCGAAACGCAAAGGAGGGTAATGTGTTTAACAGCCTATGTGTGTATGTTTGTTCCTTTGGGCACTCTAGAGACCGAACGCGTGGGCCGATTTTAATGATTCTTACGTCAATCGATTCGAATTATTTAAGTTGGTTAGTTTAGGTTAGGTTAGGCTATTCTCTGGAAGGCGAAAATTAATATCAAATACTCAGGCGTGCACTCTCTTGAATCTGTGAAACACAATGCAATCAAAAGATAAGCTATATGAATCTTGAGGTCCCGGGTTCGATCCCCGGTCGTGACAGATGTTTATGTGATGAATACGAATGTTTGTTCTCGGGTCTTGGATATTTAATATGTGTGTAAGTATGTATTTATTATCTATATTACGTAGTTAGGTAAGTAGTATGTTTATCAACGGATAAACACTAGACAACGGTCTAGTTCCCATAGTACAGCTTATCTTGTGTCAATTGTCCCATAATGTATTTCTTTATTTACTAAATATAATTTTCCCGTAGGTACTTCCTTTTGAGTAGCGTAATTGTGAAATTAGGATCTTAAAACGAAACACTTTTAGCTCAGCTCATTTCAAAATGTTACTCCGTAATATATATTATGCCTACTGTTTGCACAGCCGTGAATTCTTCTTTAAATGGTTATTAAAATATTGCACAAAAGTTGAGCACAGTTTATAACAGGTCGGCCATCTTGCATTTGAGATATAAAGCAGACACACGGGAGGCGCCTTTGGCTTATTTATGCACTACAATTTTTCTGTCACTTACTGAGGGGGACGAGGAACACACACGTACAACACACGTCTACGCTGCTGTCAAAATTTGTTACGTCCCTACAAACGCACACTAAAACAAAACTGTCACACAAATGCCAAAAACACGCACACAATCAACAGACCCTGATCAATTTTGTCAGACTTAATGTTAGAGATTTGGCAGAGGGGAAATCGCGCGTTAACATCTCCATTCCTTTCCTGCTCTAAGCATTGAGACCTCAAAGAAAAACCATTTCTAGTCTAATGTCGGAATGAGGACTATCGCTAGTCAAAAATCTGCTATGACGTCATAGAGTGAGGTCTACATATATGTCAATTTCCACAAATCATAGGCCAGGGCCCTATATCACCATCTTTACAATTGTCAGTTTTATACACGGACCAACCACCCTCTGGACACCAAATGTCAGGGCGAACGTTTCCGTAACGTATATGCTCATTTGCACCTATAAATCTCTCTAGCCTCGAATCTTTCGACCAGATGACAAGCGAGATGACAAGCCATGAACCAATCACGACGCACTCCCCCGACCCGCTCACCGCGGCGCTTTTTTCTTAATGACTTTCCAAGTAAATTATAGAAGATGCGTTGGCCAGAGGGTGGTTGGTCCGTGGTTTTATATGACAATTCGAACTACAATTCTTTGACAATATAAAACGTGTTAAAATAAAAGCTCTTCAAGTCAGCAGTTGACACCGAACTGTCGTTGAAAACTGACAATTGTAAAGTTGGTGAAATAGGGCCGTTAGGGCCAGTTAGTAGCTTATAGCTTGTCTCATGATCTCAATTAATCTCAAATGGAGTATGCGCATTATTGTTATTATTATTATTTTTGTTTTTGTTTGTTTTGTAGTATGCTTCTGTATTACCCTAGTGTTTTGTAGCGTGTGCCCAATGCTAATCGTGGTGGTCTAGAATCCGCGGGTTCGATTCCCGGGGTTAGCATTTTCTGATTTTTAGGGTTCCGTACCTCAAAATGAAAAAAACGGAACTCTTATAGAATCACTTTGTTGTCCGTCCGTCTGTCTGTCTGTCTGTCTGTCTGTCTGACAAGACCCTTTTTCTCTGGAACGCGTGGAGGTAGCAAGCTGAAATTAACATCAAATACTCAAGCCTGCGGTCCCTTGAAGCTGTGAAAAAAGTCTTCTAAGTCAACGCAATCAAAATATACAGTCATTAAAAAGGCTACTTCTATACAAATTGCCAAAATCAGAAAACCTAAAGGGTACTTCCAGTTGTCCTAGAAACTTTCTATGAAGTTTCTCGATTTCGATACGATAACGTTACGATACGCAGGATTCGAGTATTCGTACTCGGACCTCTGTGTGATGCTTGTTGATTCGTGTGGAGGGGCCGGTGCTGCATGAAAACACAACAGATGTAGCTATCTTACACGTGTGGCATTGTTTTTAACTTAAATACTGTTATTTTTCACTCGTAAACTAAACTTAATATTGTGAAATAACTGAAAATGGCGTAAAACTCGAATAAAACTCACAATTTCGTGACGCATGCGCATAAGAAAATTGCGATAGCGCTTAACGACTTTTCCATAGCCAATGTTACGGTGGCGATTAGGTTTAGTCCACGAGTTTAAGATATCTGAAAATAATGTACCACTCAAAAGAAAACCAACTTGCAGAAGTTGAAAAACCCCCGACATTATCATTTCAAAGTTCAGTATTTCAAAAACCAGTGAACCGATTTTAATGAAACTTAGTTAAGAACCAACTCAATTAAACTAGCTTTCGATTAAAAAAAGCCGCATCGAAATCGGTTAACCCATTTGGGAGCTATGATGCCACAGACAGACTCACAGATACACAGACCAAACTTAACCCCTATTTTACGTCGGGGGTTAAAATAAGGTGCCACTAAGTACTTTGATCGTTACGTGAAAATTACAATATTTAAAAAAAAAAATTATAACAAGCATCGACTTACCAAGACCATGGACTTCGGGTTAGCGTTCGAAAACGTCCGAACCAAAAGACCACTAATCGAGCGTCAGTCAGTCATAGTTTGGTCGAACGACAGCGCTATGACGTGTGGCTGTCATCGGAAACTGCCGTGTTGTACTGGGACACATTTTTCGTGAATTTTGTACTAGATCCAAAGTCCATGGTGTCAGTAAGTCAAAGATTAAATATTATTGAGATATTAATTATGGTATACTAATCTGTTTCTTTTGGGTTCATGGTTAATTTTATTAATCCCAGACACATTAGGAGGGGTGTTATAAGTTTGACCAGTGTCAGTGTATCATCGCAGTTCTTAAACATATGAACGGATTTGTACGCGGCTTTTTAAATCGAAAGCTAGTTTAATCGAGACGATTTGTAGATAATTTTCATTAAAATTTATTGAGCCGTTTTTGAGATATTAAACTTTGATGTGACAATGTCGGGGGTTTGTCAACTTTTCCAATTGGTTATTATTTTTATGCTATGTTAATTTTGTGTTGGTAACAAACATGGTTTCTTTCAAATATCAGAAATGATAAGATCTCTCGATAATATCCAGTTTCTACTAAATTTTCTCGAGCGAGAGAGACAAGAGATAACATAATGATAAGGTCGATACATAGAGCACAAATCTCTCAAACACTATACCTCACTAGATTTTCATTTGGGCACATTTAGAAACACATTTTCGACACACTCTTATTAATCCAAAGATCGTGAAGCATTACTTTTTTAACCTCCGACGAAAAAGAGGGCTGTTATAAGTTTGACCTGTGTATCTGTGGCATCGTAGCTCGTAAGCGGATGGACCGATTTCGATGCGATTTTTTTTTATCGAAAGTTAATTTAATCGAGATGGTTCTTAGCTAAGCTTCATTAAAATCGGTTCACCCGTTTTTGAAATATTGAACTTTGAAATGCCAATGTCGGGGTTTTTCAACTCTTCTAAGTTGGTTAGATTATCAATTAATAAAGTATAAGTGCTTCCCAATGATGAACACCTTAGTTTAAATAATTGACACCCTGTTTAATCCTTTATGGTTTCAATGCTGGATATTAGGGCATTTACCAACATGCCATCATATCAGCCCGAAGACGTCCACTGCTGGACATAGACCTTCCCCAAGGATCTCCACGACGATCGGTCTATTGCTACCCGCAGCTAATGACTATTCCTACGATCTCTACCAAATGTTACTTACACCTACGTAGGTTTATCCTGTAGTACCTCAACTTGTATCACAAAACCATTTTTAGTAAAATACTGCTTTATTTCCAATGAGCGCACTGTTTTTCTCTACCTACCTGTGTATTTTCAGCTGCGCATTTTCCAAGCTGAAACCTCTACGGTTATTTACTCTATCGAACGATAACTCGAGACTTAACTACATTAGTACCTAAGCAAATTTAGTTAAATTCCCTAGAGATTTCCACCCATCAAACGTTGTAGAGTTACCTATTTTGTTTTCAGGCAAATGAACATCAAAACCAAACCTTTACGTGGCCATAAAGTCTTATTAAAACGTTTCGCTAACGCGTAGATTTCAACCACTGCAATTTTCCGTGAGTTTTCCGTGAGACTTTAAAACCTTTCTTTTTCAAGGGGAAACATGGCGCTCACCTGAAAAGTCTCTTCAGGTTTCCCGGGGTAGCTGGCGCTCCGGCGGTAGTCTGGAGGTCTGGGCGGCGCCGGCGCCCTACGCCACGGCGCAAAAGCAGACGGCTGCGGGGGCTGCGGCGACGGCCACCGGTACTGCGGCGCCCGGCGGAACGGAGCCCTGTACTGTCTTTCATCATCCACTCCCGGGCCCCCGGGGTACTGAAGCTCCCCCATGACACGTGTGTTCAGCGCGCCAGCCGCGCGGCTACTGGCGAACACGGTCGATTCGATGCGCACGCAGGATTCCACCTCGGCGCTCCAGCATCGAAACGTCGCAACGCCCTCGATCAAATCCTTGCTTATGCCCTTTTGATCCTCAACCGGCTCCACCAAGAGAGAACTCGCTCCAGCTACGAAACGTCACAACGCGTACATCCACTACAGACTCTTACAGCCTTTTGGAAGTTAAATCGGCTCATGGACAAAGGGTGCGCCTGGCTTAAAGGGCGTATGTGACAGCCCAAGTGAGGTGGTTACGGCGTTTTGGTGCTGGATGAAGGAATGATGGTGCAGTCCGCACTGCGATGGCTGGTTATGTCAAGACCTGAAGGTTTTTGCTGAAGGTCTGTTTTGGTATGAAAAATTGTATGAAGAATCTTTTTGTAAGGATAGATTTTTTATTATATGAATTCGACGGCAAACAACCACGCGGATCACCTGATGTTAACACTTTGATTAAGTAGATTCTAAATGATACCTTGACAGAGCAGTTATTGCAAAAACCAGTCAACTAGTCGGACTCACGCACTGAGGGTCCCATAGTTTCCGTTCACGTTTTTCGGATTATTTACTGTTTCACTTGTTGTGTCGTGAGATGTGAGATATTGCTGCGTGGCAAATTTCATGATTCTAGGTCATTAGAAAGTACCCTATAGGTTTTGATTTACTTTTGATTGACAGACAGACAGACAACAAAGTGATCCTATAAGGGTTTCCGTTTTTCCTTTGGAAATATAGAACCCTAATTATGTATTTTACTATCTCCTGCGGCTACAGAGGAAGTTCTATCGTACCAAAACAAAATTATGCAGAGATACATTCACTTACCAACACTAGGGCACAACACAACGCTTGAAAACGTCTGAACCAAAAGACCACTAATCGAGCGTCAGTCAGTCTTAGTTTTGTCGAACGACAGCGCTATGACGTATGGCTGTCATCGGAAAATGCCGTGTTGTACTGGGACACATTTTTCGTGAATTTTGTACTAGACCCAAAGTCCGTGGTGTTAGTAAGTCAATGCAGAGATATATACAGAGGTAAATGGCTCAATGTTTACACCTTAATTCTAATAATTGACACCCTATTTCTCACTTTAATTGCCATTGAAGATTTCAACTATTTAGCCAATGTCAGACACTGAGACCACCCTAATATTAATCTTTATTTGAGGTAGAGTCGAAATAAGTTTTCTGTACATTTTTAATACAAGCTTTTTTGCTGACTTCATCATCATCATGTCAGCCGAAAGACGTCCACTGCTGGCCGGCGGCCTCCCCCGCGGCTCTCCACTCAGACCGGTCTTGTGCTTTCCGCGTCCACCGCGGTTTGCGGTTTGCTGACTTATCGAGTAAGTAGGTATTTTTTACCCTACTGCCCAAAGAGAGTTGTTTTTCGAGTGTATGTATGTCTAACTCTTTGGCACGCTCTCCAGCCTAAACCATTTGACGGATTTCAACGTATGAGGTGTTATTGGATTCGTCTTAGTTCTAGGAGTGACACAGGGTATATTGTTTCCCAGAGCTGCAGTCGGGTTTTCTGTTCTTAATTTTAAGTTGGTTAGGTTATTGTTGACTGTGCTTGTATAGTCATCTAACTTACATATCCATACCAAATTTCAAGTCAATCCGAACACAGGAAGTGGGTCAAATTTAAATAGCAAGATTTGACCCAAACATACATACATACAAACACAAACATTGTATAAGTTAATCAATAAAATCATAACATCACATTTTTTTTATACGACAAGAAAGGCAAACGAGCAAGTGGGTCACCTGATGGCCAGTGATCACCACTGCCCAACACACCCGCACCCTAGGCCAACCTAGAGAGCTAAGATGAAATGCCTCTTGTGCCCGTAATTACACCAGTTGTCACTGCTGATTAGATTACCGAGTAAGATGATAGCTAACCGGACGGACCTCGCACAAGATACTACCACCCGCAATATACATATAAAATATAAAAGTAGTCACTGACTGACAGACAACGCACAGCCGAAACCCTTAGCACTAGAAAGCTGAAATTTTGCATAGAGGTTGCCTTTATGATGTAGAAATTCGATTTTGATTATGGGCGGTAGGACCTTGTGCGAGACTCGTCAGGATCGCTACCACCACCTTACTCGATAATCCTGCCGCTAAGCAGTAGTGCTTGCACTGTTGTGTACCGGTGTGGAGAATAAGACAGCCGGTGTAATTACGGGTAAAAGAGGCATTTCATCTTGGCTTAGTTGGCAACGCATGTGTAAACCCTCCGAGGTTGCGGGTGTCTATGGGCGTGATCGCTTACCATCAGTGCCCTAAGCACTGTATTGTTAGTAATACTACAATACAAGCACGACTTGTCAAATCCTGCGTCACGTAAAATCGAATAGTAAACTATAACGAGTTTGTATGACGTTTGGAACAGCGCCCGCCCGTGAGCGTATCTGGAACTAAAATTTAGTATGAGATTTCTCGATCTCGATACGATAACCGTAACGTAACGCAGGATTCGACAAGTCATGCTTAGGGCACCGGTGACCGGTTTCCAAGTAATTTGCGTTTGTAAATAGTCTCAGTTGCACACGACACGACACTTTCGTAGAGTCGTTTGAAGAAAACAGTCAGGCTCCTTCACCAACTTTACAATTGTCAGTTTTCAATGACAATTCGGTGTCAACTGCTGACTTGAAGAGCTTTTGTTTTAGCGCGCTTCGTATTGTCAAAGAAATCTAGTTAGAATTGTCATTGTTTACTGATAATTGTAAAGTTGGTGAAATGGGGCGTGGTGTACCAAAGCATCAATAAAATAAAAGATAAGAAAATACAATGATTTTTAAATACTCACTGAAAAAAAAAAACAGAAAATGCTAACCCCGGGAATCGAACCCGGATCCTTGACATTCCGTGTCGCGTGCCATACCCTTACACCAAGATTGGCATATAACAATTTCGGGTCCGAGTCCCAGGGTTTTCAGCATTTTTCTGTTTTTTTTTCTGTGTATTCATGTTTCAGTGACAATTGTAAAGTTGGTGAAATAGGGGCCTCCATCTTGTTGGAGGCCTACCGACAGCTCGTCTCCCAACTCAGTCGTCGCTAACTAATGTGTATCAGTAATTATTTGAAAAAGTACCGCAGCAGGCTTATGCGTATGTACCTACGTAAGCCCGCTTTCATAAGTATGTCACTGTGTCATAGTTGTCTTAAAACCGGAGTGTACTATAAGCCAAACAATGGTACGAAATCGATAATGTTTTCCAAAGAAAACTTACAACACCGGATTCGTGGCAGTACCGGAAAATGCCGAGAGATGGCGTTGGGAACGTTGAGTTTTACGCCATCTAGCGGCGAAGCGACGTATTACTGATACACGCTGAAACAAATTCATACAGACAGTGTTTCATTATAAACCCTACTTTATTGTGATAAGGTTTTGAATTGAAGAAATTCGTTTGCTGTTTGTACAGCAGTATTCGGAATGTAGTTAGAATACTGGACTGAAATTGATGGAATTTTATTTAAGAGCAACGTTATAAGCAACACGCTATTTAGCAAAGTTTTGAATTAGGCATTTGATGATATTTTATACCTTTGTAATCTTTGGATAAAGGTTCTTGGTCTCGACCGCCAGTATAGTCAGCTAGATAATGGAAAGTACTAGTATTCATTAACTTCAATATCGCTACGTCAGCACAGTTATAAAACTCATTTCATTCATTACACTATCTATCACACAATAACCCACAATACATAACGCTATCACTGCAATAATAACTTGAGCGTCAGTTAGTTCCCCTCGCGAGTTCGCGGTAAGCGGTTGTGAAAATGGCGTTCAATCCAACAGGTAGCTACTACAAGTTTTTAAACGCGCGTAAAAATCCTGGCCGAAATTTTTTTCTTTTTTTATAGTGTTGCCAGGTCCCGTTTATGGATTACCCCAGAATTGGGAAAATTGATTCGGTGAATGGTGAATGGCAGTTGATTTGTTCGACAGGTCACCTTGGTTACGTGTTTACATTTTTTCTTGAAACTTGTTGATAGTTTAGTTTAATTTTCTGGGTTATTTTAATGCTACTCTTAGTTCTTTTTTTCTGTTCAGTTAAAATAAAATTTCAGTTTTTTTTACTTTTAGTCTGTAACAGACAAGCCATTTAAAACTTACGTACAATACAATACAATACAATACAATACAAGAACTCTTTATTGAACACCACATAATAAACAAAACAGAAAAAAGGTACAAAGAAAATGCAAGGTAGCAATGGGCAGCCTTATCGCTACATAGCGATCTCTACCAGGCAACCATAACGGAATAAACGTAAGAACGGATTTAAAGCAGGTGGTGCGATTTAGAATTTTTAGGTAATTTATTTCAAGGTAACCAGTGAAAATACATAACATAAGTACAAACTACCTACACACAACTATAATTAATGCCAATAATACGATACATACGATACATAGCAATGAATACTTGAAAAAAGTTACGTACTTATTTATAATAGTTTTTTTTTATCTGCGGCAATATGACAATGATCTCATTATTACATTAACTTAATAAATTAGACAAAATACGTAAGTACAATAAGTATTGCGATGTTGTGTAATAAAACGTTCAAAATACATTACGTGATTATTTAATGCTTTTGATCTTCATAACTAGAGATTGACACACTTTCACAGTCGCAAAACTGGTATACATATGAAATTAAATGCTTACTTACTCTGATTACACTTATTAACGATTGTTTTCAATACCTACCCGTACTTAAGTACTTAGGTGTTGAGTATGACTGTGTTTACACTATTTTACATTCAGCAAGTCAGCGAAATCGAGTAGGTAAGAGTTGTTTTTATTTTGATTCATAATATTCATATAAGTATCAATGATCTATTGAATTTCTTGTTGTTTTCCTGTAGCATAGTAATGTAGAGTTAGTGTTATTAGGATGTAGGTTTTGGTGGGCTTGGATGATTCTATTTATTTTAAATTAATTTTGGAAAGGAGCGCAATGATACCCAGCCATGTTCAGATCAAGACAATTTATTTTTTTCTTGTAAACTTGAGCACAGATACAATGCCACAGACAATGATGCATAGTTGTTAACGTGGGTGCTTGATGTGACATAAATAATTTCTTGTGTTTTATTAAGCAGAACGTTTGTGAAACAAATCTTGAATTATGTAGGCCATTGTATGATTTGTTAGATTGCAACATCAAGTAAAAAATGTTTCGTTCGTTAAACAAATGCGAGCCATCATACTATCACACGTGAATTTTTATGGTCACGTCAAGTCAGTGGTTGTATAAGCGTTGAGGGCCTTTTGACATTTTCTTCCAAATAATTACGAATATCAGTCTAACGTCGTAAATAGTCGTTTCTCCGCAATTCCATTCCGTAACCGCACCTATAGCTGATCATGCACTCATTGTGTCTCGTAATACTTAATTCTTATCACAAAGCATATAAACATAAGCTGACCTGTGATACTGATAAGATTGACATTGAGTCTAGTGCAAAATATTATGTTTATGTTTATAGCTAGTCCCGTAATACTGTATTTATTCTTCTTTCTTGACAAATGTCACTTTACAGTGACAATTCGTCCTACATTTAATTAATTGTACTTTTAAAATACACACTGAAACATGAACACACAGAAAAAAAAAATCCGTGTCGTGTGCCATACCCTTACACCAAGATCAGCATATGGGCACACGCTGAATTGTAGTTGTAGAAATGTCCATGTAGCTATTCAAATCAATCAAATCTCAACTCGTTTTAATCACTTTTTGCAGTGACTAGGAATTGGCACTCGACACAGACGGAGTGCCCAAGAGTGGACTTATAGCCCAAGCCCTCTCATTCTGAGAGGAGGCCTGTGCCCAGCAGTGGGACGTAAAAAAGGCTGCTGATGATGATGATGATGATGATGATGACAGACGGACTGCTGAGAATCCGTGTTCGATTCCCACGGTTAGCATTTTCTGGTTTATTTCTGTATATTTATATTTCAGTGTGTATTTTAAAAGTATAATTAATGAAATGTAGATCGAATTATCATTGCAGGAGGCAAAGAAATTCACCGGTGTGTGTGAAGTTCCCAATCCACACTGGGCCCGCGTGGGAACTATAGCTCAAGCCCTCTCATTCTGAGAGGACAATTGTACCCAGCCGTGGGCCGTAAAAAAACTTACCATTGTTGACAGTCTGTATCATCTGAGAAGGTGTTTGCGGTACTGGAGCGGTTATCATCACC
Source organism: Clepsis dumicolana (assembly GCA_963691665.1). NCBI lineage: Eukaryota > Metazoa > Arthropoda > Insecta > Lepidoptera > Tortricidae > Clepsis > Clepsis dumicolana. Next base: position 469,415 of record OY829532.1, on the reverse strand, counting down.
ATCATGGCAGCCGAAAGACGTCCACTGGTGGACATAGGCCTCCCCCGCGGCTCTCCACTCAGACCGGTCTTGTGCTTTCCACATCCACCGCGGTCCCGCGATCTTTACTAGGTCTGTCCCCGGGATCTTCACTGGGGCTGGAGCGGTTCGGGAGGCCAAAATCCATCAATAGGGTAGCGTCCTATCTCTTCCCCAGAACACCAGCACATCCGCCACAATCCCCTCAAGGACGAGTGGGTGCTGGTCTCCCCGCATCGCTGCCTGCGACCCTGGAGCGGCCAGACGGAGGCGCCAGCTGAGGATGAGCCTCAAGACTCCAATAACCCACTGAAGGCTGGAGCCACCAGGGCCAATGGACAGGTAGGGGTAGAGAAAAGAGCTGAAGTAGAATTTACCAACCTTTTTCCACGCTGGACCCCTCTGAGGTCTGATTGGGGTTGCCAAGGACCAACTTACAGAAAAACCAGTTCATTCTGTAATCGGACCGCCTAGAATAGGTTCGTCGACCCGCTGTCAGTGCATTTTTAACCACAGAGCATTATAAAGAACAGATGTTAACGTGCGATATCCCCTCTGTACAAAAAAAAACACATTGTGTGTATTTTACAGGTCTGATGATTTTATGAGTGTTTTTGACATTTTGTGACAGTTTTTATTTATATGAGTTTGTAGGAGCGTAACAAATTTTGACATGAGCGTAGACGTGTGCTGTAAGCGTGTACACAGTAATGTAGCGGCTTCAAAGCCTTCGCCAGCGTGAAAGTGCAAATTGACAGCCGCTTCATCATTCTTTTTTTTAATCTATTCTGAACTCAAACCGTCATGCTGCCCTACAGGCTGACTTGCGTAGACCTGCAAAGAGGTAAGGTAAGTACACCTCCCCCACCTCCCCCCGAAAAGTGACAGAAAAAAAGTAGTGCTAAGATAAACTGAAAGCTGTTCGTTCCTGTCTGTCTACTCTAAGGTTATTAACCAAGGTCTTCGCATCCCCAGAAAAACCCCATCTACACCGCAACCTACGTGTTCCCGAATGACTTCCCGGCGCTGCTGGAACGCGGCCCGGAGCCTCCGCCACCGGAGCACCCGCTGTTTCAAGCCGCACAGGCCAAGGGGACTTGCAGGTGGGTCTGGAGGGCTATCCACCATCACCAGCCTTTTCTTACGCCCCACTGCCGGGCATATGCCTCCTGTCAGAATGATAGGACTTGGTTTGTAGTTCCCAAGGATCACTGCGGATTGGGAACATCACATGCACCATTGAATTGCCTCGCAGGAGTGTGCAGGTTTCACGATGCTTTCCTTCACTGAAAAGCGCGAGATAAAATACAAAAAATGCAGAGCTACGAGGTGGGGCTCGAACCGACGACTCTCTGCTTGAGAGGCCGTAGGTCAAACCACTAGGCTATCACTGCTTCAGGGCTGGCAGAGCTGGAGGGTTACCTCATATGTAAATAAAAGAGCCAGAAAACAGTGAGATCGTGGCGTACTTTTCCACATACCATATTAATGTGGACATTACTCTGCCAAATGAAGCACTTTTAACTATTTCTTCTGATATTCCAATTCCAACTCAAAAAGTACCTAAAATGGATACAAATCGTTCCTGTTAAAACGTGAGTGACCGTCACCAAAACTGTTTTGTTTTGTTGTTCCAGAGTGATGTGTTTCCATCCGGATTCGGAGACTACCATCCCGCTGATGACAATACCAGAAATCAAAGCGGTCATTGATGAGTAAGTTGAGCATGATGAAAGAATAGCCATTATGAAATTTGTTTGACGATCTGATTACAGACAGACGGGAGGCGCCTTTGACTTACCTATGCACTGCAATTTTTCTGCCACTTTTTGAGGGGGACGAGGAACACACACATGTCAAAATTTGTTACATTCCTACAAACCAAACTGACAAACTAAAACAAAACTGTCACGCAAATGCCAAAAACATGCACACAATCAACAGACCCTGATAATTTTGGTCAGACTTAATGTTAGAATTTTGGCAGAGGGGAAATCGCACGTTAACATCTCCATTCCTTCCTGCTCTAAGGTCTTTTGGGGTTGCTGGTTCTCATGGGTGGTGGTGATCGCTTACCATCAAGTGACCCACTTATTAAATAAAATATGTATCAGCATTGGGTGCCATTCGTGCTAAAGTTTCCTCTCAACTTTTACAGGTGGATAAACCAGATGAAAGAATTGGGTCGCAAGTACACCTGGGTCCAGATCTTCGAGAACAAGGGGGCTGTCATGGGGTGCTCCAACCCTCACCCGCACTGCCAGATCTGGGCGTCCAGCTACCTGCCCAACGAGCCCCGGATCAAGGACAGGTGGGGCCTCATCATTATAATCATCATGATCTATCTAGGACTAAAATGTTAAGGTATTTACCCCCTGAGGGTCGAGCACAACTTTACGAATAAATAAATAATGCGTAACGTAAAATCGAATAGTAAACGTTGTCGAGTTTGTATGACGTTTGGAACAGCGCCCGCCCATGAGCGTATTTGGAACTGAAATTTAGCATGAGGTTTTTCGATCTCGATACGTTAACCGTAACGTTACGCAGCATTCGTAAAGTAGTGCTCGACCCTCAGTAAATGCGTTTTAATGAACCGTCAAGAATTCATCCAAAAGTTGAGTAAATCTAAGTGAACGTCCTCTTGTCTCTGCTTGTTGACAATATGTATGGGAGGATCATCGTCATCATGTCAGCCGAAAGACGTCCACTGTTGGCCGGCGGCCTCCCCCGCGGCTCTCCACGGAAACTGGTCTTGTCCTTTCCGCATCCACCGCGATCCCGCGACCTTCACGAGGTCGTCGCTCCGTCTTGTTGGAAGCCTCCCGACAGCTCGTTTCCCGGTCCGCAGACGCCATCTGAGAACCTTCAATTAAATTTACTCAACCCCCGGCTGAATTCTTTGCGGATCATTACAACGCATCATGTATAAAAGGAAAAAAATCCTGACTCATCAAAGCCCAGTTAAAACCATTGGTCCTAAAAAGCTAACGTTTTGCGTAGAGATTCCCTTTATGACGTCATTGTCATCATGGTTAAATAAATAAAGCGGACAGATCGGAGGCGCCTTTGGCTTGTCTGTGCACTACAATTGTTCTGCCACTTTTTGAGGGGGACGAGGAACACACACGTACAGCACACGTCTACGCTCCTGTCAAAATTTGTTACGTCCCTATAAACGCACACTAAAACAAAACTGTGACAATGCCAAAAACACGCACACAATCAACAGACCCTGATTATTTTGATCAGACTTAATGTTAGACATTTGGCCTTTCCTGTATAGGAGGTATTATGCATTTCACTTGGTGGTTTTTTTTCCTCTTTGCGCGTCTCCTGCGGCCCTACTCATTTGAATTTTTTTGTTTTTCTAGATGTCAAAAGGAGTACTACGCCAAATTCAAGAAACCGATGCTGGTCGATTATCTAGAGCAGGAGCTACAGAAAGTGGTACAGTCAGCGTCGAAAGTAGGTCATCACTTTTGTAGCTTGTCGCTATAACACACTTGTCAATCACGTATGACGCGCTGTATCTGGCCGTAGAGCGAAAAGGTACAAAAGCGATGAGCGACTTTTGACGCTGAGCCTACATCTGTACTTACTATGTAATATATAGCCAACTAAATAATCCACTGTGGAACCTTTTCGTAGAAAATGTTATGATGACATCGTGTTGACTGACAAGGTAAATCATCATGACACTTACTGTGAGAACATTCTAACGTGAACAGGGCCGGACTTAAACATCTAGGCGCCCCGGGAGAGTCATGCATTTGGCGCTTCTTCTTCATCTTACTTAATAATTTCATAAAATTTACTAAGGTGGTTTTTTCTGTTTATATCGAAATTAAATTAAGACAGTGGTGACGTTGTGCCGGCGCGCGCGGCGCCCTGTAGACCCCGGCGCCCCGGGCGGTCGCCCAGGTCACTTTACCGCCCTAAGGCCGGCCCTGACGGTGGATCAGGAATCAATGGCACCACTACATTTAAAGTCGCCTGGTATTACTAAGCCTTCTGGAGCCGAGCGTTTGATGCTGAACCTAAAACACACCGTCAGTTAATTATGATCTATTACCTATCCAAAATGCATTTTCTCATAATGAATCCTTATGACCAAAAAGAGCTGTTTTCGATATACCTACACATGCGTACCTATAAACTATACTATTGTCTTTATATCGATGGCAGCAAAGAATAAACGGACATCTGCAAAAACACGATTTTACAGGAGAGCGTTGTAAAGGTTTGAAATGTAAGAACTTTTACAATGAACAACTTGTTTTTTCCAAATTGGGAATGCATACTTATCAAAAAATTACCTAACCAACGTTATGAACAGATTTTCTGTTTTTCGTGTAGTTTTTGAGAAACTGTCAGATGGCTTTATTTACTTTTTACCAAAAACTACACTAAATCAAACTAAATGAGTCAACTACCACATGACGATAAATATTAATATTTCAGGCATGAAAAAAAAATACGTGATAGAATATGGTATTCTAAGACGTTTTATGCAAAAAAGTGATTTTGCCCAAAAGTGTAGTTGTCCGTTTCTTCTTTGCTGCCATCGATATGGGCCGATAAATAGGTATCTGTCAATTACTAACTTCTATTTTCTCGTTCTCTTACCAGGATCGCATAGTCCTCAAGAACGCAGAATGGGTGGCCCTCGTCCCATACTGGGCCAACTGGCCATTCGAAACCATGGTCCTACCTATCAATGGGCGTCCCCAGCGCCTCACTGACCTCACGGAGATACAGGCATCAAGCCTCGCTGAGATTATGAAGGGATTGAACACCAAATATGACAATTTGTTTAAATGTAGCTTCCCGTACAGCATGGGTTGGCATGGTAAGATTTATTACTATTAGGTACATGTCCAACTAATAAATCATGACCATCGGTTTGCCTAGAGTTTATTCCTTAAATAATCTCACTATGATTGGTGGCTGTTTTAAATGTGTATATATTTTTTATTAGGAAAGAAACAGCTTAAATTTAATATATAAAATACAGAAAATTACGGTTTACACATAAGCCACCACAGTTTCCGCTTATTGTTGTTTTTTTATATCTTTACGCTTAGACATAAAAAAAATTGTAAGTAGTTACTAACAACAATAAACACACAATTTCACAGTTAAATTATTCCGTATCTAAGTACGTGAGAGACAAAGTAGGCAATTACTATGCTAAAATCAAACAAAATCTAGATCCTTTCTTTATTCATAAACAAACAAACAAAACGAAATAAAGCCTGTATTATGTATTTAATATGTGCTGTTTATCTTTTGTCTCTACTGCTTTGTTATTAACTTTCAGTATTTTTTTTTATCTCTGGCAACTCTAACTTGACATTTGGTTTTTCTTTTAGGAGCGCCCACAGGTCCTTCAAAATCACCCGGTGACTCTCCCCACTGGTTGCTCCATGCGCTGTACTTCCCGCCATTATTGCGTTCAGCAACTGTCAAAAAGTTCATGGTTGGCTACGAAATGCTCGCGCAATCGCAGAGGGACCTGACGCCGGAACAGGCAGCGGAACGGCTGAGGGAGTGTGATCATGAGATACATTATAAGAATCAGAAATAATGTTGTGTTAGTTTAAATTAGTCTGTAAGAAGACCATTTGGTGACTATAGAATAAGATAAATTATGTGACCAAACATTCTAGGGGGGGTTCATATATTGTAATGAAAATGGCTGTTATCTTAATTTGCTCCATGAAATTTAAGTACATGCATAATAAATGAATACGTATAAATAAATAAAATAGAATAATTTCACTTTGCAGACTGTTGGTCAGTGCCATCTTTTTATCTATGAATTGTTACTTATATTTGTTGATTTTGTAAAAGTTTTATAATTTATCGTAATTTTATTGAGTGTTTTCTATAAAAAATGTGTAAAAAAACAAGTTGGTTTTCTTAAATCCCGCATTACTCAGTAGGTAAGTTAATTTTTACATAGAGAATATAGCGTTATATTATTATGTTTTGAAAGTTGCAATATAATAATATTTTTATTATTTTATATAAAGTCTACAAATTGATATCCCCATAGTTTATTTACCCTATTTCACGGGTAATTTTTTACTCCTAGCAATTCAATTCAATTTTTAGGGAAATGTGGCCCCATCAAGCTTTTGATGATTCTGCCAATGTCGAGGTTGGATAAGACACGGCCATAGTCTCTCTAATCTGTGCAGTAGACTCTTGTCTCGTTGCACGGTGTTACTGCCAGTCTTCGGCAGGGTAACAGCCAGAGTCCAACTACAGCAAACACAACCAAAATACCTTCACCACAACCAACTAGGTACATACAGAGTAAAACTACGATACGATCTATGGCTATCTATTTTAATTATCTAAAAAACTACAGGGATGGAAAAGGTAAGACAGGAGGAGGGATTTACTTACATTGATACATTACTCCATAGTGTAATATAATATACGGGGAATAGAGCGCCCTCTCAGCGGAAAAAAATGTCACCCTCAATCAGCCTCTACAGCAATGCCATCTTTTATCTGTGATAGTCGACAGAACAGATTTAATAACACACACACGCGCGCAATCTCGGACACACACGCGTGCGGGAGCACACACGCGCGCACACACACATGCACGCGCGCGCACACACACGAATTATGTGTACACACTCTTATTAGATTAGAAACACATCATGAATAACACATTATGAAAAATTCAAACTCAGAATTCAAAATCGTTTATTTCGTAAATTATACATTTAAAGCGTCCGAAATCGCAACAACTAACAATAGCACAAATCACAAGCATCTGATATCGCAATAAATAACTGAAACAATACAGAAAGGTTGTAACTAAAGCCTCCGAATTTTCGCCGCAACGTCCAATACACACGAACTGACACTGATAAAACGGAGGAGCTGAAAATCGACTCTACGTATTTACTAGTGGACAATTAACGAAATAACAGTTAAACACTGCGCATTTTCTAAAAAACAGAAAGTAGTTGGGCGCTGCATCAGCTGCATGCTGTATGACGTTTACTTGAGTCCGAAAATTTTGAAGGGATGTAGTAGGTGTACCAAAAACCGTTTTTTTTCTTCTTTGCATGTTGATAAATTTTGCAAATTTTTTAACAGAAGTACAAGCAATAATTTGTGACTGAAAATTACAAACCTTCGGTTCGATATTTTTTCATAAAATTTTGCAATATATAATGAAAAATAAATAAACCGTATTTTTTTTAAACCGACAGCAATGATTGACACACTAACTACTAAAAGTTAGCCTTACACAGGTAAGAGATGGCGCAGCTAAAAACTTCAACTATCACATACAGGTAACTTTCCTCCCCTGCTCCTAGCAACATTTTTCACAGCAACGACGCTGTCAAACGGAAACGTCAAAGTGGCAAAATGGCCGAAAGAAAGGAATAAAGAATCCTTCACGTAAAATAATTTTTATTTCCAACTCGAATAAAAAGTGAAGAAACTGTAGTTTAAAAATGAAGGAAATAAATATAAACATCGAGGGTTACAATGTGAACGGCATTTGCGTTGGTTGCTTGAACTATAATCGGAAAATGTTCTACAGTGCAAAAATTCAAGAATGTTTTAAATTACTTGGAGATATTGATGTAAGTAGCTTGTAAACATTATATTTGTATTTAAATATGTGTAATTTATTTTTAATTAGTTAATTACGAGTTCGTTTGCGCGCTTTAAGTCAAGTTTTGCAAGTTTTCTATGTAAATAAACCGCGGAACAAAAATGCGATGATCGGCCATATTATAAAATTGTTAAAGATTTTCCGACCATCGTTTTTATTAAAATAAATTTGATAAACGTTTGATTGCTTTCATGACTTGTTAATACTCGTTAAAATTTTGGCATAGACGATCGCAAAAACAGATAAGTATGGAAATAAAACAAGACTATAGAGTCGATACCTAACGTAAGTAAGTAAACACTTTATTGTAAAAAAAAACAGGATTATGATTATAAATCTAAAGCGGATGTTACCATAATTTAACATTTGACCTTTTAGCAGCATATCTGTCATAGTTTTGTCAAAGTGGCGTTCTTAAAACAGTTTTGTGACAGTTGAAATTAGTAAAATGGGGTGCGGGTTGAGTTACCTCCTCGTGTGTCTTGGTGCTGCGGTTCCCTTCTGGATCCGTCCAGGGGGAAGAGCAGTGCTCTGGCCGGTGCACCCTGAGCATCGGTCAATGATTTCCTGGCCAAAGATTTTATGAAACATCATTGGCCGATGGCTAAGAGCTCGACAAGGGCAGGGGGGCTTATTCTGTTTGGCCTATCAGACATCTTTCTAAATGTAATTTTTTTTATATTACATTACTCTTGCAATTGATTGATACATGTTTATTATATTTACTGACATTGGCACAAGGTCAAGAGGCCGCCATTACGGAAGAAGAAGGACTTGTGGTTATTTCTAAATATTTTAAATAATGGTGAAAATAAAAATGATTAATAAGTGGATTAAGAACTATCCCAAGTTCTCTTACGATGAAAATGTCCGGAAAATATTGTGTACACCGTGTGACATTCATGTTAGACTTTTAAAGAAAGATAATATTTTTAACAAACATGTTAGCTCAGCAAACCACAAAGGGAAGATAGTACCACTAGGAACGTCTTATGATGCCTTTTGAAACAATTTGCTGATGTTTCTAATCACTGTTAATATTCAATACAACCATTACCATTAAAAAAAAATATTAACGGAAATACCTTCACAAACATAATGCTGAATTTTGAGAAAAATATAATACTGTACATAATACAACTCTATTAATCTTGTTCTATTACCGTGTTGCGATTGTTTTCCCATGACCTGTCCGGGCTCTGATCATGAGCTTTTCTGTAAAGGAAAACATGTGAGGAAACCTGCACACTCATGCAAAGCAATGCAATGGTGTCTGAAGTTCCAACCCACACTGGGACCGCGAGGGAACTATAGCTCAAGCCCTCTCGTTCTGAGAGGAGGCCTGTGCCCAGCAGTGGGACATAAAACTAAGACTGGTGATGATGATGATGTTATTCTGCGTCAGGTGCCTGACGGGCTGATGGTGCAGGTGTGCTGGGAGTGCCTGGCGGCTGTGCAGGCCACGCACCGCTTCCGAGCACAGATCCTCAAGTCATATGACATACTCATAGAGTATTCCAGCCGGGTAAGTTTTTTTTTTAATCTTATATTTTATTGAGGCTTTGGTACACCTGGTGTGACTATGTCAGCCTCATGGGGAGACTCTGGGTATTGATAGTTTACGGAGCACTGCCTCCAGTGCTGGTTTCCCTAGCAATGAAGGAGCTCTCTACAAATTTGTAAATTTGGACAGCGTCTCCGGACAAAGGGTTGGACAACACAACATTAATCCCTCCATTACTCAGGTCCAAGCAGCCCAAATATCTGCGTCTGATGTTTTCGTTCTGGACACACTCCACCAAAAAATGTATTAAATCCTCAGTTACCCCACAACTTATCCATTTTGGGGGGTAAGTTTTTTTAAATCTAATATTTTAATGAGGCTTGAGTTTGAGTGCACCAAATGTGCTTGCACTGTTGTGTTCCGGTGTGGAGAGTAAGACAGCCTGTGTAATTACGGGCACAAGAGGCATTTCATCTTAGCTCTCTAGGTTGGCAACGCATCTGCGAACCCTCCGGAGTTGTGGGTGTCTATGGGCAGTGGTGATCACTTACCATCAGGTGACGCACGTGCCTGTGGTGACTCACCCAGAACGCAAGTCACTAGATGCAAAGGTGTGTCTAACGAATTTGTAAACCAGTACCGCTTCATCAGACAAAGATCGACTCAGAACCATAATTTACACCAGTATTATAATATTTGTATAATATTTGGAGTGTGGAGTGTGTTAGCGTGGGCTTGCGACACTGCGTGTCGTGCGGCTTTGTATCGCATTGCAACCAGGATCCACGTAATATCAGCGTCGAGCCACCTTTAGTGACCCGACGAACGCTGAGTGGATTCCTTTTTCGCAACTACTTATATTTAATTTAATTTTAAGTTATCTGTATACGAGTATTACTGTGTTGTTGTTGCGAAATAAAGATTTCTTATTCTTATTCTTTTCTTATTCATTAAACATACCACACAATATATTTCGTAGTGGAAATGGTGGCATGTTGAGCAGTAGTTTTGGTGCTTCGTTAATGGCCTCGTGGGGAGTGCCGAAACGCGTCAGCGTTTAGTTTAGTGGTGGTGGTGATAGTTGGGTCTGTGTGGCATGTGTTGATTCGTGTTGCATGGCAACATACATTTGCCGCACAGATTAACTATTTGTCACTTGTGGTCGCGGGTGAGCAAAGTAATTGTTTTTAGTTCATAAATATGGACCTCCGCAAAGTAACGCCTGATTCAATAAATGATACCACCCATGCCATGAAAAAACTTTTCTCTAACATCACATCATTTTTCTGGTCTTTCTGTAATAGTTTGAAATTTGAGAAACTCTTAATTGTTTCCACTATCTAACGTCCCAGCACACGTTCCTCAACTGTCCGTCGGATCTGTCAGTCCACGCGGCGCGGCGGCTGGCGGCCACGCAGCCCGCGCTGCAGGCCCCGCAGCCCGCGCTGCAGGCCCCGCAGCCCGCGCTGCAGGCCCCGCAGCCCGCGCTGCAGGCCCCGGAGCCCGCGCTGCAGGCGCTCGGGCTGCGCGGGACGCCGCTCGTCGAGGTCGACGTGAGCGTGGTGAAGGAGGAGGCCAAGGAGGAGATCGAGGAGTTCGCTGGTGAGACACCATCATCTGTACCAGTGTTTTGCACAGTGTGGGTCGCGCCACTTATGCAGGGGGGTCGCAAGGATCAGCTTCGAAAGTCTCGTGACTACACATGGAGTGAAGATTTTTTCAATGCCACTTTAATAAAACAGCAGTAATTCGTGACATGTGCATTTATTTGGTTATATTTTCTAATTTTTATAGTTTTCGTCATGTTTTCTATTGCTCTTCTTTTCAGGCTCCCTTTCAGTAGTTAATCTCCCTTTCAGTTAGTTGTGTCGATCCCCAGTGAACTATTCCTCTCCACCACTCAAAGGTTGACTGGCAGCGATCCCTTAAAGGGATAAGTCCGCCTTTGTGCTCAAATGTTATTGTTGTAACTTGTGTTTTATCCTGTTTTTTGTACAATAAAGTGTTTACTTACTTACTTACTAACTTAATCCAGACGTTGAAGGCATCGATGATCTTTTTACGAACTTTTCCATTTTGTTGCTAAGTAATAGCTTAAAACAAATGTGTCTCCCTTCAATATTTAAAATTGGGGGGTAGCGAATGAATTTTGATTGTCATTAATTGCCGTGACACAAAAAAGTTTGAAAAGCACTGATCTATACTATACCTACTAGCTTACGATTAAAAATAAACCGCATCGACATCGGTCCATCCGAGTGGGAGCTATGACGCCACAGACAGATACACAGATACAAATGTCAAACTTATAACACCCCCTTTTACATCGGGGGTTAAAAATTAAAAAAATAACAGTTGGGGTGTAGGCAGCCTCGCTCGGCCAAATTGCTCAAATTCGTACGTGTCTCGCGCACTGGGCGAGCCGCCGAGTGTAGGTGTTTTGACCATGCTCAAAGGTGCCTCGGTGTGTGTGCCTCGCGTACTATGAACGCTGTTACGAGCAAACTTATTTGCGCGCGAGGCAAGTTTGGAGAGCGGGTTATTTGATCAGAAAAATAATTAAAGTCGTAAAATTGTATGTGGTGAGGCTGCCTCGACTTAAACGGCTCTAATTCGTACGCACCTTAAAACAGTACCGTGACTGACTGACTGACTGACAGACAACGCACATCCTAAACGTAGAGACTTCAAATTTGGCAATCATTTATACCTTGAGTATCCTAGAGGTGCACTAAGAACGGATTCGCTATCGGCGAAGCGTGTGGTCCCAGAGTAAGGATTAGTCCGCAACATGTGAAGCTATACTCAACTTACACACGTGAGTGACCCGTTTAATTCACTAGATTTATAATTATGTATCGATTTTCAGAAGCGGAAGCGGTCAAGTCGGAAGCGGACTTCTTCAGCAGTCCAGAGTTGTCTCAAGACCCGGTTCTGAGCTCCGAAGACGACATACAGCTGTCAAAGCTTAAGAAAAAGAAAGAGAAGCTCACCAAGAAGGAGAGGAAGAAGAGGAGGGAAGATAGAGAGGTCAAGACTGTGAGTTGGTTTTGTAGAAACTATAGTCTATTAGCTGTTGCCCGCGATTTAGTCCGCGTAGATTTCCGTTATCGCTATCCCGCGGGAGCTATATAATTTTCCCGAATAAAAATTCGCCTATGTTATTCCTCAATATTCAAACTAGGTATATTCTTACCTAATTTCATGTAGATTGGTGCTGCGGTTTTCCCGTGAAGAGATAACAAACAGACAGACAGAGAGACAGAGTTGCTTTTGCATTTATAATATGATACATGGAAACGAAATACCAATAGAAACTTGGTTTTAATTAACTAGAAGCTAGCGTAAGTATAATAAATACATTGACAGATGGGACAGATAAAATTATATGTCATAATATTAGTTAGGATGGTACGAAAACCTTCGTGCGCGACTCCCGACTCGTGGCCATAGACACCCGCGACCCCGGGGGTTTGCAAATGCGTTGCCAACCTAGAGAGCTAAGGTGTAATTACGGGCACAAGAGGCAGTGGTGTTCCCTTACCATCAGGTGACCCACTTGCTCGTTTGCCTTTATTTAACTCCCATCGAAAAAGAGGGGTGTTATAAGTTTGACCTGTATATCTGTGTATCTGTCCGTGGCATCATAGCTCCCAAACGGATGGACCGATTACGATGCGGTTTTTTTTTTAATATAAAGCTAGTTTAATCAAGATGGTTTTTAGCTAAGTTTCATTAAAATCGGTTCATCCGTTTTCGAAATATTGAACTTTGAAATGACTATGTCGGGGGTTTTTCAACTTTCCTAAGTTGGTTATTTAAAAGTTCAATATTTCAAAAACAGGTGAACCGATTTTAATGAAACTTGGCTAAGAACCATCTTGATTAAACTAGCTTTCGATTGAAAAAAACCGCATTGAAATCGGTCCACCCGTTTGGGAGCTACGATGCCACAGACAGATACACAGATACCCATGTCAAACTTATAACACCCCTTTTTCGTCGAGGGTTAAAGATACTCAATAGAGCTTCTGTTCCATGCCTCATCTTTCTTTCAGGAAATAAAATCGGAAAAACTCCTCCAACGCAGCTACAGGAAACTGAAGAACCTACCTACAGACCTGGTCCAGTTATACGTGATGAGTGAGGAGGAGATGTGGCAGATAAGGGCAGAGGATGTGAACAGCAAGGAGTTCATCGCCCTCAAGTACCGCTGCGATGACTGTATCATAGGGTTTAACTCGGAAAAGCTTATGAACGACCACATGCAGGGGAAACACGTGCCGGTGAGTTAGTCGAAGTTAGTTTTAGTTTAAATTTGTCTTTTTTAGTTTAAGTTTAGTTTTGGTTTAATTTTTGGTCGATTTTGATGAGTGTTAGTGTGATTTAGTCTATAAATCTGACATAATTAGCTTTAGCTTAAGCTGGTCATTGTTAGCCTTGGTTTAGTTAAGTGGGTTTATTTAATTTTTGGTCGGTTTTAATGAGTCTTCGCCTAATTTAGTCTATAAATCTGACATAATTAGCTTTAGCTTAAGCTGGTCATTGTTAGCCTTGGTTTAGTTAAGTGGATTTATTTAATTTTTGGTCGGTTTTAATGAGTCTTCGCCTAATTTAGTCTATAAATCTGACATAATTAGCTTTAGCTTAAGCTGGTCATTGTTAGCCTTGGTTTAGTTAAGTGGATTTATTTAATTTTTGGTCGGTTTTAATGAGTCTTCGCCTAATTTAGTCTATAAATCTGACATAATTAGCTTTAGCTTAAGCTGGTCATTGTTAGCCTTGGTTTAGTTAAGTGGATTTATTTAATTTTTGGTCGGTTTTAATGAGTCTTCGCCTAATTTAGTCTATAAATCTGACATAATTAGCTTTAGCTTAAGCTGGTCATTGTTAGCCTTGGTTTAGTTAAGTGGATTTATTTAATTTTTGGTCGGTTTTAATGAGTCTTCGCCTAATTTAGTCTATAAATCTGACATAATTAGCTTTAGCTTAAGCTGGTCATTGTTAGCCTTGGTTTAGTTAAGTGGATTTATTTAATTTTTGGTCGGTTTTAATGAGTCTTCGCCTAATTTAGTCTATAAATCTGACATAATTAGCTTTAGCTTAAATTGGTAATTGTTGGTTTTGGTTTAGCATTGACTTGTGTCATTTTGACCGGTTTTGGTGAGTCTTAGTGTAATTTAGTCTATAAATCAGTCATAGCTAGATTTAGCTTAAGTATACGCGAAGAGTGAAGAGATGTGGCAGATAAGGACAGAGGATGTGAACAGCAACGAGTTCAGAAGTCTTAACGTAATTTAGTTTATAAATTTGACATAATTAGCTTTAGCTTAAGATGGTCGTTGTTAGCCTTAGCTTAGTTAAGTAGATTTATACAATTTTTGGTCGGTTTTAATGAGTCTTAGTTAAACAATAAACAATATATGATTGTTTTCGGGAATTCCCGTGGATACGACTGAAAAGCTTTAAGACAAAAAAAGACGCTACTCAAAACGAGCACATTATTATGTCTAACTTGAATATCTAGAATGCAAACAAAAATTATTAAAAAAAACCAGCTGCGTTGGTTCTAGGTACATATAATAGCCGTGATAGCCTAGTGGTTTGACCTATCGCCTCTGAAGCAGAGGGCCGTGGGTTCAAACTCCGGCTCGCAGCTCTGAGTTTATCGGAATTTATGTGCGGAATTACATTTGTAATTTATCATGAGCTTTTCGGTGAAGGAAAACATCGTGAGGCAACCTGCACACTCCTGCGAAGCAATTCATTGGTGTGTGTGAAGTTCCCAATCCGCAACGGGCCCGCGTGGGAACTATAGCCCAAGCCCTCTCATTCTGAGAGGAGGCCTGTGCCCAGCAGCGGGACGTAAATAGGCTGCTGATGATGATGATACATGTAATTATTGTTTTTTTTTCTTTCACCCCCAGAAAAGTCCAGACTGTCAACAATGTGACGTATGCAAAGCTTACTTCCTGACGCGAGACAATGTGTTTAACCACCGCGCGTTACACCACACCGCGTACCGATGCTCTGAGTGCGGCCTCAGCACGGCGCTCAAGCGGCGCATGCTGAGTCACGCGAGCAGTCACGGGGGCGGCTGCGTGCAGTGCGGGACCTGCGGGGAGCAGTTCAGGTCGGTGCACTGACACACACACACTCAAGCGGCGCATGCTGAGTCACGCGAGCAGTCACGGGGGCGGCTGCGTGCAGTGCGGGACCTGCGGGGAGCAGTTCAGGTCGGTGCACTGACACACACACACTCAAGCGGCGCATGCTGAGTCACGCGAGCAGTCACGGGGGCGGCTGCGTGCAGTGCGGGACCTGCGGGGAGCAGTTCAGGTCGGTGCACTGACACACACACACTCAAGCGGCGCATGCTGAGTCACGCGAGCAGTCACGGGGGCGGCTGCGTGCAGTGCGGCACCTGCGTTGGTTTGTTTTTAAAATTTTCCACGCCTGTTACGGTAGCTATGTCGTGGAGCCGTTTTTTCGACTTGGTTACGCTTCGCTTCCACAGATATTGTTATGCGTAGCTTCCGACATTAAGTTTATTGAGACGGCAAAATTAAAGACAGGCAAATATTTTAACCCCCGTTAAAAAAGAGGAGGGTTGCGGGTGTCTATGCGCAATGGTGATCACTTACCATTAGATTACCCACTTGCTCGTTGGCCTTCCTTATAGTATTTTAAAAAAAGTTACCCAGGGGACATCTCTATGGCAACGAGTGGCAATGAAATGTTGATGGACCCATACGTTGTATCCTAATCCGTCTGTCTGTCTGTTATAGCACCAAGTCGAAGCTGTCTTATCACAAGGGTGTTTGCAACCAGAGCAAGCCGCGGTGTGACTGCTGCGGGAAACTCTTCGCCAACAAGATGACGCTGAAGTACCATCTCAAGTGAGTACAGTGCCCTAAGCACGACTTGTCGAATCCTGCGTCACGTAATATCGAATAGTAAACTATAACGAGTTTGTATGACGTTTGGAACAGCGCCCGCCCGTGAGCGTATTTGGAACTAAAATTTTGTATGAGATTTCTCGATTTCGATACGATAACCGTAACGTAACGCAGGATTCGACAAGTCGTGCTTAGGGCACTGATGTCTGTCTGCTGTATGTCTGTATGTGTGGTCGCGGGTGAGCAAAGTAATTGTTTTTAATTAATAAGTAACGCCTGATTCAATTACTTATCTGTCTGTACTTTTCGGTGGGTTTTTTTTTTTAATCGAAAGCTCTTTCAGTCGAGATGGTTCTTAGCTAAGTTTCGTTGAAAACGTTTCACCAGTTTTTCAAATATTGAACTATGAAATGACAATGTTTGGGGGTTTTTCCAATTTTTCTAAGTTGGTTTTAGGTTGGGTTATTTTTTTATTATTTAGCTTCAGGACTAGCGAGTTTTATAATTAGTCTATTGTAAAAATCAACCTCAGACTCGGAACTCGGATTCTGCATTGCTACATTGGGTCTGTGGTTATTTACGGCAGCGAATCGTGGACCATATAGGAAGTTACCAGGCGGCGCTTAGAAACGTTTGAGATAAATAATAAATAATAACAAATAAAATGGGACAATTTGACACCAATTGACCTAGTTCCAAACTAGGCAAAGCCTGTACTATGGGTACTAGACAACGGATAAACATACTTATATAGATAAATACATACTTATATACATATTAAACATCCAAGACCCGGAAACAAACATTCGTATTCATCATACAAACATCTGCCCCGACCGGGATTCGAACCCGGGACCTCAAGATTAATAGTCAGGGTCTCTAACCACTAGGCTATCCGGCCGTCGTCTATGATGTTCAAGGTATATGTTTGCCAAATTTCAAGTCTCTAGGTCCAGTGGTTTAGGCTGTCCGTCAGTCAGTCACGGTACTGTTTTATAGGTATAGAAAGATCATCATCATCAGCCTTTGATTTAGGTTCCACTGCTGGGCACAGGCCTCCTCTCAGAATGAGAGGGCTTGGGCTATAGCTCACACGCGGGCCCAGTGCGGATTGGGAACTTCACACACACCATTGAATTGCTTCGCAGGTGTGTGCAGGTTACCTCACGATGTTTTCCTTCACCGAAATGCTCATGATAATTTACAAATGTAATTCCGCACATAAATTCCGTAAAACTCAGAGGTGCGAGCCGGGGTTTGAACCCGCTCTGCTTGAGAGGCGATAGGTCGAACCACTAGGCTGTCACGGCTGCGTGGTGAGGCTTTATAGAGAGATATTGTTATTAATTTCAGAGTGCAGCCTCAGAGCAAAGAGGATATGCCGAAGGAGAAGCTGTACATCAGCTGCAAGGGCTGTGACAAAGTGTTTCACTCGAAGAAGAGCTACCGGGCGCACGTGTACGTACCGAACAGACTATCCATATGTATTTTAAACCCCCGACCCAGAAAAGAGGGGGAGGGATTTACTAGGACACACAACATCTTGAGGAAACCTGCACACACCTGCGAAGCAATTCAAAGATTAATAAACCAATTGAGCTAGTCTCAAACTAGGCAAAGCCTGTACTATGGGTACTAGACAACGGATAAACATACTTATATAGATAAATACATACTTATATACATATTAAACATCCAAGACCCGAGAACAAACATTCATATTCATCATACAAACATCTGCCCCGACCGGGATTTGAACCCGGGACCTCAAGCTTCATAGTCAGGGTCTCTAACCACTAGGCTATTCGGTCATCAAATGAATACATTTACAAATGAATACAATACATGGAATGAATCGTATACTTCGACTAAACACTTATGCTAAGCGTTTATTGAAGTCGCAGATAGGGATCGTGGAATTTAAATACATAAGAGGAATTAAAACTGAAAGATTAGGAAATCGTTTTCTTGACGAGTCCCAGGGGACATCTCCATGGCAACGAGTGGCAACGAAAAGTTGCAAGTTGAATTATTATTTTCAGTGTTATACACGACGGACTGACGTACCCCTGCCCTATATGCGGCAAGCTGTTCCAGTGGAAACGCAACTTGGCGAGGCACACGAGGAACCACAGGTATTGTTTAACAGTTAAACCTCCTAACCGTTAACAAGTTGTACCTTCCATCATCACCTCATCAACACGAGTTGATGACTACCAGACGCAAGTACTTGAATAGCTTTCGAAAATATATGAAACACATGATCCGTGCCTATAAAGTTTGTGGGTTGCCCTCGATTTCCCTGGGATCCCATCATCAGATCCTGACTTGGTGACAATGGGACCAACTAGAAAGCATAGCCTTTCAAACAAAAAAGAATTCTTGAAATCGGTCCAGCCGTCTTCGAGTAATCGGGGAACATACAGTGGATTTCGGGTATAACGACGATGAAGGAACTACTGTAATTTCGTCGTTATATCCGGAAGTCGTTACAGACGTCTAGAAGCCATACTTATGCAGAAGTTTACTGCACACAGTTGCTGCTCAGAATATCAGTTTGTAACTGGACCATACACTCCCAAACGTACACGCTTACCTACCTACGTACCTAGCTAATATCTATATCTAGGTTGGCAACGCATCTCCAAACCCTCCGGAGTTGCGGGTGTCTATGGGCAGTGGTGATCACTTACCATCAGGTGACCCACTTGCTCGCTTGCCTTCCTCGTTGTATAAAAAACGAAAAGAAAATGTCGCCACAGTTGCTGACCATCTGTGTGGATGTAAACAGAAGATAGGAAAGCTCTTTGTGTCTTTGGCGGCCGACTCCGGTCGCAATATCTGCATGGGATTTGTAAGAATTTGTTACAAATTATTCATTACGAACAGTCGCTACACCCGAAATCGGCGTTACGTCCAAACATACAATGACAATGCAAAGAAAAATTCGTTAAGCAGCTGGACTTGAACCAGCAAGATGGCGCTGAGGAGAGATCTTCCGAATAAAAATATGACACAAGGCATTGAAAAATTCGTTAGGTACACCAACGTTAAGTATAGCTTAATTGGTGGAGCGTGGTACGGATTACCGAGGTTGCTGGTTCAAGTCCAGCTGCTTAACGAATTTTTCTTTGCATTGTCATTGTATGTTGAATTTCGTTCTATGAATGTTTCATAAAAATAAAAACAAAAATAATCAATAAATCGATTATTTTCATTGTTACGTCCAAAGTCGCTATAGCCATATCAGTTTTTAAATTCAAGGGACTTAGATTTATCGTTGATATAGCCGAATGGTCGCTACAACCAAGGTCGTAATAACTGAAATCCACTGTACATAACAAAAAAAATATTCCGACGAATTGAGAACCTCCTCCTTTTTTTGAAGTCGGTTAAAAAGTACTGTTTTGCAGGGACCGAGACCTCGGCGCCACTCACGAGTGCCGCGAGTGCGGCAAAACCTTCAGCAGCAGAGACTGCTACAATAACCACATGAAGCTCAGCAAGCGGCACGTGCGCGAGGACGCCTACGTGTGAGTACAGCCGGAATAGGAGCCGCGCCGGCCGACGCTCCGCGGAGACGGCCGCGAGCAGCGAGCGGCTACGTGTTAGTATAGCTGGAGTGCGGTATGGCGGGAATAGGAGCCGCGCCGGCCGATGCTCCGCGGAGACAGCCGCAACAGCCGCAAGTAGCGAGCGGCACTGCGGGACGCCTACGTGTGAGTATAGCTGGAATAGGAGCCGCGCCGGTGAACGGTACCTATTTCTCGGTAAAAAAAAATAATCAATACAAAAAAAATCTGTTAATGTTTTGCCACTGAAGAATTGTGCAATTGTAATGACTTTCTTTTCCACCATTTAAAGATTTTCTGGTAGAGATCCCTTAAAGGTGTAAGTCCGCCTTTGTACTCGAATTTGATTGTTTGTAACTTATCTGTGTGTCCTGTTTTTTTTGTACGATAAAGTGTTATTTATTATAATTATTTATAAAAGTAAGTAAGTAATATTTTTATAAATAATAATAATAAATAAATATCACGAGACAATTGACACCAATTGACACCAATTAATTGACACCAATTGACACCAACTGACACCAATTAATTGACACCATTTGACACCAATTGACCTAGTCCCAAACTAGGCAAAGCCTGTACTATGGGCACGAGACAACGGAAATCAGAAATCAATCAGAAATCTTTATTTGCATATATGCATCGGATAAACATACTTACATATTAAACATCCAAGACCCGAGAACAAACATTCGTATTCATCATACAAACATCTGGCCCGGCCGGGGATCGAGCCCGGGACCTCGAGCTTCATAGACAGGGTCGCTAACCACTAGGCCATCCGGTCGTCAAATAAATATTTATACTTGCTTAAATTTAATATGTCGCACGAAACCTAGACTTTGCACGTGAGCGGTCCATCGATTTTGGCCACTTGTTTCAGCCACGAATGCTCGTACTGCGGCAAGAAGTTCGCCACCAAGTGGTGTATGGTCGATCATATTGATTGGGATCATCTGAAGAGGATCAAATATCAGTGCTCCGTCTGTTTCAAGGTAACACAATCATATTAACGTACGAACAATATCTATGGAAGCGTAACTAAGTCCAAAGAATGGCTCCACCACATAGGTGCCGTGATAGGCGTGGAAAAATATACAAATTTCGCCGTGCGTCAGACAGGTGTGACATTCGTGACGTGCGGGCTTGTGTCACGGGAGTTTCGATTGTGGATAGTTTTTTTTTTATACTACAAAGAAGGCGAACGAGCAAGTGGGTCACCTGATGGTGAGTGATCACCACTGCCCGTAGACACCCGCAACCCCGGGGGTTTGCAGATGCGTTGCCAAACTAGAGAGCTAAGATGAAATGCCTCTTGTGCCCGTAATTACACCGGCTGTCTTACTCTCCACACCGGAACACAACAGTGCAAGCACTGCTGCTTAGCGGCAGGATTAGTGAGTAAGATGGTGGTAGCGATCCGGACGGACCTCGCACAAGGCCCTGCCACCCGCAAAGTAAGACAGCCGGCGTAATTACGGGCACAAGAGGCATTTCATCTTAGCTTTGTAGGGAGGCAACGCATCTGCAAACCCTCCGGGGTTGCCGGTGTCTACATGCTCGTTTGCCTTCTTTGTCGTATAAAACAACCTCCGCGCTTGTATCATCATCAGCATCATCATCATGCCAGCCTCTAGACGTCCACTGCTGGCCGGCGGCCTCCCCCGCGGCTCTCCACTCAGACCAGTCGCGTGCTTTTCGCATCCACCGCGATCCGCTTGTATCATAAACTAGCTTATGCCCCGCGGCTTTGACCCTGTGAAATATTTCAAAATGGGCTAGTTCCCTATCCCGTGGGCATTTCGAAAAATCCCTTCTTAGTGCACCTCTAGGATACTCAAGGTATATGTTTGCCAAATTTCAAGTCTCCAGGTCCAGTGGTTTAGGCTGTGCGTTGTCAGTCAGTCACGGTACTGTTTTATAGGTATATAAGATAGCTGTTGTTGTTTCAGGCGTTCAAAACGGCTAAGATAATGGTGGCGCACATGAATAATATCCACGAGGGACGCCGCAGCCGCGAGCCCGACGGAGAGCACCTTTGCGAGATCTGCGGCAAGTCCTACAAGGTGAATGAAAATAAACTATTTATTCATGATCTCAGTAGGAGTATCTTTTTGTATTTTTTCTCCCAATTTTTTATTTTTACGGTTTTCCCGTGAATATCAATTACATTTTTTTTTATAAACTCACTGAAACATGAATACACAGAAAAATGCCAACCCCGGGAATCGAACCCGGATCGTCGATACTCCGGGTCGTGTGCTTTTCCCCTACACCACGGTTGGACATAGAGGAAAGGCCGAATTTTCTCTATGTAGTCACTGCAAAAAGTGATAAAAACAAGCTAAGATTTGAATACATAGAGAAAATTCGGCCTTTCCTCTATGTCCAACCGTGGTGTAGGGGAAAAGCACGCGACCCGGAGTGTCGAGGATCCGGGTTCGATTCCCGGGGTTGGTATTTTTCTGGTTTTTTTTCTGTGTATTCATGTTTCAGTGAGTTTATAAAAAAAAATGTAATCGATTTATTGATTATTTTTGTTTTTATTTTTATGAAACATTGATAGTATGAAATTCAACATACAATGACAATGCAAAGAAAAATCCGTTAAGCAGCTGGACTTGAACCAGCAACCTCGGTAATCCGTACCACGCTCCACCAATTAAGCTATACTTAACGTTGGTGTACCTAACGAATTTTTCAATTCCTTGTGTCATATTTTTATTTGGAAGATCTCTCCTCAGCGCCATCTATGAGTAGCTTAATCAAGCGGCTCACCCACTAAGGAACTTCTACAGTTACGCATTAGTGGCAAGAGATGGGTGGATGGAGAATGGAGTGTAGCTTAGTGGGTGAGCCGCTTGAGATTTGAGTATAGCTTAATTGGTGGAGCGTGGTACGGATTACCGAGGTTGCTGGTTCGAGTCCAGCTGCTTAACGGATTTTTCTTTGCATTGTCATTGTATGTTTCCTACAAGGTGAGCCTAATACAAAAAAACCCTGGCCAAGTGCGAGTCGGGCTCGCGCATCGAGGGTACCGTACGAATATTTTTCCAGCTTTTCCCAATGTTACCAGAGCCCTGCTCCTAAGCAAAATGTACGCAGTGTGCGGTCATCTTATATTGGTCTGTGAAATTAACAGACAGACATGAAAATTTAAGATTTTGAGACTTTTCTGAGTGGTTGTGCTATAAGAGCTATCTTCATACCAAATTTCAAGTTTCTAGGACAACTGGAAGTACCCTTTAGGTTTTCGGAGTACGGCGATTTGTATGGAAACCTTCTTTTTAATTATACGACTGCCAAAAGAAAAATAGTGTATTGTTTTTAATGACTATCTTTTGATTGCGTTGACTTAGAAGTTTGATTTTTTCTTCAAGGGGCTGCAGGCTCGAGTGTTTGATATTAATTTCAGCATGCTACCTCCACGCGTTCCAAAGAAAAAGGGTCTTGACAGACAGACAGACGGACGGACAACACAGTGATCCCATAAGGGTTCCGTTTTTTCCTTTTGAGGTACGGAAACCTAAAAAACTGCATCGAAATCGGACGATCCGTTAGGGAGCTATGATGCCACAGACAGACACACAGATCAAACTTATAACACCCCCCCCCCCTTTTTCCACGGGGGTTAGAAATAGCACTGTTTAAGCATCTGTATTAAAAACTTTTTTTTTTTTAACAGACAGTGAAACGTCTGAAAGGCCACGTGTGGGCCATGCACACCAACCGCTCCAGCGCCAAGAGCTTCAAGTGCAAGCTGTGCCCCGCCACCTTCACCTGGCAGACCAGCATCTACAAACACACCAAGATGATGCACGACAGCAAGCGGCCCAAGGTACGGTAAGGCAGGCCGCGTCTGCTAGCTGTGCCCCGCCACCTTCACCTGGCAGACCAGCATCTACAAACACACCAAGATGATGCACGACAGCAAGCGGCCCAAGGTACGGTAAGGCAGGCCGCGTCTGCTAGCTGTGCCCCGCCACCTTCACCTGGCAGACCAGCATCTACAAACACACCAAGATGATGCACGACAGCAAGCGGCCCAAGGTACGGTAAGGCAGGCCCCGTCTGCTAGCTGTGCCCCGCCACCTTCACCTGGCAGACCAGCATCTACAAACACACCAAGATGATGCACGACAGCAAGCGGCCCAAGGTACGGTAAGGCAGGCCGCGTCTGCTAGCTGTGCCCCGCCACCTTCACCTGGCAGACCAGCATCTACAAACACACCAAGATGATGCACGACAGCAAGCGGCCCAAGGTACGGTAAGGCAGGCCGCGTCTGCTAGCTGTGCCCCGCCACCTTCACCTGGCAGACCAGCATCTACAAACACACCAAGATGATGCACGACAGCAAGCGGCCCAAGGTACGGTAAGGCAGGCCGCGTCTGCTAGCTGTGCCCCGCCACCTTCACCTGGCAGACCAGCATCTACAAACACACCAAGATGATGCACGACAGCAAGCGGCCCAAGGTACGGTAAGGCAGGCCGCGTCTGCTAGCTGTGCCCCGCCACCTTCACCTGGCAGACCAGCATCTACAAACACACCAAGATGATGCACGACAGCAAGCGGCCCAAGGTACGGTAAGGCAGGCCGCGTCTGCTAGCTGTGCCCCGCCACCTTCACCTGGCAGACCAGCATCTACAAACACACCAAGATGATGCACGACAGCAAGCGGCCCAAGGTACGGTAAGGCAGGCCGCGTCTGCTAGCTGTGCCCCGCCACCTTCACCTGGCAGACCAGCATCTACAAACACACCAAGATGATGCACGACAGCAAGCGGCCCAAGGTACGGTAAGGCAGGCCACGTCTGCTAGCTGTGCCCCGCCACCTTCACCTGGCAGACCAGCATCTACAAACACACCAAGATGATGCACGACAGCAAGCGGCCCAAGGTACGGTAAGGCAGGCCGCGTCTGCTAGCTGTGCCCCGCCACCTTCACCTGGCAGACCAGCATCTACAAACACACCAAGATGATGCACGACAGCAAGCGGCCCAAGGTACGGTAAGGCAGGCCGCGTCTGCTAGCTGTGCCCCGCCACCTTCACCTGGCAGACCAGCATCTACAAACACACCAAGATGATGCACGACAGCAAGCGGCCCAAGGTACGGTAAGGCAGGCCGCGTCTGCTAGCTGTGCCCCGCCACCTTCACCTGGCAGACCAGCATCTACAAACACACCAAGATGATGCACGACAGCAAGCGGCCCAAGGTACGGTAAGGCAGGCCCCGTCTGCTAGCTGTGCCCCGCCACCTTCACCTGGCAGACCAGCATCTACAAACACACCAAGATGATGCACGACAGCAAGCGGCCCAAGGTACGGTAAGGCAGGCCGCGTCTGCTAGCTGTGCCCCGCCACCTTCACCTGGCAGACCAGCATCTACAAACACACCAAGATGATGCACGACAGCAAGCGGCCCAAGGTACGGTAAGGCAGGCCACGTCTGCTAGCTGTGCCCCGCCACCTTCACCTGGCAGACCAGCATCTACAAACACACCAAGATGATGCACGACAGCAAGCGGCCCAAGGTACGGTAAGGCAGGCCGCGTCTGCTAGCTGTGCCCCGCCACCTTCACCTGGCAGACCAGCATCTACAAACACACCAAGATGATGCACGACAGCAAGCGGCCCAAGGTACGGTAAGGCAGGCCGCGTCTGCTAGCTGTGCCCCGCCACCTTCACCTGGCAGACCAGCATCTACAAACACACCAAGATGATGCACGACAGCAAGCGGCCCAAGGTACGGTAAGGCAGGCCGCGTCTGCTAGCTGTGCCCCGCCACCTTCACCTGGCAGACCAGCATCTACAAACACACCAAGATGATGCACGACAGCAAGCGGCCCAAGGTACGGTAAGGCAGGCCGCGTCTGCTAGCTGTGCCCCGCCACCTTCACCTGGCAGACCAGCATCTACAAACACACCAAGATGATGCACGACAGCAAGCGGCCCAAGGTACGGTAAGGCAGGCCCCGTCTGCTAGCTGTGCCCCGCCACCTTCACCTGGCAGACCAGCATCTACAAACACACCAAGATGATGCACGACAGCAAGCGGCCCAAGGTACGGTAAGGCAGGCCGCGTCTGCTAGCTGTGCCCCGCCACCTTCACCTGGCAGACCAGCATCTACAAACACACCAAGATGATGCACGACAGCAAGCGGCCCAAGGTACGGTAAGGCAGGCCGCGTCTGCTAGCTGTGCCCCGCCACCTTCACCTGGCAGACCAGCATCTACAAACACACCAAGATGATGCACGACAGCAAGCGGCCCAAGGTACGGTAAGGCAGGCCGCGTCTGCTAGCTGTGCCCCGCCACCTTCACCTGGCAGACCAGCATCTACAAACACACCAAGATGATGCACGACAGCAAGCGGCCCAAGGTACGGTAAGGCAGGCCGCGTCTGCTAGCTGTGCCCCGCCACCTTCACCTGGCAGACCAGCATCTACAAACACACCAAGATGATGCACGACAGCAAGCGGCCCAAGGTACGGTAAGGCAGGCCCCGTCTGCTAGCTGTGCCCCGCCACCTTCACCTGGCAGACCAGCATCTACAAACACACCAAGATGATGCACGACAGCAAGCGGCCCAAGGTACGGTAAGGCAGGCCCCGTCTGCTAGCTGTGCCCCGCCACCTTCACCTGGCAGACCAGCATCTACAAACACACCAAGATGATGCACGACAGCAAGCGGCCCAAGGTACGGTAAGGCAGGCCCCGTCTGCTAGCTGTGCCCCGCCACCTTCACCTGGCAGACCAGCATCTACAAACACACCAAGATGATGCACGACAGCAAGCGGCCCAAGGTACGGTAAGGCAGGCCACGTCTGCTAGCTGTGCCCCGCCACCTTCACCTGGCAGACCAGCATCTACAAACACACCAAGATGATGCACGACAGCAAGCGGCCCAAGGTACGGTAAGGCAGGCCGCGTCTGCTAGCTGTGCCCCGCCACCTTCACCTGGCAGACCAGCATCTACAAACACACCAAGATGATGCACGACAGCAAGCGGCCCAAGGTACGGTAAGGCAGGCCCCGTCTGCTAGCTGTGCCCCGCCACCTTCACCTGGCAGACCAGCATCTACAAACACACCAAGATGATGCACGACAGCAAGCGGCCCAAGGTACGGTAAGGCAGGCCGCGTCTGCTAGCTGTGCCCCGCCACCTTCACCTGGCAGACCAGCATCTACAAACACACCAAGATGATGCACGACAGCAAGCGGCCCAAGGTACGGTAAGGCAGGCCGCGTCTGCTAGCTGTGCCCCGCCACCTTCACCTGGCAGACCAGCATCTACAAACACACCAAGATGATGCACGACAGCAAGCGGCCCAAGGTACGGTAAGGCAGGCCGCGTCTGCTAGCTGTGCCCCGCCACCTTCACCTGGCAGACCAGCATCTACAAACACACCAAGATGATGCACGACAGCAAGCGGCCCAAGGTACGGTAAGGCAGGCCGCGTCTGCTAGCTGTGCCCCGCCACCTTCACCTGGCAGACCAGCATCTACAAACACACCAAGATGATGCACGACAGCAAGCGGCCCAAGGTACGGTAAGGCAGGCCCCGTCTGCTAGCTGTGCCCCGCCACCTTCACCTGGCAGACCAGCATCTACAAACACACCAAGATGATGCACGACAGCAAGCGGCCCAAGGTACGGTAAGGCAGGCCCCGTCTGCTAGCTGTGCCCCGCCACCTTCACCTGGCAGACCAGCATCTACAAACACACCAAGATGATGCACGACAGCAAGCGGCCCAAGGTACGCCCGGTCAAAGTCGCTGCGTTTTTGACGCGGCGTCAAACTAGCTGAGTCACTATCCCGATGTCATTGTTTTTGACTTGGCGTTTCTTACATCGAGGTCGCAGATGCTGCGTCATTGACACGGCGTCACTGTGGCAGCGTCAATATTGCCACCAATGCTTCGTTTATATCACCAAGGGGGCTAGCACGCGCGCCATTTTGTCGCTTGTCGCTCAGTGCGTCCTTCACTGATTCCGTCACTATGAAAGGGACGCACTGCGCGACAAGCGACAAAATGGCGCGCCGTGCTACATGTGCACGGGGCGAGGTAACTCGGGTACACAGAGAGTGAAACAGAGCTTCAAGCACTATGTACTGTTTCATTTTTCTATATGTGTCGAATGTATGTGAATAAATGTTTCTCTCTCTCTCTCTCTCTTCAAGTGCAAGCTCTGCCCCGCAGACCTCCATCTGTTAGATTTTTACTCAAGGTGATGTTCTCCAAACCCCTTAGATATCCTACTGTTGACCTATATAGGGAATGCAATCTCTTGTTAATAAGAAAACTATACATAGAATGTTGTATTGTGAAGCTACACAAATCATTGATATATGTATCCGTAATAAAAGGAGAATAGGCCATGTTGCACCAACGGCTTCTACCAAATCTAAATTTGCTAAGAGACAATTTGCACACCAATCTGCAAAAATGTATAATGTCATAAATAAAAAACTAAACATCTATCCTTTGCAAGTTCATAAATGTAAAAAAAACGTTACGAGCTTGGTTAGAAACTCTAAAATATGATGAAATTGAAGCAATGCTTTTCTAATATTATAACACTTACTTTTTATTACTCATTACTACATACACAAAACTGCACACACACACACACACACACACATCACACACACTATTTTATTTTATACCATAATCAAAATAAATATTGGTGTTATTTTGTTTAGTTATATTTAGTATAATTAATCAATAATTTGATTAAGTATTGGTTGTACCTACACATAATCTAATGTATTAATTGCGGAAGAGCGGGATCTCCTAACACAGGTATTTTGTACTTAATGGGAGGTCCCAACCTTCTCTAGCATCTAAAACGCTGTTAACCAATAGAACCATAAAATTAAATAAATAATAAATAAATAATAAATAATATCATGGGACAAATTGACACCAATTGACCTAGTCCCAAACTAGGCAAAGCCTGTGCTATGGGTACTAGACAACGGATAGACATACTTATATAGATAAATACATACTTATATACATATTAAACATCCAAGACCCGAGAACAAACATTCGTATTCATCATACAAACATTTGCCCCGACCGGGATTCGAACCCGGGACCTCAAGCTTCATAGTCAGGGTCGCTAACCACTAGGCCATCCGGTCGTCAATTATTTTTGATTTTGATCTACAAGCACACTAAGGCGAGTCGAGTCAAACTCAACTGAGACACTGTCCCGATGTCATCGTCACTGTTGCATTATTGCACTATTGATTTCATTCCATTCATCATCATCATCATCAGCCTATTCTAGTCCACTGCTGGGCCCTATTTCTCGAAACTATTAGTTTCTAGAAAGAGTTCGAGTTCTAATATTTTATGTTTCTCAAAAATTATGATGATACTGGTAACTAATACTGGTAGACTAATGAAAAATATTAGTATGGCTTGGCTGAATGCACCTACACCCCATGACTTGTAACCTATTAAAACACCGGCCAAGTGCGAGTCGGACTCGCGCACCGAGGGTTCTGTACAAAGTTTTTCCCGCTTTTCCCCAGTGTTTTAAGTTGTCCAGAGCCCTGTTCCCAAGCAAAATGTACGCAGTATGGGGTTATCTTATATTGGTCTGTGACATAATTATACAGCCAGACATAAATAAATAAGATTTTGCCCCGCCCGCTGCCACTTAAGTTTCGCAATTCTTCGGGCTATGCCGGTAACCTTAGTTCTACTGCGGATATCATCATTTCTGATTCTGTCCTAAACCCCGAGCATAGTCCTCTCCATCGCCCTCTGAGTGACTTTGAGCTTCCTTATGAGATGATGAAGGCAAGCGAGCAAGTGAGTCACCTGATGGTAAGTGATCACCACTGCCCATAGACACCCGCAACTCCGGAGGCCTGCGGATGCGTTGTCAACTTAGAGGGCTAAGATGAAATGCCTCTTGTGCCCGTAATTACACCGGCTGTCTTACTCTCCACACCGGAACACAACAGTGCAAGCACTGCTGCTTAGCGGCAGGATTGACGAGTAAGATGGTGGTAGCGATCCGGACGGACCTCGCACAAGGTCCTACCACTCGCAAAAAATTGTTGCAAGCAATTGTTGCTTTAATTTTGATAATATTATATTGTTTTAAAATGGATCTCAACTCAGACGAAGCGGAAAAAATGGGAAGTAGTCACAAATCGTACTAGACAAGACAGTGCCCTAAGCACGACTTGTCGAATCCTGCGTTACGTTACGGTTATCGTATCGAGATCGAGAAATCTCATACTAAATTTTAGTTCCAAATACGCTCACGGGCGGGCGCTGTTCCAAACGTCATACAAACTCGATAACGTTTACTATTCGATATTACGTGACGCAGGATTCGACAAGTCGTGCTTAGGGCACTGGTACGCGGATTCAAATACTACGTACGTGTTTCTGTTCAAAAAAAGACTCGACGACTTCGAATTGTAATTAAACCTTCATCACCATCGGAATCGGTCCACATTTGATAAATTTGTTTTGTAAAATGTGACACTATAATGGTTTCGACTAATATTTGTTACAAGCCTTCCGAGACCAATAGCTTTATTAGTGCATTTTACTAATGTAATTTTTCCCCTTTTTATTCGTGAAACAAAAACCCAATTGACTTTAATAATATTAGCTAATTTTTATTAGTTGGTAACTAATAACTTATATTTTACTGCTGTAGTTTCGAGAAACGTATACTAGTAAACTTGTAAAAAATATTAGTTCATGGACTGATATTATTAGTTTAATAAGTTTCGAGAAATAGGGCTCTGGACGTAGGCCTCCCCTAAGGAGCGCCATAGCGCCCTGTCTTCAGCTTGCCGCATCCAGCATCTGCCTCGATCCATTATAGTGTTAAGGCGCTTCCCTGACCGACTCTGAAATGGCTGCTTTTTAGAGCCATTCAGTAAATTATTTAAACGATAAAAACAAAATATATAAATACATTAAGTGTCTATAACATCTGTACTTGTTTTTCTATGTTGCTGAGCACCTGGGTCGTGTTTTATAGAGCTACAAGTTACAATTTACAAGCGGAAGTCTTTTTCTAACAAAAGGTGATAGAACGAGACTTCCGCTTGTAAATTGTAACTTGTGGCTTTATAAAACACGGCCCAGGTCTTTATTTATAATATTTAAAAAAAATCAAATAAGTAATTGACGTATTCGATGCGAATTCTGAACGAATTTTTTTTTCGAAAAGACGCATTATATATTTGTGATAACACTGTGTAAAATTAAGTACTTTAGACCGATATTTAATAGATGTCGTCACTAAAACGAAGTTGTTTAGTAGAAGTGAGGTGGGGTGAGGAAGGCGCGAAGCCGTCAAGGTCATCCTCTCTGTGGGGCTAGCACGACTGGCCGCGACTTTGTTTGTCGCGCGAGATTATATCACTCGTCCCGTTGCATTCTGAGTGACAGAAAAGGACGGGCAGTTGTTCTCGCGCGAGATAGAAGTCGCACTGTGAGTTGTGCTAGACCTACAGGGAAGCCTCGTAATGTATGTTTTTTTCTTTCGCAGTTCCGGCCGATCCCTATAAAGAAGCAGGAGCCGTACGCGGGTGCGCCGGCGCAGTTCTACGCGCAGGGCATCCCCGGCGTCGAGCTCGCGCACGCGCCGCACCTGGCGCAGAACATCGGGTAGAATATAATAACTGCAAGTTTAATGATAATACTGTTATCTTCGATCAATACTTACCTAAACCAAGGATCATGGAATTGACAAAGCCCATACTTTGAATCGTTCTTGTTTACATTCAGCGCCATCTACCTTGCTTGAGTGACACATTCGTACCGCTGTTTTGTTATTATTTGACCCGCTGGCTACGACCTTGGCGCCATCTAGAAATTGCCTGAATTTTAACATGACTGCGGGGAACGAATCGAAGTATGGGCTCTGACACTCCGTATACTATCCTCCATGCCTAAATGGACATTTTCAAAAAACTGTGCAAGTACCCTTTTTCCAAAAAATTCCTACATTTTTCCATAGAAAATTTATTTATCAGTTTTGTGACGGTCCATATGGAATGTATGTAAAAACGCGTCACAGAACTGACAAAAAAATGCGGGACATTTTTTTTTTATCAAGTATTTAATAGATCGCGTAAAAAAACTTTTTCAACCGGGAGGATGGTTTCAAGCTTTCGTCTTCGTGGAATCCGGTAATCAGTATGTGTAAGCGTCGTCAAATATCGTCTCATAAATCGCCGGATGTCGTGAGTGTTGTGTGTCGGACTGGTGGCAACCCTGGTGAAAAAACTAATAATAATGACCAAGTGCGGGTAGTTCGAGGAACCCGTGCAGCTAGATGTTGATACCCGCCTCTTCAGTCCCTTCGAGACCATGGACGCAACGTCGCGTCCGAAACGTCGAGGTATTTAAATTCAAATTTAAATATAAAAGTTTTTTACGCGATTAAGTCCCGAGTATCATGACAATGTGTGAAAATCGCGAAAGTTTAAATCAATATATTTAATAGATAGCACCCGGGGCCTCAAGCTATATAGTCAGGGTCTTCACCACTAGGCTATCCGGTCGTCTATTGAAATTATTTTGTTGTTTTTTGACATAAGTCAGTCAATGTCAAATCGAAGTGTTTCTTAGCCAAGTTTTTTCAATATCGGTTCGGCAGTTTTTGAGATATTAAACTTTGAAATTAAAATTTCAAACAACTCCGCCTTAACGAATCCTCCTGTATTGTTACAATATTTTGTTTAGTTACACCAAGGACCATAAAACCAAGAGGACTGCCAGTCTATACGATGTCGCGTTCCTTTGAAATAATAAGCCTGCTGTAGCTAGTTTTACTACGGAGGGGTCTCTGTACCTTTCATTTGGTATGACATTTAGACCTCTGGCTAACACAATAGCGCCATCTAAATTCGTTCTTTCTTTCAGTTCATAGATGGCGCTATTGTGTTAGCCAGAGTTCTCAGTGTCATACAAAATTTGTTTTTCAGTCGAATAAAAAACACTAAACTTGATTTTTTTGTGATATTTTTGACATGTAGTATTTATATAATGCAATTATAATGTTGAGTAAATAAATAAATCTAATCTAAAAATCTAAATCTAAAATTGTTTAATTGTGTAATAGCTCATAATATACATAAATTAATTACTTTAGTTTATTTAAACGACATCACATCACAAAAAAAATAATTTTATTTTTATATTTCTACCCTGTGTTCTTCTACATTAAGATACACAATATACAAATAGGATTATATGTACTTAAATTTAAGGCGAATGTGATTTTTTATACAAATATAAGTAAAGCAATGGTATGTATAATTAGCTGTTTTTCTTATCATTGAAGCGTAGCGGAGCTGAAATGGACTATTCGATTCAGTACGGCTCTGCTCCGCTACGCTTCAGTAGAATCGCACCCTATATGTTTTCACCACAGAACTAACAACAGGATAGAAGTGTCATGGTCTTGTCCGAAAAAGTGATCCATCAATTCTAAACAAGTGCACCTTTACAGAAAGTGCACATTTCGGGATAGTGGCTTTTATAAGCCTAAGCCATACGAACGATAGCATTTCTGAACTAAAAACAATTACTTTGCTCACCCGCGACCATAAGTGGAAAATAGTTATATCTGTGCGGCAAATGTATGTTTCCATGCTACACCGCCTCCACTGCTACACGAATCAACACAAGCCACACAGACCCAGCTATCACAACCACCACTAAACTAAATGCTGACGCGTTTCGGCACTCTCACGAGGCCATTCACGAAGTACAATAACAACAGTTCAACATGCCACTATCTCCACTACCTACTACTTACCTTTCTACTATCTGTAGGGGTGCGGGGATTGCGACGGTGTTTTAGCTAAACGAAATAGAATCGTAAAGAAATATTTATATTAAATGTTCACAAATGACAATAAAATAAAATAAGACAAAATGTTACTAATTAATGCTAATGAATGTTTATGATTAATGTTAATGAATACACCCGATCGCGACAATCTCTAAAAGTGCACTAACTTACGTTAGGTGCCAGTCTAAAGCACCGCGAATGACCGCGGGCGATTGACGTCATGTGTTAGGTGCAATTGCACCGAACACTATCTTTAGTTTAGTGGTAGTGGTGATAGTTGGGTATGTGTGGCATGTGTTGATTCGTGTAGCAGTGGAGGTGGAGGTGTTGCATGGAAACATACATTTGCCGCACAGATATAACTATTTGTCATTAGTGGTCGCGGGTGAGCAAAGTAATTGTTTTTTAGTTCATAAATATGGACCTCCGCAAAGTAACGCCTGATTCAATAAATTATTATTTACTTGTCGCGGGTGAGCAAAGTAATTGTTTTTAATTCATAAATATGGACCTCCGCAAAGTACGCCTGGTTTAACAAATTAATAATTAAAGGTTGTTTTAAAAGCGTAGCTGCTGCATAATCCTCCTATTATGCGGCAGAAAGGCTTGCCAAGTGTAATGTGGCCTCGTGTCCTTATAGAACCGGGTGAACCAGATGTTGAGGCGGTCCAAATCGTTGTCAGAACGCTCCTTCGAATAGCCGAAGTTCGTGAATTTGCGATCCAAATTGATCCCATACAGTATTGTTTCGGCGAAAGCTAGAAGAGTATTTAAAAAAAAACTTTAGTTACCAAAGACAATGAGCCACTGAACTACCGAATCAAATGTCTGGGTCCAGTGGTTTAGGCTGTGCGTTGTCTGTCAGTTAGTCAGGCACGGTACTCTATAGGTATTGATTACGAGTATTGATTTAAAGTAAAAACAAATATGACGAAAACAATTGTGTAAGAAATTTCGTGTAGAAACTTGTCAGAAGCTGGGGTTGCGGGTGTCTATGAGCAGTGATGATTGCTTACCATCAGGTGACCCACTTGCTCGTTTTCCTTCCTTGTAGTATAAAAAAAAGTAATCATAACGCTATTCGTACAGATATTCGAGATATGAGCAAAAACCTGAACAGACAGCCAGGCAAACAGCCCTTGAGTAATCATAATGCTATTCGTAGGTACAGATATTCGAGATATGAGCAAAAACCTGATAAAAGGTCCTGCCTCTGGGAGCGCACGACCCAGCGGCAGCGAGACGCACACTCCACTAACACCGCTTCAAAGCCGCTGGCTAAACTCTACTTATAATTATGTAGGTAGGTATAGTTAAGGAATCTAATTTACTACCCATTTAGTTAAAATATTGTTTGAAATTCGCAATACATTAAGGTCGAAAATTCTATTAAGTTGTGCTCTAACTAGCTCTTATGGCGAAAGTTTGCTGTACGATATTGAACCTTAGGTGGGTTGGAAATTAAATTCCTTGACTGTAACTATACGTGAGTGATTCGCTATTTTATTAGTACTGTTAAAAAACCTTACTTGAAATTACTAATACCAGGAATAAAAGTCCAATTCGAAAGCTTAACATTTTTAACTCTTTCATAAACAACGCAACAGTATTGAATGCCAGTAGGTAATTGAATACTCAAACTTGTAGTTGTTGAAATTGTATGTATGTAAGTAATTAGATAAAACATCGTTGGTTCAAGCATGAAATTGATTTGTATGAAACATTATCATTACAATACTCAATTTGTATTTTGTATGGATAAAAAGCAACCACTTTTAATAGGTACTTAATTGGTTACACTCTATTACAAGACCAAGGTTTTAATAAAATTCCCATAGAACATTGTTCTGTTATTATAGACAGATGAAACATCCTATAATATGGTATTTGTTAAAACCGCGCCGGAGTAGAAAAAAAAAATCTTTTAACAAAAAGTAAAACCACCTCCAAAACACAAAATAATTCTCTAAAGCCATCACTTTTATGGCTTACCACAAATATATATGAAGTCGGTGCGGTGAGAGCGGAATACCTATTCTTAGAATGACGCACTGACTTCACAATTGTGGCAGACCATAAAGCTAATTTATTGAATCAGGCGTTACTTTGCGGAGGTCCATATTTATGAACTAAAAACAATTACTTTGCTCACCCGCGACCACTAATGACAAATAGTTATATCTGTGCGGCAAATGTATGTTTCCATGCAACGCCTCCGCCTCCACTGCTACACGAATCAACACATGCCACAACGAGTTTAGTTTAGTGG
This sequence comes from Clepsis dumicolana, assembly GCA_963691665.1. Taxonomy (NCBI): domain Eukaryota; kingdom Metazoa; phylum Arthropoda; class Insecta; order Lepidoptera; family Tortricidae; genus Clepsis; species Clepsis dumicolana. The sequence goes on along the minus strand of OY829532.1, from coordinate 433,644 downwards.
TGGTGGTGATAGTTGGGTCTGTGTAAACGTGTTTAGTTTAGTGGTGGTGGTGATAGTTGGGTCTGTGTAAACGTGTTTAGTTTAGTGGTGGTGGTGATAGTTGGGTCTGTGTAAACGTGTTTAGTTTAGTAGTGGTGGTGATAGTTGGGTCTGTGTAAACGTGTTTAGTTTAGTGGTGGTGGTGATAGTTGGGTCTGTGTAAACGTGTTTAGTTTAGTGGTGGTGGTGATAGTTGGGTCTGTGTGACATGTGTTGATTCGTGTAGCAGTGGAGGTGGAGGTGTTGCATGGAAACATACATTTGTCGCACAGATATAACTATTTGTCATTAGTGGTCGCGGGTGAGCAAAGCAATTGTTTTTAGTTGACCATAAAACTGATGGCTTTATAGGATTATTTTATGTGTTTTGGTATCAATGCCAGGACTTTCGTAATGGCTTAGGAACCCTATCCTGGGCGTTTCCGACCCTAGTCCGAAAGCTAGTTTAATCGAGATGGTTCTTATGTTCTTAGCTAAGTTTCATAAAAATCCGTTCAACCGTTTTTGAGATATTGAAATTTTCAATGAAAATGCTGTGGTTTTTCAACTTTTCCGAGTTTGGGTTAGTTATGTAGGTCCATAATAATAAATAATAACATAGTAGAACGGTAACTCCCGCTCCGAACGGGCTCAAGGTCACGATATCAGAGTACTCGTTAAACGAGCAACTCAGTCAGGCTGTCACGGCCGGCGTTGCCGCACGCGCGTTTGTTTTGTTTATAATAGTTTTACGTGAGCCTGTGTGTGTATTTTATTTTTGTAGGTAAGTAACTCTTACTGAAATCACCTTAAATGGCTTCATTTGGTATGGCACTTATAATAACTTCTTATTTAGAAGTGTCTATAATTATGTAGGTAAGTAAATACGTAATGACTTATAAATCTCATATTTTGTAAAACTAGAATAAAGTAATGATTTCAAAGTAAAGAAAAACTTATATTTTAGCGATATTATCTTTAGACGTAATCAACATTTAATAGCAAGCAACCCTAGCAACACGCCTGGACGACAGAGGGGTGTAACGACGTGAAGGGGGAAGTAGGTATATAAATGGCGGCGTTTTGGACTCTGTCAAAAGAGATTCCGTTCTACTATGTTATTATTCATTCTTATGGTAGGTACTTAACATACTAAAATAAAACTCAAAAATATTAATAAAACGTCTTATATTAAACACTTATACTACACCGGTATCTCCTCACTTCTTCTTGTTCTGGGGGCGGTTGGGAGGCCCTCGGGAGAGGGGCGCCGGGCGGCCGCGGTTCCCGAAGGCCCCGCGACTGCCGCCGCGCCCGCCGCGCATGTTGCCACCCCCGCGGCCTTTGGACACCTCGCTGCGGCCTCGGGACTTCACCTGATATGGAAAATGTTCTTTTTATAAATAACTAGAGAGCGCCCGCGTGGAATATTATTTACGTAAGGAAGATTCCTTATAGAGATCTATAGCAATAGGAATGTGTCCTCTGGATAAAAAAGTAATATTTGTAATTAGTCCATCAGACAGATTATCAGAAAAAAAAATACTGGACACGTATTTTTTGCTTTATGTACATGTTTGTTTAATAACCTAGCAAGATCATATAGACAAATCATAGCAAGAGGAAATCCGTGGAAATGAAAAGCCAGTTGGATGAAAAAAAAAGGCAGATGATGATGATGAACGCGAAGTTCTGACGCGGCCATTGTCTGATGAGGCAGTAGTCCACTAATGCCTGCAAAAAATTTTTGCTTGATTCATTTCCTGAAATGCTTTTTTTTCCAAAACTGTAAATATTTCAGGATTTTTATAAAACAAACTTACAGGTTCTACGAGATGGCCTTGAAATAAATCCTGAAATATTTAGTTTTTGAAAAAAAAAGCATTTTGGGAAATGGATCAGTTTGGCAATTATTTTTTACGTAATGGAGGGATACTTGACTACCTGAGGCAATTCCAATTTATAAATTTGTTAGACAAGCTTTTGTCTCCCAAGACTGGCTCTGGGTGAAGGAGAGTTCGTTAGACTTGTAACCATAGTATCCCACGAGGCTGACATAGTTATCAGCCTGTATATTATGTCTACTAGCTGCTGCCCGCGACTTCATCCGCGTAGATTTCGGTTGTATAATTTTCCCGAATAAAAAGTAGCCTATGTTATTTCTCAATATTCAAACTATTTTCTTAGCAAATTTCATGTAGATTGGTGCAGCGGTTTTCCCGCGAAGAGGTAACAAATAGACAGAGAGACAGTTACTTTCGCATTTATAATATTAGAAGATGCTCACCTGTGTTTCTTCCTTGACCATATCAATAACTTCATCAGGAATTCTCAAGTATTTGATAGTGGATCCTCTGATATAGCACTCCGGCATGCGCCAGAACTTGTCACCGTCCCGCGACGTGCAAATGACCTCCCTCAGGTTTATATTCATCCAGTTATCACAAGAAACCAAGTGACCGTTGTAGGTTTCACCATTTTTTAATTCGACTAACATTGGATGGTTTTGCGCGGTTCGTAACAATGACAGGGGAAGCATTTTCACGGGGTTTAGTATTGATAAAATAAATAAACGTTCTCTATTTGGAATTACGTGTTGAATTACTTATTTTAGTTTTCGCTACACAAACAAATTATATTAGCGTCTTAAAGGTTAGAAAACTGGGTACTTTATAGTGCCGAGAACACTTTCTTCAGGTTTCTTCTCCCAATTTAAAAGCGATTACTGTAATTAGGGTTTCGCCGTTAGATAACGGATCCTAATTATTGATTAATACTTCAGCAGGAAACTAAATTTAACCAGCAATTATTAAAAATACAGTACCGAATACAGTGAGTGAGAAAAAAATTACACAATTTACACACAGACTACTATGAGATATCAGATGCGATGCGTCACTATAAAATACCATGAAGTGTCAATTAGTTACTAGTCGACATATCGCAGCCGTTATTTTCGGGAAAATCAATATTCTGCGTGCTACATCAAGCGATTTACAATATGACTGAAACAGACTGTTTTGAAAAAAAAGTTACAGCTTACAGCTGTTTGAATTTTTTTGACGTTTTCTTCCTGTACTTTCGAGAGATTGCCGACAATTTGTAAGTTTTGTTTAAAAACTACTTAAAATAACTCTTTAAAGTGCTCAAAATTGGTGCAACCTACTTTACAACCATTGTATAACACTTGGTTATCATTTTCATTATTAAAAAGTAACTTTTTCTACTTAAAATTACTATTCCCACGAGGTGCCGTAAGTATGATTAGTATACTCATTATGTATACATTTTCGCGTGGTAACTGTAAACTAGACATCCAGACACGCGATTAACGGACATTAAGTCGTAACTGGGCCAAATTGAATCGGTTTTGACGGTGTAGATAGGCTTTCTTACCTTAATTTCAGGAAAATTTCACGATGCCTCAAGCACGGCGCAAAACTCCATTTAGCGGCAAAGCGAAGAAACAACAACTGCAATCTAAGAAACAGAATAAAACGCTGCTACTCTCATGTAAGCATGTTTCCCGAGAAACTTAAAATTTATTATTCTTGCTCTTTAATTTATCCATATGGTACTAATGATACTTAATTTACTTTTGAGTTATGTGACAACCAGTAAGTAGATCTTAACTTAGCAACCGAACATCCACGTTTTTAAAATTATGGGAGGGAGTATCATGGTCCCACTTCCAAATTCTTGATATTACGTGTGCGTCTCACTTCTCCTACAAGAAACTGAAATACTGGCTTGCTTTGAAGCCCTGTCCCAAAGCTTAGTGCAATGACATTCCATGTTATTTTATTTCACTCTTAACTCACTAGTATATCCATATATTACTATCCCTCACAGCGTCTCCTGGCTCTGCGTCCCAGGATGTGATGTCCGTCAACTACCAGCCCTCGCGAGGAGGTCGCGGGGACAAGAACCGATATGCCCTCAAGTTCTACCGCGAGACAGACGCAGAACTGAAGATTAAGAAAGAAGACGCTTTGTAAGTGCAAACTTTGGATTGAAACATCTGAATTGCTACCACCTTGTAATTCACTAATCATGCCGCTAAGCAGCAGTGTTTTTTTAATATGGTTTCAAGAATGATTCTTGATCTTGTATGATGTATTGATTGATTGATTATATTGATTGTATTGTAACTCCTAGCTAATCTATCCTCCCTGCCCGCAGGCGAGCACTGCAGCCCGTTCCGGAGGCCGAGCTGGAGGTGGACCCCCACGACTTCTTCCCCGAGGACCTGGCCTTCCCCAAGCGGCCGCTGTGGGACTTCAGCATGAGCCCGGCGCAGCTGGACGCGCAGGAACACAAGTACTTTACGGTGAGGCCACGGAAAAGTAGTGGATACTGCAGTTACTTTATTTCTCAAAAGTTTTTAACCCCCGATGAAAAAGAGGGCTGTTATAAGTTTGACCTGTGTATCTGTGTATCTGTCTGTGGCATCATAGCTCTCAAACGGATGGACCAATTTCGATGCAGTTTTTTGCAATCGAAAGCTAGTTTAATCGAGATAATTCTTAGCTAAGTTTCATTAAAATTGGTTAACCCGTTTTTGAAATATTGAACTTTGAAATGAAAATGTCGGGGATTTTTCAACTTTTCTAAGTTCATTAACCCCCGACGCACAAAGAGGGGTGTTATATGTTTGATCACTTCTACTATAGTCAAACATTTATGTCACTGCAACAGAAACAGAGCCCAATAATGTACTTTTAGAAATGGGCTTAAGACTTTTGTTTAAAAGTAACCAAAAATAAGGATAACACGAAGCTCGTTCGTTTGAATCTAGTGTTACAAAATCTTTAACATCAACACGAAATAATAGAGCGCACGTCTGTCGACGAAATGGGCGCGCTCCGGTTGTCGTTCGCTTATAAAGAGTTTGTAACTTGTGCCGCCCTCTGAACGGACGTTACTGCAAACACGGTGCTCGTGGCGCCATCTAGTTTGAGGTTGCAGAACCCTATTACACCAACTCTACAACTGTCAGTGTCCAATGACAATTCGGTGTCATCTGCTGACTTGAAGAGCTTTTGTTATAGCGCGCTTCATATTGTCAAAGAAATGTAGTTCGAATTGTCATATAAAACTGACAATTGTAAAGATGGTGAACTAGGGGCCAGCTAGCCGTACTATTATTCTTTTTTTGTTGTTTTTCTCCCAGGAGTATGTAAACGCTCTCCAAGCCAGCCCACACTGGACGGGCATGTCCTATTTCGAGCTGAACCTGGAGACCTGGAGACAGCTCTGGCGCGTCCTGGAGATGTGTGACGTACTACTGCTTATAGTCGACGTGCGTTTTGCGGTGAGTTGAGTTCAATGGCGTTTTGCGGTGAGTTGAGTTCAATGGCGTTTTGCGGTGAGTTGAGTTCAATGGCGTTTGCGGTGAGTTGAGTTCAATGTCGTTTTGCGGTGAGTTGAGTTCAATGGCGTTTGCGGTGAGTTGAGTTCAATGTCGTTTTGCGGTGAGTTGAGTTCAATGGCGTTTGCGGTGAGTTGAGTTCAAGGCGTTTTGCGGTGAGTTGAGTTCAATGTCGTTTTGCGGTGAGTTGAGTTCAATGTCGTTTTGCGGTGAGTTGAGTTCAATGGCGTTTTGCGGTGAGTTGAGTTCAATGGCGTTTGCGGTGAGTTGAGTTCAATGGTACCACTTATGCCACTTGCACCTGTACAGTCGGTCCACCACCTCATCCATAAACTGCCCATTATTTAAAAACCAAAAACCCGACTGCTAAACCAATTAATTAATTAAATAATTTTGTTTTATTTAAAGCTTTTTAGTCATGTTTTAAACTGAAAATGTTTGCGAACCAACTTTAAAAAGTTATAGATCATAAATGGTCACTGAAAAAGAAAAATGATAAAAGAAACCTAAAGTTGATTTTCAAATACCTATTCAATGATATAGTTTGTCGACTTTTTATTTTTTATTTTTCGCAATATGGCGTCTAGTGGTCGCCATCATCATGTCAGCCGAAAGACGTCCACTGCTGGGCCACTGGTAATGGTCGCCATAGTTTATTTAAATTACTGTCATGGCTTTAGTGACACTCGCAAGATTAACACGAATCGATTGACGTAAGAAGCATTAAAATCGGATGCCGCGTTCGGTCTCTAGAGTGCCACAAAGAAACGAACATACATGCATACATAGGGTGTTAAACACATTACCCTCCTTTGCGTTTCGCAGTCGGGTAATAAAAAAAGAAAATACATTGGAGGCACCCTGAATCTATTCTCTCCTGATGCGGACGCAGCCCAATGAGTGAAGACCTTACATATTCGATTATAGTATAATGGAGTTAACAAGCGACTCTGTAAATTGCCATACAATTAAATAATACTTATGAGCACTTATTACCATCGACGACCGGATAGTCTAGTGGTTAGTGACCCTGACTGAATCCTGAGGTCCCGGGCTCGATCCCCGGTCGGTTTAGATGTTTGTATGATGAATGTGAATGTTTGTTCTCGGGTCTTGGGTGTTTATGTATTTAAGTATGTATTTATCTATGTAAGTATGTTTATCCGTTGTCTAGTACCCATAGTACAGGCTTTGCCTAGTTTGGGACTAGGTCAATTGGTGTCAAATTGTCCCGTGATATTTATTAATAACAGAACAAAAACAAATGTACAAAGGCGAACTTATCCCTTAAAGGGATCTCTACCAGTTAACCTTCGGGCGATTGACAGGACATATTTGTAATTATAAAAAATATTTGTTATTAATAATGACTGACTTTTATTTCCAGGGTATGATGTTCCCCCCCTCCCTCTACCAGTACGTGGTGCAGCAGCAACACAAGGACATGATCCTAGTCCTCAACAAGGCGGACTTAGTGCCCGCGGAGGCGGTGGTCGCCTGGAAGAAATACCTCACGGAGACTTGCCCCGGTCTTAGAGTGGTTTATTTCACCTCTTGCCCGGGGTACAACTTGAACGGGGCGAGTAGCGATAAAGCTGGTAAGTGGTGATAGTAGATTGTGCAACTAGTGCGACGACCGAATAGCTTGGTGGTTAAAGAACCTGCCTGTTAAGCTATAGATCTATCATAAGCACTTTGACATGTAAACACGTTTCTCAATTTAACTATATCTATCTTGTGGAAGTTTTAACAGCGATAGCTGAGCAAGTGGACTGTACATCGACGATACAACGAAACACGACAAATAAGGAACACATCTTATACCTATAAAACAGTACCGTGACTGACTGACTGACTGACAGACAACGCACAGCCTAAACCACTAGACCTAGAGACTTGAAATTTGGCAAACATGTACCTTGAGTTAGAGTCTAACTGTTAGACATTGAAAACTGGATATTCACAGCGATTACCTTATAGGTTTGATGAGCGCCCGATATTTCGATGCAGTTGCATGCATCATGATCACGGGCAAACTGACGAAACGAGGGTAGATACTAATGTTGCGCAGGCCGGGCTCTGTCTACTATCGGTCGGTCGGGAGCTCATTAAACCTTTATGGTAATCGCGGTCAATATCCCGTTTTCATTATGCCTAATGCAATTAACCGTGAATCATTTAAAACTGCTATAATTACCTTGAGTATCCTAGAGGTGCACTAAGAAGGGATTTTATCTACACACATATCATAAGTCCGATATAATGCGTTCAGAAACCGTAGAAAATGACCAGCATTGCAGCACGACGACGCCTGCTCGCCGCCAGCGCCGTGTTTTATAAAGCCACAAGTTACAATTTACAAGCGGAAGTCTCATTCTATCACCTTTTGTTAGAAAGGGACTTCCGCTTGTAAATTGTAGCTTTATAAAACGCAGCCCAGCAGTAAAGTAATCAACCAACGTAATTTACAATCATAGTGAAATAAAACGGATCACTCACGTATATAAGTCGAGTTCAGTCCGACATGTATAATTAATAATGTGTCATTTTTTTGTTTTTTTTTTTACAAAAAAAAAACAGTTCACGAAATGTCAGCTCGGTATGTCTGTTTATGATTTAAAAAAAATAGTCAAATTTGTGACAGATATGGGTATGATATATGCCTTCGGCTTCTGAACCCATCTTAGAGTACTTGATGACCGGATAGCCTAGTGGTTAGAGACCCTGACTATGAAGCTTGAGGTTCCGGGTTCAAATCCCGGTCGGGGCAGATGTTTGTATGATGAATACGAATGTTTGTTCTCGGGTTTTGGATGTTTAATATGTATATAAGTATGTATTTATCTATATATATATGTTTATCCGTTGCCTGGTACCCATAGTACAGGCTTTGCCTAGTTTGGGACTAGGTCAATTGGTGTCAAATTGTCCCGTGATATTTATTTTATTTATTTATATTTATAATATGTGTGTGGATAAAGTAATGTATGCAACTCCACATAATTAGGCCTTAAAACACTCGTGTGACCCTATTATGAAACTCAGCTTCGCCTCGTTTCATAAAAACACACTCGTGTTTTAAGGACCCTCATTATGTAGCAGTTGCATAAGCTACTATTTCGAAATTCCCACGGGGTAGGGAACTAGCCCGTTTTGAAATTTTTCACGGGGACTAAGCCGCAGGGCATAAGCTAGTGTGATGGCAGACCTTCACCTGGCCGCCCCGCAGGTCTGCTCGCGCGCCGCCGCCGCGGCCGGCAGCGCATGTGCGCCGAGGGCGCCGCCGCGCTGCTGGAGGCCTGCCGCGCGCTCGCCGGGGGCGCCGTGGACCTCGGCTCCTGGGACCAGAAGATCCGGGAGGAGACCAGCGTCGAGTTCGATTACGAGGACCCTGCTGAAGTCGGTGAGGAGGATCTCCTATATCGCATCATTCTTTTAGCATAATGTATGTTTACGCGTAATCTTGATTTCGCATTTTTTTTTTGATGTATCTTTCACGATAACTTTAGCATAGGTTGATTAGGTTAGAACATCCTTATGTGTTATTATGTTTATGTATTTATGTCTACATACATATGTTCATCCGTTGTCTAGTACCCATATTATAGTACAGGTTTTGCCTAGTTTGGGATTAGGGCAATTAGTGTCACTAAACTATTATACTCTTTTTTGAAACGTAAAATAAAATATATATTTTTAACTTAAAACACTGTAAAAACTTGAAAAATTAACGGTAACGGTATTTAAAACACTATGAAATATGTGTATATTTATATATATATGAAGGCGGTGTGTCAGTCATTGTCAGAAGAAAACCCAGAAATAATTGTGTTTTAGGTTTTTATTTAATTCGTCACAAATTATTCACAAGCCCTTCACAAACGTAATTTATAACTAATTACACTTCACTTAATCAACTACCCGCGCACTAAGAAAGTAGCTGCGTTTTAATTATTTTAGCACAGCATGTGTCTCGGGCCAAAGCCAAGTCAGGAATGCTCCTCCAGATCGGTGCTGGCCCGCCTTTACAGGCGGACGCAAACAACTCGGGCAGTGCACCTGGGAGGGAGGCGATGACGTCAGTGACCGTTCTTTGGCCCGATACATGTGCTATTTTTCATTGCTAGACGTCGCGCCGTCATATATATATATATATATATTTTATAATATTGTCCCATGATATTTGTATATTTGTTGCCAGGCGAAACAATCCTTCAGCAAGCCGACACAACATTCTACAAGCACGAACGCTTTAAGAACGGCGTGCTGACGCTCGGCTGCGTGGGGCAGCCCAACGTGGGCAAGTCCTCCCTCATGAACGCCATCATGGGCAGGAAGGTCGTGTCTGTGTCCAAAACGCCGGGACACACGAAACACTTCCAGACTATATTTTTGACGCCGCAGGTAGGATTGGCTATTTTTAGCAATTTTTAGTCGGAAATAGTCATGTTTAGTCATTATGTTAGGCATGTTTAATCGTTAATTAACCATGGTTAGTCATTAGTTACTCATGTTTGTCATGTTTAGTCATTAGTTAGTCATGTTTAACGTTAATTAGCCATGGTTAGTCATTAGTTACTCATGTTAGTCATGTTTAGTCATGCTTAATCGTTAATTAGCCATGTTTAGTCATTAGTTACTTATGTTAGTCATGAGTTAGTCATGTTTAACGTTAATTAGCCATGGTTAGTCATTAGCTACTTATGTTAGTCATGAGTTAGTCTTGTCTAACGTTAATTAGCCATGGTTAGTCAATAGTTACTCATGTTTAGTGAATAGTTAATTATGTTAGCCATGTTTAGACAAGAGTAACACTCTTAAATAAGATGATGTGACGCTGATGTTTAGACTAGACATAGATAGTAATTTTTTTGTCAAACATTGACCCCTCCTCAACTGTTGTAGTGACAAAAACTACATAATAACATTTTATGTGCAGGTCCGTCTGTGCGATTGTCCGGGACTAGTTTTTCCATCCCTGGTCCCCCGGGCCATACAAATACTGATGGGCTCCTACCCCATAGCGCAGCTACGGGAGCCCTACACCACGATCAGGTCAGTTCACGCTGAGGCCTGAGTTAAGGTAACTCTGGGTTAACTTTAGCAGGTGGTAGGACCTTGTGCGAGGCTCGTCCGGGACGCTTATCAATGATATTGTAAGCAAAGATACGTCATAAGCTCACGAGACAATCGAAAAACATGTTCCGAACATTTTGACATCTGTGCGCAGGCTTGGATCTTATTTGAGAGAGATTGTGGCCAAAGACCGGATGGCCTAGTGGTTAGCGACCGTGACTCGTCAAGAAAACGATTTCCTAATCTTTCAGTTTTAATTCCTCTTATGTATTTAAATTCCACGATCCCTATCTGCGACTTCAATAAACGCTTAGCATAAGTGTTTAGTCGAAGTATAAGATTCATTCCATGTATTGTATTCATTTGTAAATGTATTCATTTGACGACCGGATAGCCTAGTGGTTAGAGACCCTGACTATGAAGCTTGAGGTCCCGGGTTCGAATCCCGGTCGGGGCAGATGTTTGTATGATGAATACGAATGTTTGTTCTCGAGTCTTGGATGTTTAATATGTATATAAGTATGTATTTATCTATATAAGTATGTTTATCCGTAGTCTAGTACCCATAGTACAGGCTTTGCCTAGTTTGGGACTAGGTCAATTGGTGTCAATTTGTCCCATGATATTTATTTATTTATTATAAAGAAGCTACAATTTGTAGCCTTTTCTGCGCTTCATTTTCGGCGTGCTGATGACATAATCTACGTCTTTTCTATATGTTATATTCATTGATGGTTATTGTCTAACTCGCTCGCAATCAGCATCGTGTTCATTTTGTACGGGCTGACAATTGGTATCCGAAACAGCTAGCTGTCACAGTCGTACAAAAACTGACGTTCCAACCAGATGACAAGTGTAATAGTAGTTTATCTACACACATATCGTAAGTCCTCTATTATACGTTCAGACACCATCATTACGAAAGTAAGTTTTCGTTTTCAAAAATCAATACAATTTAAATATATTCCTCAATTTACAAAAAAAACGACACGGAACGTCAACTCGATGTTTGTCTATGATAAAAAAAACAGCCGAATTCGTGACAGGCTTATTATGCCTTCGGCTTCTGAACCCATCTTAGAGTACTTATAATATGTATGTAGATAAAGCAAACTTGTATACTTTCTTGCTAAAAACTGTAATAATAAAAGAATTAAGTACACTCTTAATAAGTGTGTGTGTGTGTATCTTCTTAAGTGTTTACTTACTTACTTACTTACTCTTAGTACACATAGAAAAGCAAACTCTTCTTTATAGCAATTTTCCAATGTATTCGTTACACCGGGCAGGTATCTGGGCGAGCGGTTGGACCTGCCGGCGCTGCTGCGCATCGCGCACCCTGAAAACGACGACGCGTGGTCGCCGCGCGACGTCTGCGACGGCTGGGCCAAGAAGAAGGGCTACCTCACCGCCAAAGCTGCCAGGTACACTCCCCCGCTCCGTCTCCCCGACTCCCTAATGTCCCCCGCTCCCTCTCCCCGTCTCCCTACTCTCCCCGCTCCCTCTCCGCGTCTCCCTACTCTCCCCAGCTTCCTACTCTTCCCCGCTCCCTCTCCCCGGCTCCCTACTCTCCCACGCTCCCTCTCCCCAGTTCCCTACTCTCCTCCGCTCCCTCTCCCCAGCTCCCTCTCCCCGCTTCCTTACTCTCCCCGCTCCCTCTCCGCGTCTCCCTACTCTCCCCAGCTTCCTACTCTTCCCCGCTCCCTCTCCCCGGCTTCCTACTCTTCCCCGCTCCCTCTCCCCGGCTTCCTACTCTCCCACGCTCCCTCTCCCCAGTTCCCTACTCTCCTCCGCTCCCTCTCCCCAACTCCCTCCTCTCCCCAGCTCCCTTTACCCGTCTCCCTACTCTCCCCGCTCCCTCTCCGCGTCTCCCTACTCTCCCCAGCTTCCTACTCTTCCCCGCTCCCTCTCCCCGGCTCCCTACTCTCCCACGCTCCCTCTCCCCAGTTCCCTACTCTCCTCCGCTCCCTCTCCCCAACTCCCTCCTCTCCCCAGCTCCCTTTACCCGTCTCCCTACTCTCCCCGCTCCCTCTCCGCGTCTCCCTACTCTCCCCAGCTTCCTACTTTTCCCTGCTCCCTCTCCCCGGCTCCCTACTCTCCCCAGTTCCCTACTCTCCTCCGCTCCCTCTCCCCAACTCCCTCCTCTCCCCAGCTCCCTTTCCCCGTCTCCATACTCTCCCCGCTCCCTCTCCACGTCTCCCTACTCTCCCCAGCTTCCTACTTTACCCCGCTCCCTCTCCCCGGCTCCCTACTCTCCCTCGCTCCCTCTCCCCAGTTCCCTACTCTCCTCCGCTCCCTCTCCCCAACTTCCTCCTCTCCCCAGCTCCCTACTCTCCCCCGCTCCCTCTCCCCAGTGTATAGGTCTAGTGAAAAAAGTTTTCCACAGATTAGGCAAAAGTCAATCTTATTTCAATGTCATAAGCGAACATTTCTTAACGGTCAAGCCGTTTTTGAGCTATTGATCATTGAAATGAAAATGTTGGGGTATTAGTTAGGCTATTCTTTTTAAATGTGTAAGTTTAATTATTAACTTTTTTTTGTCAGGTTGGACACATACCGAGCGGCTAACAGCATCCTCCGGATGGCTCTCGACGGGAAGATTTGCCTCTGGCTCAGGCCGCCCGGCTTCGCCAAGGACCGAGGTGTGTACTGACAGACATACACTCTTAGTGCGCTTTCGTTTACGACAGAAACAAAAACCCACGGCGCCTGAGCAAATTAACACGCGACATAAAAAAATGGACGAAAAAATTACAAGTTACGCGTTTTTTTTCCTGTTTTGTAAACGTAGACTTCGTTGAGCTAAGTTCGTAAGAATCAACGAAGTAAAACCGAATTAGTAAAAAGGAACCTATTTTTGGGACGGTTTTTGTGTAAAAAATCTGACACTTAATTTCACTGACCTAATTTCTTTCTCAAACAAACTGAATCGTAAATGTACAGAAAGGCCAGAAAAAAATATTCTCGAACCGGGATTCGAACCCAAGACCTCCACCATACCGTGGCATTGCGCTACCAACTGCGCCACCCGAGCAAAAACTCCTATATATTCATTCACGTTGCAGTTTAGTTCAAATTACTTAGCGAATACTGACTCGCTAGCGCCATCTATGCAACATCTCTGTACGAGAATTCACACCTTAGTTTGGAACATAATACGGCTCACCAACTAAACAAGAGAAACCTAATTACCTAATTACTACTCTTATTACATTCCGATTTTCCATAATTTTAATTTGTAGGAGGTATTCATACCAAACTTTTCTTTCACAGAATCCTTCCAAACCTCTGAAGAGTTAAAGTACGTCCGATGGGTCCAAGCCCTGACCGCCGACAAGCAACAGCCGGCTGTGGCTAGCGCCAGCTCCGACACGGACGCACAGACAGACACACCGACGGACGCCGCGGACAGCGACACCGACAGCGGGGCGGACATCGCTTTAGACAACAAGTTCGCGGCGCTCCGGAGCGACGTGTAGATAACCAGCCGAGTCACTGAGTTGCTAAATCATAAAGTCACTGACTCACGTCTTCGCTAAATCTCTGCGTCACTAAGTCGCTAAATCATGTAGTCACTGAGTCACGGAGTCTCTAAATCATTGAGTCACTAACTCGCTAAATCATTTGAGTCACTGAGTCACGGAGTCGTGAAATCATTGAGTAACTGAGTCGTCACTGAGTCATTAAGTCGCAAAATCATCGAGTCACTGAGTCACTGAGTCACTAAGTTGCTAAATCACAAAGTCAGTGAGTCATATGGAGTAGCTAAATCACTAAGTCACTAAGTTGCAAAATTATTCGAGTCACTGAGTCACTAAATCACTGAGACACTGGTCGTTAAGTTACTTAATGACTGACTCACTTAGCGACTAATTTGCGGAGTCATTGTTTGACTGGCATACTGTTAGCGAGATTGGCTACAGTGGAGAGCGGCGTGGCGGTTATGCGGGAGACAAAGATAAAACTAGGTTTTCACCGAAATATACAGGGAGCTTTATTCAATAAGCACTCGGCACATTACTTCGTCAACAGTTACATAATTCGCACACGGATTTAGCTAATAAAACACAGTTTATTAGGAGGACGACACAGAACACGGACTTACACGTAGCAGGGCAAAAACCAGAGAGAGGGAAGATATGTCAAACTTATTATATAGCAACATTTGATGCAAAGCATAGACAACACGAATTGTTTATTCTAACACATACTAATTATGAACTAAAAACAATTAGTTTGCTCACCCGCGACCACTAATGACAAATAGTTATATCTGTGCGGCAAATGTATGTTTCCATGCAACACCTCCGCCTCCACTGCTACACGAATCAACACATGTCACACAGACCCAACTATCACCACCACCACTAAACTAAACGCTGACGCGTTTCGGCACTCTCCACGAGGCCATTTACGAAGCACAACAACAACCGCTCAACATGCCACCACTTCCACTACACTTCCGCTTTTTTAGTTCATAAATAATTATGGACCTCCGCAAAGTAACGCCTGATTCAATAAATGACATACTAATCGACTGAATTTTCTAGTGACTGACCCGCTCAATGATTGATTTGGTCAGTCAGGGGGTGAATGATTTCATGGGCGAATGACTTTGTCATTATCTGATTGATTCAGACGATGGGTAACCGGATAGATCGGTGACTGTCGAGTGACTGACTGATTAACGGTTCGATCATTCCTTTAGTGACCAGGGACTGATAACGTTACCGAGGATAATACCGAGGTGTTTAACGTATTTTTACAGGTATTTTAAAAGTAACGTTATTTCGTCATCTACATCAACACGAAGCGACGTTGCCAGCTACACCCCTCTCCTATCGACACTCGATATAAGAAAGAGACGCAAAATGTAACGTTATGTGTACCTTTAGAATATTTCGCTACCAGTCTCACATCTTTTCACAAAATACCGCTACCTCAGAATTTTACCGGCACATTATGGTAGCGGTATATTTAAAGGTATTTATTTTGTAACGTTATTATATTTTTACCGGTATTTCGGTGCCTGTTAGTAACTGACTGATTAAATGACAGTCTGTCATGTGAAAGAAGGGATGATTTGATTTACAAAAAGCCAAAAGAAAACTTGTTAAGTTCAGTAACTTAATGTATTTTTTCTTTGTTATAAACAGTAGTGATTTAAACAAAGACTTGTTATTTCATAAGAAAATAGTATTTTTTATTGCATTTATTACTACGGACAAAGCGAAAGGCTAAATTAGATTTAAACGGTTCTCATAAATGCAGCTTTATAATGTATACCTTAACTTATTGTAAAAAGTGTCAAAAACATAGACCTATGTAAAATTTTGTCAAATTAAACCTAAATAGGAAAGTCGCACAAGTATACAGGGTGGGTGCGTTTGAATGAACCGTCAAGAATTCAACCCGAGGTGGAGTAAGTGGACACCCTGCTGACAGTGTTGCCAGTTATATTCCCTTGGTCATAACCAGTTATTGTGAAACATTCTTTAATCGTTTTATTAGGGGGAAGTTATTTTCTAAGATAGCAACACTGTTTCTTTAGCTATGGCAGCACTGTTATCAGCGAATGAATGAGCGAGGTGAGACGAAACGAACGAACGTAACGTTAACGTAGTTACTTTGACCGCCTCGATTGCTCAAGTGTTTGTCATCACGGCAAAATTGGATAAAAATTTACTACAGCACGAAAAAGTATTAGTAAAATATGTGCGTGCGTGTTGTAAATTAATGTAGTGTAAAAGTTTTTATTTTGAAAGAAAAGGAAAACATCCTCCCATACATTTGTTGCCTCTGTTGGTAAATAAAGATCTCTCGGCGCGCCTTATAGAGGCCTCGCGTGACCAGAGGGCTGGCCAATACTTCTCGCAGCGAATCAGTGCCCTAAGCACGACTTGTCGAATCCTGCGTCACGTAAACTCGAATAGTAAACTATAACGAGTTTGTATGACGTTTGGAACAGCGCCCGCCCGTGAGCGTATTTGGAACTAAAATTTAGTATGAGATTTCTCGATCTCGATACGATAACCGTAACGTAACGCAGGATTCGACAAGTCGTGCTTAGGGCACAGCATTGCCATACAACGTGGCAATGCTGCCAGCCTTCTGGGCACCCTTCCCATTGGCGGCGATCTGGGAGAGATTCTACCCGACTGCGAAACGCAAAGGAGGGTAATGTGTTTAACAGCCTATATATGTATGTATGTTTGTTCCATTGTGGCACTCTAGAGACCGAACGACTAAGCCGATTTTAATGATTCTTACGTCAATCGATTCGTGTTAATCTTGCGAGTGTCACTGAAGACATGACAGTAATTTAAATCCATTATGGAGATCATCAGACGCCATATTGTGAAAAATAAAAAATAAAAACTCAAACTATATCAAGTGGGGGGGCATTGAATAGGTATTTGAAAATCAACTTTAGGTTTCTTTAATAATTTTTTATTTAGAGTGACCGTTTAGGATCTATAACTGTTTAAAGTTGGTTCGCAAACATTATCAGTTTATATGACTAAAGGGCTTTAAATAAAACAAAATTATTTAAAAACAAAAAACCCGACTTCAAAACCAATTAACTAACTAAAAAACTAGCTCATTATAAGTAGTTTATACATAATGTAGCTTGAATATTATAAAGAGTGCAGGCGGGGGCATGTTACAGCTGGCTGTTTATACATAATGTAGCTTGAATATTATAAAGAGTGCAGGCGGGGGCATGTTACAGCTGGCTGTTTATACATAATGTAGCTTGAATATTATAAAGAGTGCAGGCGGGGGCATGTTACAGCTGGCTGTTTATACATAATGTAGCTTGAATATTATAAAGAGTGCAGGCGGGGGCATGTTACAGCTGGCTGTTTATACATAATGTAGCTTGAATATTATAAAGAGTGCAGGCGGGGTCATGTTACAGCTGGCTGTTTATACATAATGTAGCTTGAATATTATAAAGAGTGCAGGCGGGGGCATGTTACAGCTGGCTGTTTATACATAATGTAGCTTGAATATTATAAAGAGTGCAGGCGGGGGCATGTTACAGCTGGCTGTTTATACATAATGTAGCTTGAATATTATAAAGAGTGCAGGCGGGGGCATGTTACAGCTGGCTGTTTATACATAATGTAGCTTGAATATTATAAAGAGTGCAGGCGGGGGCATGTTACAGCTGGCTGTTTATACATAATGTAGCTTGAATATTATAAAGAGTGCAGGCGGGGGCATGTTACAGCTGGCTGTTTATACATAATGTAGCTTGAATATTATAAAGAGTGCAGGCGGGGGCATGTTACAGCTGGCTGTTTATACATAATGTAGCTTGAATATTATAAAGAGTGCAGGCGGGGGCATGTTACAGCTGGCTGTTTATACATAATGTAGCTTGAATATTATAAAGAGTGCAGGCGGGGGCATGTTACAGCTGGCTGTTTATACATAATGTAGCTTGAATATTATAAAGAGTGCAGGCGGGGGCATGTTACAGCTGGCTGTTTATACATAATGTAGCTTGAATATTATAAAGAGTGCAGGCGGGGGCATGTTACAGCTGGCTGTTTCGTCATTTTTGTTTTCCCCTGCGAATTAACCGCGAATCATTGAAAACTGTTTTATACTCTGTTGGTTGACAATTAATGTACGAGAGAATAATTTTTTTTCATAAAAAAAAAACCTTCATAAGGGTGGTGCTCACTAGAATTACTCAACCTCTGGTTGATTTTTTGACGGTGCATTGAAACGCACCCTGTATACAATGTACAGTCGAACAAATAGATTCGTTACGTAGGTACTTTCATAATTATGAGGTCTTGCTTCTGATTGCACTTTTATTTCGTTTTTTTTATTTGAAATAAATACTGTTCAGGACTTCACTAGATCAAGGCAAATTTCTTGAAATAGGGATGCTCCTCACTAGGGCTGTACGATGTGCTATGGGGAGCCCACGGGCGCAGCCGGCCGCCTTCACACCGTAAGCGACCGCCGCCGCGCACGCACATACGACCTTTCGTTCGCTCCGTACTATGGTGTAGAACCTTTCGTGAACCTGTCCATTCGCTACCGTGCTTTGGTGTGAATGTAGACCCTTCGAGACTCTCGCCACGTTGGCCTGTTCTGTGCTATCTGGCCCGCCGTGCTTTGGTGTGGGCCTATCTTGTGTTTGTGACATTTTCTGTTTGGTGCGACTTTGAAGACCTAGGCACCGCCTGTACAGCAAGGAGTTGGCCGCTGCCCTGAGCAACCCGGGCTGTCGGACTTCACGAGGTGAGCGAGCTATCTTTACTTCTTCATTGTTGCCTTGGAGGTCCTATTCTTTCTAATTTCTCACATTTGTCCACTTTCCACTGAGCTATCGAACCCCTTTTCCTGTACAAATACATAATTGATAATAAATAATATTGTTAATAAAAATAAACATTTTCGAATCGTTAGTGTTGCTAGTTAACTCTTAATTTTAGTGTTGCTGTATTTATTGCAAAATAAAGTATTTTATATGTATAAAAAAAGTGTTATTATTTTCATCCTACGTTGTGTCCCGCGGCTTTGCCCCTGTGAAATATTTCAAAATGGGCTAGTTCTCTATCCCGTGGGAATGTCGAAAAATCCCTTCTTAGTGCACCTCTTGGATACTCAAGGTATATGTTTGCCAAATTTCAAGTCTCTAGGTCCAGTGGTTTAGGCTATGCGTTGTCAGTCAGTCTGTCAGTCAGTCACGGTACTGTTTTATAGGTAGGAAGATAATGTCAACTGGCGGACACTGTTCATTGATTGGGACTCTGAAAAATCACCCTTCGCAGCATTATGTACAATACGCATAATGTGCACTACACGCACAAAATGCCAAACACGCGGAACGAGCAAAAAGTACATTCGCTAAATTCGCGAAGTCCGAAATTCGAAGTTCTTTTCCGACCATCCCTCTTGCTTTCGTGTCTGATGGCGTGAGCTGGGACAGATAGAAACTTCGAATTTCGGACTTCTGTGCCCTAAGCACGACTTTACGATTATCGTATCGAGATCGAGAAATCTCGTACTAAATTTTAGTTCCAAATACGCTCACGGGCGGGCGCTGTTCCAAACGTCATACAAACTCGTTATAGTTTACTATTCGATTTTACGTGACGCAGGATTCGACAAGTCGTGCTTAGGGCACTGAGCAGGTGCTCTGCCCCCCTACTACGAACTGCAAAATTCGAACTTCGTATCGTATCGTCCCGCTCACTCTCGTATTAAATAATATTAGCGTGAGCGGGACGGTGCGATACGAAGCTCGAATTTTGCACTTCGTAGTAGGGGGGCTGTACTTTAGTAAGTACCTACCTAAATACTATTAGTTACGCTAGTTCGATCTTTGGAATTGCCCACATCCCCTCAGGGGCCACCAACTTACGACCTCTAGGCCGAGCACGAGTTTCCGAATCCTGCGTAACGTTACGTTATCGTATCGTAATCGAGAAACCTCATACTAAATTTTAGTTCCAAATACGCATGGGCGGGCGCTGTTCCAAACGTCATACAAATTTCTCGATAACGTATTCGAAAACTTCGTGCTCGATCTCCCTCTGCTCCGGACAGGGGCGATAACGCCCCCAACGCGGTTTGCGATTGTATCTGCACCGATAGTGGAACTGGGTGTTCTCAAAATAATGCGTACAGCCAGTGGCAATAGTTGTTAAGCAAGCGAAGCGCTCACAATGATCTAAGCACGGCTCTATTGCTATAGACATAAGAGCTTGTGCAGATCATTGTGAGCGTTTCGGTTGCTTAGCAACTATGGCTGGTGTACCTACCGTTGGCCTGCCCCTATCTCACCAACTTTACAAATGTCAGGTTTCAATTGAATCCCTTGAATCGTCTATCGTCGACACGTTTCATTTAATGACATCTTTTGATTGCGTTGATTTTGAATTTTGTTTTTTTTCACAGCTTCAAGGGACTGCAGGCTGGAGTATTATTAACCCCCGACGAAAAAGAGGGGTGTTATAAGTTTGACCTGTGCGTGTGTGTGTCTGTGGCATCATAGTTCCCGAACGGATGGACCTATTTCGATGAGTTTTATAGGGTTCCGTACCTCAAAAGGAAAAAACGGAACTATTATTCCTATAAGGGGGGACCGCAGGCTTGAGTATTTGATATTAATTTCAGCATGCTACCTCCACGCGTTCCAGAGAAAAAGGGTCTTGACAGACAGACAGACAGACAGACAGAGAGACATACAGACAGACGGACAAAGTTCCGTTTTTCCTTTTGAGGTGCGGAACCCTAAAAAATTAATAATTTGATTCATAACAAAAACTCCAAACAAATGAAAAATTACAAAATCATTTAAAAGCCTTTCCCTCGTCCATTCATTATTATACTTCTCTTGTCTTCGTTCCTTGTTCTCTGATTTGTAAAATCAATCGCTCGCCTGTTGATTTTACTCTTCAAGCACCTAACCAACCGGAGGCGTCGTGAGCGACCACTTAGTATTTTTTTTTATACGACGAGGAAGGCAAACGAGCAAGTGGGTCACCTGATGGTAAGTGATCACCACTGCCCATAGACACCCGCGACCCCGGAGGGATTGCAGATGCGTTGCCTACCCAGAGGGCTCAGATGAAATGCCTGTTGTGTCCGTAATTACACCGGCTGTCTTACTTTCCACACCGGAACACAACAGTACAAGCACTGCTGCTTAGCGGCAGGATTATCAAGTACCTCGCACAGGGTCCTACCACCCGCAAAATTTATAATTTATGTTAAATATACCTATTTACAGGCAAAATTAATCACGCACCATTTTTTCCTTGATTAATGTTTATTCATTTATTCATTGTTCATTGTATAGTCATGTACATTATAATAAAGATGTTACATTTTTGTAAGGCAGTCCATGACGCCCTGTGAGGGCGCACAATAATACTTAATTAAAGCTAAATCTAGAATAATATAAAAGCGATTAATTACAATAAGTTTTTAGTCATGCATGATATTATTAAATTTAATTACTAAGTTGATACTTTATATGTCAAAGAGTTATTAAAATTGATAATTTAATGAATATAATGTTGATGTCAATAAATTTGAGAATTTTTATTTACTAATAATCACTTAATTGCTAGAGAGAGAGAGAGACAGAAAATTATTATGTGGTTTCATCATTTAAAAACTCGTTGACAGAGTAATAACATTTTTCTATTAGTAATGTCTTTAACTTATTTTTGAACATATTATTACGGGATTCTTGCTTAATGTGTTCAGGGATTTTATTAGCTATTAGTTAAAACTGTTATTCAAATCATCATCATCATCATCTCAAGCCTTCCTCGACCAATTTGGTGTAGGCCTTTCAACTTCCTCCATTTCGCTCTGTTCTGGGCTGTCTGCATCCAGTTCTTCCCTGCCACTTTTCCGATGTCGTCCGTCGATGTATTCAAATAAAGAATACTTTTACAATAAACAGTAAAAATATGTTTAGTGATTAACTGTGCCTCTGAGTATAGGCTTTGGGTTAATAAGGGGTCAGGTTTGGGTTAATTATCATGTCGGCCAAAAGACGTCCACTGCTGGCCGGCGGCCCCCCCGCGGCTCTCCACTCAGACCGGTCGCGTGCTTTCCGCATCCACCGCGGTCCCGCAATCCTTACCAGTGCCCTAAGCACGACTTGTCGAATCCTGCGTTACGTTACGGTTATCGTATCGAGATCGAGAAATGTCATACAAAATTTTAGTTCCAAATACGCTCACGGGCGGGCGCTGCTCCAAACGTCATACAAACTCGTTATAGTTTACTGTTCGATTTTACGTGCCGCAGGATTCGACAAGTCGTGCTTAGGGCACAGGTCGTCGCTCCATCTTGTCGGAGGCCTGTCGGTACGACAGCTCGGTAAAACTAAAATAAAAACAGAAAACCCGACTGCAGCTCTGGGAAACAATATACTCTATGTCACTCCCACAACTAAGACGAATCCAATAACACCTCATACGTTGAAATCTGTCAAACGGTTTAGGCTGTAGAGCGTGCCAAAGAATTAGACAGATACATACATACACTCGAAAAATATGACCCTCCTGGGCAGTAGGTAAATAGGAACAAACATACATACATACATACATAGGCTGTTAAACACATTACCCTCCTTTGCGTTTCGCAGTCGGGTAAAAAGTGGCTCCAAATGGTTCCTGTAATTTATCTGTCAAACTAAAAGCACAGACCCTAAGCACTGCTTGGCATTGTTGTGTTCCGGTGTGGAGAGTAAGACAGCCGGTGTAATTACGGGCACAAGAGGCATTTCATCTTAGCTCTCTAGGTTGGCAACGAATCTGCAAACCCCCCGGGGTTGCGGGCGTCCATGGTGATCACTTACCATCAGGCCACCTTGCTCGTTGGTCTTCCTCGTCGTATTAAAAAAACCTACTTATGGGTCTATCAACTTTTCATTGCCACTCGTTGCCATGGAGACGTCCCCCGGGCCACTTGTCTAAAATAAGATTTTCTAAGGCACCACTCCATCAAACGTTAGGAATTTCAACAGTTACATGCCAATTCCTTTATGCTTCATCTCCTAACCATGCAAATCCTGACTTTCGGGAGAGTGGCATCTTAGATTTTTTTTTGTGTTACCCAGGGGACATCTCCATGGCAACGAGTGGCAAAGACAAGTTGATTGACCCTTATACTGCCCTTATACGTTTTCATTAATGCGACTCCTGTCCTGTTGTTATAGCTGGAAGGTTACCAAGTCACGCGCACCGCGGGTCGCATACCAAGGGGGAATTAAGATGTCGAACGACGGGCGTGACGGGGTGAATAGGGTTCCTTCGAGTTTTTTTTTTTAAGTAGAAATGATAATTGAATATTTAACTGTTTAGTTCATCATGAGCTTTTCGGTGATGGAAAATATCGTGAGGGAACTTGCACAATCCTGCGAAGCAATTCAATGGTGTGAGTGAAGTTCCCAATCCGCACTGGGCCCGCGTGGGAATTATAGCCCAAGCCCTCTCATTCCGACAGGAGGCCTGTGCCCAGCAGTGGCACCTAAATCAAAGGCTGGTGATGATGACGGTAAGTAGAAAAACCGGCCAAGTGCGAGTCAGACTCGCGCACCGAGAGTTCCGTCCGTACAAAGGTTTTCCCACTTTCCTCCAGTGTTTTAAGTTGTTCAGTGTTAGCAGAGCAGTTGTATTGGTCTGCGACATACAGACAGAAATAAAAAAATCAGATTTTGAGATTTTTCAGAGTAATTGTGCTATAAGAGCTACCTTTATACCAAATTTCAAGTTTCTAGGACAACTGGAAGTACCCTTTAGGTTTTCACAGTACCTACGGCAATTTGTATGGAAGCAACCTTTTTAATGACTGTATCTTTTGATTGCGTTGACTCAGAAGTTTGATTTTCACAGCTTCAAGGGACCGGAGGCTTGAGTATTTTAATATTCATTTCAGTATGCTACCTCCACACGTTCCAGAGAAAAAGGGTCTTGACAGACAGACAGCAGTGACCCTATAAGGTTCCGTTTGTCCTTTTGTGGTACGGAACCCTAAAAAATAGCAAAAAACCTTTACGTCCGAATCCAAACCTCCGTGATGACGTAAAACAAAATTACAGGTCACTAATTACGGCGGGATAGGGTTAACCCGCCGTTAGAGGCCGTTAACGTTGATTAACCCGCCGCTGCCGTAACGTCCGAGCAAGGGTTAAGTGTTGCCATTGCGACTAAATTAAAGGGCTGTGAGTCTAGTGTAATCAATGACTAAAAATAGGTCTCGATCGCGTTTGCGTTAAAGTGTCAAATAGTATGAGAATAGTTTGTTGTCGATACGTGCCACTAGTGGCGCTGCTAATGTGCCCATAGTAATTCAGAGCGTCGAGCACGACTTTTCGAATCCTGTGTAACGTTATGGTTATTGTATCGAGATCGAGAAACCTCATACTAAATTTTAGTTCCAAATACGCTCACGGGCGGGCGCTGTTCCAAACGTCATGCAAACTCGACAACGTTTACTATTCGATTTTACGTGACGCAGGATTCGAATATTCGTACTCGGTCCTCAGACGTAAACGCGAACCAACGCGATTGAGACATTTTTTAGCCGTTGATTACACTAGAGGTTCTGGATCAATTTCTAGGATTAGGTAACATGGGACGATATTGCAGATTTCATCTGTGTTAACCTAACCTGTTAGAAAAGTTGAAAACCCCCGACATTGTCATTTCAAAGTTCAATATTTCAAAAAACGGGTGAACCGATTTTAATGAAACTTAGCTAAGCACCAACTCGATTAAGCTAGCCTTCGATTAAAAAAACCGCATCGAAATCGGTATATCCGTTTGGGGGTTATGATGCCACAGACCGATACATAGACACACAGAGGGTCGAGCACGACTTTACGAATGCTGCGTAACGTAAAATCGAATAGTAAACGTTGCCGAGTTTGTATGACGTTTGGAACAGCGCCCGCCCGTGAGCGTATTTGGAACTAAATTTTTGTATGAGGTTTCTCGATCTCGATACGATAAACGTTACGCAGCATTCGTAAAGTCGTGCTCGACCCTCAGATACCCAGATCACAAGTCAAACTTATGACACCCCTCTTTCGTCGGGGGTTGAAAAGCCGTCTGCAATTCTGTGAAACAATGAGATTAATACACAGGGCAGTAAGCGTGAACAAGATCTATGAAAAATGTCTTCGCACCCTGCGTACATGTAATACCTAACTGCACCAGTCTAGACATTAAATAATTTAAAAACTAAATCTGGAGTGGGCGTGGCTTGCACACGCCCCCAAACCGCCCACTCCGACCCTCCTACTCCAGTCTTAACCAACTCTTGCTACAACGCAGACGTGTGCAGCACGCTTTACAAAAAAAGTTGTTGACAAACACTTGTTTATGGTCGTTTCGCGCCAAAATAAACGTCACTTTTGACAGCTCTAGTGATGTGCGAAGGGTTTCTCGGGTATCGGTTTTGTGGTGCAGATAATTGAGTTTGTTTTTGTTTTTGATGTTTGTTTGTAAACAGTGACACGTGGGGGTCAGTGAACTTGACTCAGTGGAGGTTGTAAATGAGTAACATAGTGGATTGATCGTTAGCTTAATAACAACATTAAACAACTGATAGGAACGGAGAGTGTGATGGTTGAAAAAAAAAGTGCAAATAACAACGTGATGAAAAAGCATCACAGAAATTAGTGACAGTGCTTAGTGATAAAACTAGATACAATGACATCTGTTATAGCTAAGTGTTTCAAAACGAAATAAAAATAACAATACGTCAAAAATACCAAAATATATCTTCGCGATATTTCAATTTGCGTATGATTATTTAGACAGTAAAAGTGTCAACAAAATAACAGACAAAGAATAAACCCGTCACAATCTAAAGCTAAAAAGTAATATTACAAACAGGTGAACATAAATTTTCCAAATTGGATGCACTAAGGACTCAAGAGGCCCTCACAGGGGCCTCGCACGCGCAAAAAACAAAAACCCAACTCGTCCATCCGTTCAGCAACAAACAAAAAACCTACTTGCTGGAACTCCCGAAAGACCTAAAACGAAAAACCCCGTTGCTCGAAATACCGAAAGACTTCCGCAAGAAACCGAAACCATTTACCGAAACCGTCGAGAAACCAGTTCAACTAGTGAAGGGAAAAATCGTCGAGAGAGCTACAAGTGGTATCGCCGAAACCGATGATACTAGAGGTGTTGAAATGAGAACTACATCGATACAGACCGAGACAAACTGTCAACGCCAGAAATGTCACAGCTGCTGCTGTAAAGGCTGCGAGGAGGTGACGGACTGTCAAGCTGTCAAAGTGATATTCGCGCCTGCTATGATGCCTTCCATCTTTGGAACAGTTCCCGGGATCCCGTATATTGTTAAGCCGAATGTCAAGATTCCTGAGAAGGTAAGATATGTTTATAATTTTTGGAAAAGAGCTACTTTAAAAACAAATGAAAAATTACTTATAAATAATAAATTGTAGTGCGTCCGGACATTATAGGGAGAGTTTGTAGGTACTTATTGTTAGTAGACATAAAATTAAAAGAGATTAATTTCGGTATTCTTTTTTCAGCTCCGTCAAATAAAAGATTTAAAAAATGCCAAGGTGCCACAGACAGACACACTGACACACGGACACGCAAACACACATACACAGGTCAAACTTGTAACGCCACTCGTTTTCGTCGGGGGCTAAAAACTAGCTAACATCAGGGTTACTATAGCCAACTTAGAAAAGTTGAAAAACCCCCGACATTGTCATTTCAAAGTTCAATATTTAAAAAACGTGTGAACCGATTTTGATCAAACTTAGCTAAGAACCATCTCGATTAAACTAGCTTTCGATTAAAAAAACCTCATTGAAATCGGTCCATCCGTTTGGGAGCTATCATGGCCACAGACAGATATACAGATACACTGCAGATACACAGAGCTTCGTCTTGGGTTAAAAATGGAACGCGTTTTATCGTCCTTGGTCAAATGCATGTTTGCATGTTACGTCCGGTACGACACGGTGATGTATGCTGGTCCGGCTGCCGGTTTCCAGTTCCGGCAGCGCGCCGGAAACGGTAGACAAGGGCCGAGGAACAAATAGAGCACGTAGAGACCTTGAGACAGCAGCCTGGTTGTTAACCGACTTCAAAAATAACCTAACCAACTTAGAAAAGTTGAAAAACCCCCGACATCGTCATTTCAAAGTTCGATAATTCAAAAACGGGTTTACCGATTTTAATGAAACTTAGTTAGGAAACATCTCGATTAAACTAGCTTTTGATTAACCCGTAGTCCAAGGTGTTGGTAAGTCAATGGTTTCAAAAAATAGTATTTTAGTAGAAAGCTAGTTTAATCGAGATGGTAAAAAAAAAAAGTGTCGGAAAGAAAGTGTCGGATGTGCATGGTTTCAACACTCGGAATAAGCATAAACTTGCCGTCCCTAAATTTCGTCTACGAAAAGTCAGTAAGTCTTTTTTGGGAAATTGCGTGAGGTTCTACAATAAAGTGCCTGTAGATGCATGGGAATTGCCTCACAATTCATTTAAAAGATACATAAAGACCGCTCTCTTGAAAAAAGCATACTACAAAGTGGATGAATACTTATGTGATGGCACCACCTGGCCAAGGCTGAAAACAGAAGATAATTAGGACATCAATGTGACTTGGCTGCGTCCCGAAGATATTCGTGTATGGTGTCCGGCTCTGTTGCCGTTGTCCGCTGCGTACTAATTGTAATACAATTGACAAAAATAATGTTTTATTTATTTGACGTGATGACATGAAATGTATATTTCATCAATTTTTGTTATTTGACATTTGGAGACCATATACATCTCCAGTTTATGTATATGTATTATTATACTTATTATTTGACCGTGTAGGCGTTTTACACCTCTGCTGATTTTAAATTTAGTTTAAATTGACCCTAGAGACTATACATCTCTAAGCCATTCAGATTAAGTATTATATTATAGTATTAATTCTGGGACCCTATACATCCCTTTGTAATTTAAATTTTCACAGATATTTGACCTGGAGACCCTATACATCTCCTGCTCAATTAAAACGTGCCAGTAAAGTAAAGTGTTCTGGTTTTGCTGTTTTAATAATTACTTTTTACACTTGTTTCTAAAATGCGGTATTTTTTTTTCTCTCTTAATCTTTTAATGACAGAGTGAGGTTTCTTTGTGTAGTTTGTCTGTGGTTGCGTATTGTAAGAGCTAATGTAACTTGTTTTTAGAAAAAATGACTTTGTGCCAAGTTTCTTGCGGCGCATTCTTCTTGGCAATCATGGTCTTTCCGAAAGCGCTGGTAGACTCAAAAAAAATGACGTGTAAAAGAGCATTCAACTGCCTATTTGCTGAATAAAATTTTGAATTTTGAATTTTTGAAGTTTTTTAAGCAGTTTTTACAAGCTTTTATTTTAACTTTTACTGTTCGTAGATATGTAAGTTGACCGTCAAATCTTGCAAATGAATTTTAAAACAGTTATCCTCAACCGATTGAGATTAAATTTGGTGTACTTATGTAAATCCGGTGACAATACAATAATCTGGTAGTGAAATCCTGGTGGTGCGGCCAGGATCCTCTCCGCAGGAGGGAACTCTTCAACGGTTAATGGTATCGACATGAAATTTGATATGGATGTGTAAGTTGGATGACAATACAAGTACAGACGACAAAAGGTACAGTCGGCAAAAAAGCTTGTATTAAAAACCGGCCAAGTGCGAGTCGGACTCGCATACGAAGGGTTCCGCACCATTATTTATAAAAACGGCAAAAAAATCATGTCTGTTGTATGGGAGCCCCACTTCAATATTTATTTTATTCTGTTTTTAGTATTCGTTGTTATAGCGGCGACAGAAATACACCATCTGTGAAAATTTAAACTATCTGACTATCACTGTTCATGAGATATTATACAGCATGATAACAGACAGCCAGACCGACAGATGGACAGCGGATTCTTAGTAACAGGGTCCCGTTTTTTAACCTTTTTTACGTTTTTAACACAAAACTTTTTTTAAACAGTTTTTAGGGTTCCAAAGCCAAAATGGAACCCTTATAGTTTCGTTATGTCCGTCTGTCTGTCTGTTGTCTGTCTGTCTGTCTGTCCGCGGCATATCTCAGAGACTATTGGTACTAGAAATCTGTAATTTCGCATAGATATACATATTAATTAGGCCGAAAAAGTGCTGCGATAAAATCTTGAAAAAAAAATTTTTTTTTGGGCTACCTCCCCTACACGTAAAGTCTGGATGATTTTTTTATTTCTCGCCCACCCCATAATGTGGGGTATCGTTGGATAGGTCTTTCAAAAATATTAGAGGTGCTCGAAGATCATTATGATATATATTTTTGGATAAAGATATTCGTTTGCGAAATATTTAGCTTCGAAGTGCTCATTTTTGTTGGAGTCCAGTGTCCCCCCCCCCCCCCCCCCCCCCTCTACCAGAGAAACTGTTATATTTGGAAATGTGAAAAAAATCAGAGCAGTAGTGCATTAGTCAATTTAAAAGGTAAACTATCAGAGATAAGCAGGCTTTACAGGTTTGGGAGTAATAGCTAATTATGTGTGTCTATGTCAGTAACAGATATAAATTGACCCTACACTGCGTACAGTTTGCTTTGGATAGGGCTCTGCTAACACTGGTTTCGAATATAGTCGTCCCACGATAACTCTGCAACGAACTGACAACAGTAGAAATCTAAAGTTTGCTTACGGCAGCACTGATTTATAGTCAAACAACACGTTTTGAACTTTCGATTACATTAAGCATTAAACAGGTCATCGTTCATTCACCATCCACCATTAAAATACCTCTCATATTTCGTTTTCTAGATTTTTTTACTGTACAACGGCAAAACATACTAAACACTGGCAAAATTGTCCTCCAATGGACAGAACCATATTTAAAAAAAAAACAGCGACTTTTGATTGCTACTATCATTATTATTTTTAATTAAAGAAATGTAAAAACACATGACATTAAAAGAGTATTACCACAGCGTGATTTTTCTGGGTTGCCAATTAATATCTTATGCAGAGTTATCGTGGGACGATTATAGGTATGATGAAAGTACCTTTAAATTAGGTATCTATGCCAGGGCTTTTTCGTAATGGCTTAGGAACCCTATCCTGGGCGTGTCCGACACGCTCTTGACCGGTTTTTTGTTTTATTATTCTTCCATTTATACATAATTATACAAACAATACTCCGTCGTATAAGCCGCCGTCCCCAACATTAAATATAAATGCTTTCCTTTCCGTATAAATCGAGCGAAACTATAATTTTATTCATGACTTTTTTACATCCGAAGGGTTTCAATTTTACATACGATTATTTAGGGAGTTCAGGCGCAAGATTGATGCGATGCGAACATACTTACAGCCGTTCACAATATTCAACATACCTCTTGCATTGATCTACTCACGATAAAAACATGTGGTGAAATAAAACGGATCACTCACGTATATCTACATAATATGAATGGAAACATAAACTAAAGCATGGTTACTGACTCTGAGTTACGAAGAATCTGAAGCGCTGTTACCTTAAGATTAGTTGTTGTAACATACACACACACACACACTCACACACACACACACTAACACACACACACGCACGTCTAGTATAGTAATAAGGCAAAATGTATCGCATTGTTGGGAGAGGACACTGACTTCTGTAACACAGGTTTCAACATAGCTCAGAAGTCAGGGACTTCAATTTGATTTTGTTCTGTATT
The DNA here is from genome assembly GCA_963691665.1 of Clepsis dumicolana. NCBI lineage: Eukaryota > Metazoa > Arthropoda > Insecta > Lepidoptera > Tortricidae > Clepsis > Clepsis dumicolana. Next base: position 402,947 of record OY829532.1, on the reverse strand, counting down.
GTCAATAAAACTTTATTATTGTTATTATTATATAAGTCGAGATCAGCCCGAGATGTGTCTGACTAATTCGTGGTCCTTCCTCTGGGAGCGCACGACCCAGCGGCAGCGAGACGCATACTGCGCGCCGCGGCTCTGCTCGCGCCACTACTAGACGCAGCTGACAGCGGCACACAACTACGTTGTTGTATTCGTTGTATTGTTGTTGTTCCGTTTTTTTTCTGCCACCTAAATTAGAGGGAGAGAGAAACATTTATTCACATACATTCGACACGTACATGGAAAAAAAACAATGCATTTGAAAGAGAAAAAAAAGGTACAACAGAACATAACATCTAAATTTGCCTCTTCGTCTTGGTTTCTGTATTTCGGTTGTCTGTAAGAGATGGCTTTTAAGCGGTAAGACCGCCTATTGTCTACCATACGTGTTTTTCTGTAATCTCCTTGTACTGTTTTGTGGTTTTCAATAAGGAATATTTGTATTGTATTGTATTGTATTGTATTGTAAATTGACTCTTTATAATACAAGGTGTATATTTCATTTTAATACAAGCTTTTTTGCCAACTCTACCGTAATGTTTATTATTATACGTTGTATTGTCATATTAAATTTGTCATCCAGCTTACATTATCCATACCAAATTTCAAGTCGATGCCATTAATCATTGAAGAGTTCCCACCTGTGGAGACGATCCTGGCTGCACCACCAGGATTTCGCTAGCAGCTTATTGTATTGACACAGGACTTACCAAAATAAAGTAAGCCGAAATTCCGACGACCGGATGACCTAGTGGTTAGCGACCCTGACTATGAAGCTTGAGGTTCCGGGTTCGAATCCCGGTCGGGGCAGATGTTTGTATGATGAATACGAATGTTTGTTCTCAGGTCTTGGATGTTTAATATGTATATAAGTATGTATTTATCTATATGAGTATGTTTATGCGTAGTCTAGTACCCATAGTACAGGCTTTGCCTAGTTTGGGACTAGGTCAATTGGTGTAAATTGTCCCATGATATTTATTTTATTATTATTTATTCAGCTCAATTGCATACCTACAAAAGTGGCCGAAAAACTTTGCTAATTTTGTCGTTATACCTAATGTTCACTTTCGTCCAATCTTATTTAGTAGCTTAGTAGTTTATTGTGGTCACACTGTCGTTATGAACGGCCCTGATTGGCCACCCCGGTTCCCCCCACCACTCATTAGTTCGTTTAATTTTCGTTACTTTTATAAAAAAGTTCCTGTTTGAATTTTGAGCTGTGAACATCTCTGTCGCTGAACTATTTAAAATTCCCACTACTTTCGCGGATTAAAGTATTTTAGTGTAGTATAGTGTGTGTTGGAGTCTCCCGGCGCGGCACCAGGACCTAAATCCGAGGCTAAGTGCGATCGCTGAAGGTAAAGTTAACAGTAGATCTAGGGAAGCTGGAGACGATCACCAACGGTGTGTCGCTACGGACGCCAAGGATCCCACATACAGCAGATCCGGAGCCACCAGGTCAGACCACCAACTCACTAGTTTGATTTCTAGATAGATTGCTTGATTTGCTTTTAAAATACACAATATTCTTGCTTAGAACCCATAGACCCCCTTCGTCCCCCATTTTTCGTAAATACAGTCCATTTCCTTTCGATTAATTGCACACCTAAATACAGACATAGAAAAACCTTTCCCACGGGCCACGCAAAAATCAACCTTATGACAATGTCATAAACGTTTTGACAGGGGAAAGCTTTTTTTTTACTTTTACTTTACACACGTACAGTCAAGGAATTTAATTTCTGACCCACCATAGAACATTTTCATAGTAAAATTTTCACAAATTTCAAATTTGATGCGTAAATATACAGAAAAGCCAGAAAAATTTGTTCTCGAATTGGGGTTCGAACCCAAAGCTTTACCATACCGTGGTAACGCGCTAATCCAATTACGCTATCCGAGCAATTGGAAGTTAGCACGAAAAACTCCTATATATTCACGTATCAGATCTTGTTACTTAGCGATATATTGACTCGCTAATGCCATCTATGCAATAATCTCTGTACGAGACCAATACACCTTAGTATGAAACATCTACGTTCACCTACTAAGCGAGGGAAATTTGAAATTTGTGAAAAAATAATTTCAAAACGGGATGACCGTAAAAATAAAAATAATACAAAAAGTTAGTTTATTTTCATAGTAAACCGAGTAAACGTCATAACGCTTTTCCATGCCATGCTATGCGATGTCACTGTTACGTTTACTGTGAAAAGGTTCCTTGGTGGGTCAGGAATTAATTCCCTCGACCGTACATGGCTTTGGAGCTTGGGTGATTTTCCTTGTCAAGCAAGCCTCTATGACGTTTACTGTGAAAAGGTTCTATGGTGGGTCGGGAATTATTTTCCTCGTCTGTACTTGCATACACAGGTACTAACAGTTCAAGTTAAATAAAAGCTTGTACACAATTACGTTTTGTTTTGTCTAAAAAAAACACCCACGAATTGAGAACCTTCTCCTTATTTTGAAGTCGGTTAAAAAGACGTTCGTAGATTGAGTGGCCTTTGATTTAGCTCTAGTTTAGCCCAGAGTTTTTCGCGAGTGGTGAAATATTTCAAGACTTCACAAAATGTTGTTCTTAGATGATAGGATAAAATAAAATAGGTAAATAATTAGCAATTAAAATAGTAAGTAATTAATTAGTCTTATGATAAGTGGTAATAATCTACATATGATCTCACAACAATACACAGGTTATAAATAATTATAAGTTTTAAATGTTGTTACATACATTGTGAAATGAAAAGTACTTATACTTACCTAATTACCTAACTAATAGCTGATGTGTTACTAGTTAGGCAGTGTTAGCTAGTTTGTTTAGATCTTAATTGTTACCTGTAGAGGTATAATACTTATGTATAATTATATTGCTACGCCCTTACAGGGTAGTACCCAGGTTAACTTAAGTTAATTTTATGAACTGTGCAATAAATAAATGTTGTAAATAATAAAAACCGGAGCATAATAGACTGGTTTCAGGCGCACGCGCCGGTCATAAAGCAACTCTTAAGTCGCTTTTATTACACCGACCGCGGAGTCCACGTACAGAGTGTTGCGAAAAAGTTTTTTGCCAAAAAAAACATGAGTCTACTGACCGAGAGATACAACCATTAATATAAGGCGTATGTTAATATACTGAAAGCCTCAGACACCCCAACTGTTATTTTTTATTTTTAACCTCCGACCCAAAAACAGGGGTGTTCTGTATATCTGTCTGTGGCATCATAGCTCCCAATCGGATCTAGCGATTCCGATGCGGTTTTTCTAATGTAAAGCTAGTTTAATCGAGATGGTTCTCAGTCAAGTTTCATTAAAATCGGTTCACCCGTTTTTGAAATATTGAACTTCTAAATGAAAATGTCAGGGGTTTTTCAACTTTTCTAAGTTGGTTAGGTTACAAGTTAATTCAATGCGTAGGTATTTAAAAATATTAAAAAAAACTTAATTATTTAAAAAAAATATTTTGAGAATCGATAAACAATTGACAGAGTAATCGGCATACATGAAAAAAAAAACATGCATTGGAACAATACAACCTCCTCCTTTTCCCTCGCCCACAATGTCGCATCACCCTGTACACGAAGGTGTCGCTCGCGAGCACCCTTTACGCTAACTCCGTGCGATGAATATGTTACCTGCTGTATATTTCGCGGGTTAACGCATTACGGCTTTTTACGACGCGGTCGGTGAAAAACGGTATAAACTTGAGTATTTTAAGAAGTTGCAATAATAATGGTCTTGAGTGAAAACGTTCAGGCTCTATTCCACCAACTTTACAATTGTCAGTTTTTAATGACAGTTCAGTATCAACTGCTGACTTGAAGAGCTTTTGTTTTAGCGCGCTTCATATTGGCAAAGCAATGTAGTTCGAATTGTCATATAAAAGTGACAATTGTAAAGTTGGTGAAATAGAGGCCAGATAGACTGACACACACACTGCCCCAATAAATTGGCGCCTTCATACCAGAAAACATGTCAAGCATTTGTAGTGGGAGAGCCATACTGTAGCTATTTGCGGACTCGACCAGTACCACCCTCTCGCAGAAAATCGGCGTGAAGCAACAACACCCCTGTTGCGTTCTGTTCGGCCAGTGAGAGTGCCGGAGGCCCGATCCTCCCCCCTAAAGGCCGGCAACGGACTAGTGACTCTCTTGGGGTTGCTGGTTCTCATGGGTGGCGGTGATCGCTTACCATCAGATGACCCGCTTGCTCGTTTGCCTCCGAACCTTTGCGTGAGAGTTCGACTCGCACTTGTCCGGTTTTATTGAAAGAAGGCTTTCAATTGCGGGTGGTAGGACGGTGGGACTGCAAGCTCAAGCCTCTAGGATCTATAGGATCACTTTGTTGTCCATCTGTGTGTCTGTCAAGACCCTTTTCGCTGGAACTAATTAATATCAAATACTCAAGTATTTGATATTAATTTCGGCATTCCACATCCACGAGTTCCAGAGAAAGGGGTCTTGACAGACAGACAGACGGACAACAAAGTGATCCTATAAGGGTTCCGTTTTTTTCCTTTTGAGGTACGGTACCCTAAATACACCTAAAATTACAAACATTCGTCAAAATTTTGGCAGAGGGGAAATCGCGCGTCAACCGTTTCTTCTTGGGTTGAAATCAGGGCATACCTACATAAGTTGCATTTCTTGTCTGTGTGAAACTAACCGCGAATAACTTATAAACTATTTAGCTTGCCCGGGGCCATTCTTCACCTCCCCCCCCCTCCCCGGATCACCATAAATCCATCCGGTTCCGGCGTACACCGATACCCACTTACGGAGGGGAAGCGATTACTGGCTGCTTTAAAAAAAGGGCAGTTAGAAAGAGAGGATGTATTTTGAAATATTATGACATTATTTATGATTCAAAAGTGGTTTTAAGCGAGATTTTTAATTTGACGTAGATCTGTGTATCTGGAGGTCGATTTTTGAATCTCACCCGGTGACTAAATCCACTGATTTCTAAAAAATTCGTATTTTTTAATCTGACCGGGTGACCTTTTTTTTTATACGACAAGGAGGGCAAACGAGCAAGTGAGCCACCTGATGAAATTCAAAATTCAAAATTCAAAAATTCAAAATTTTATTCAGCAAATAGGCAGTTGAATGCTCTTTTACACGTCATTTTTTTGAGTCTACCAGCGCTTTCGGAAAGACCATGATTGCCAAGAAGAATGCGCCGCAAGAAACTTGGCACAAAGTCATTTTTTCTAAAAACAAGTTACATTAGCTCTTACAATACGCAACCACAGACAAACTACACAAAGAAACCTCACTCTGTCATTAAAAGATTAAGAGAGAAAAAAAAAAATACCGCATTTTAGAAACAAGTGTAAAAAGTAATTATTAAAACAGCAAAACCAGAACACTTTACTTTACTGGCACGTTTTATTTGAGCAGGAGATGTATAGGGTCTCCAGGTCAAATATCTGTGAAAATTTAAATTACAAAGGGATGTATAGGGTCCCAGAATTAATACTATAATATAATACTTAATCTAAATGGCTTAGAGATGTATAGTCTCTAGGGTCAATTTAAACTAAATTAAAATCAGCAGAGGTGTAAAACGCCTCCACGGTCAAATAATAAGTATAATAATACATATACATAAACTGGAGATGTATATGGTCTCCAAATGTCAAATAACAAAAATTTATGAAATATACATTTCATGTCATCATGTCAAATAAATAAAACATTATTTTTGTCAATTGTCAATTGTATTACAAGTAAGTGATCACCACTGCCCATAGACACCCACAATCCCGGGGGTTTGCAGATGTGTTGCCTACCCAGAGGGCTAAGATGGAATGCCTCTTGTGCCAGTAATTACACCGGCTGTCTTACTCTCCACACCGGAACACAACAGTGCAAGCACTGTTGCTTAGCGGTAGGATTAGCGAGTAAGATGGTGGTAGCGATCCGGACGGACCTCGCACAAGGTCCCACCACCCGCCCGTTTTCATTAACGACACTTAAGTCATCACCTAGTCAGGGGACCCTTATCCCAAGTAGCCCCTTATATCTCTCCCTTACCTAGTTTAATTTTCACTATCCTAGGTAACACCTTAATATGTATGTATAATGTATGTGTATCTTCTATGATAACTGTGCCCTAAGCACGACTTGTCGAATCCTGCGTCACGTAAAATCGAATAGCAAACTTTAACGAGTTTGTATGACGTTTGGAACAGCGCCCGCCCGTGAGCGTATTTGGAACTATAATTTAGTATGAGATTTCTCGATCTCGATACGATAACCGTATCGTAACGCAGGATTCGACAAGTCGTGCTTAGGGCACTATTTCGTCACAGTGTGGGTATTTGTTTGTATTTGGTTTTTAAATGAAAAACTATGCTGGCCCATTTCACACTATTCGGCATTTCCTTAAGTTTTAAATATCTGGTAATTAAGTTTCTGCTTTGTTTTATTTCGTTTATTTTATATTTTTCAGATACGACAAAGACGACCGGATAGCCTAGTGGTTAGAGACCCTGACAATGAAGCTTGAGGTCCCGGGTTCGAATCCCGGTCGGGGCAGATGTTTGTATGATGAATATGAATGTTTGTTCTCGGGTCTTGGATGTTTAACACGTATATAAGTATGTATTTATCTATATAAGTATATTTATCCGTTGTCTAGTCCCCGTAGTACAGGCTTTGCCTAGTTTGGGACTGGGTTCATTGGTGTCAAATTGTCCCATGATATTTATTTATTATTATTAATATTATAAATGTACTGGTTTTTTTTGTGTGTGTGTCGAGTTTGTGTGAATAAATGTATATGTATATACATATATCCCTCTCTCTCTCTATAGGGGTCACTTAACTAAGTGACGGGTTGCTTAAGATTCTCATGTGAATTTAGTCACCAAATGAGATTCAAAAGACCCCCTGTACTGGCATCCTAACTCTTATACCTCTTCATGTCGGTTTTTTTTTAATTTAAATAAACAAAAATATCACACTTTTTCATCATCATCATCATGTCAGCCGAAAGACGTCCACTGCTGGCCGGCGGCCTCCCCCGCGGCTCTCCACTCAGACCGGTCTTGTGCTTTCCGCATCCAACTCGGTCCCGCAATCCCTACTAGGTCGTTTACACGTTTTTTACATAAAGTGTAATATCTCAAAAACGGCTGAAACTATTTTGATAAAACATGTTTAAGGAACATCGCTGGAAAACCTATTTTCAAATAAAAATAAATAAAAAAACCGCATTAAAATCGGTCCAACCAATTAAGAGCTACGGCGGCACAGACACACAGCGGACAAACTTATAACACCCCTCTTTTGCCATTTAAAAATAGTTTCGCAAACCCTCGTTTCCCGTAAACATTATTCCCCACTACACCACGAGCACTCATCGATAACGTGTTGTGACAACGCGACGTCCCTTGCTATCTGCCGTTGGCAGGCCTGTAAGAAAGTGGGGACACTCGTGCGGAAAATAGTTACGTAAGTACCCCTCTATCTATACCTATAAAACAGTACCGTGACTGACTGACTGACTGACTGACTGACAGACAACGCACAGCCTAAACCACTGGACCTAGAGACTTGAAATTTGGCAAACATACCTTGGGTATCCTAGAGGTGCACTAAGAAGGGTTTTTTCGAAATTCCCACGGGATAGAGAACCAGCCCATTTTGAAATATTTCACTGGGGCAAAGCCGCGGGGCATAAGCTAGTTATTCATAAACCTATTTTAACTAAAACCACACTTTGTACCATTCGGTGTCGAGACCTCAGGTCCGTGGGGTCCTGGCGCCCAAATTTTATTTAAACAAATTTATAAGAGACCAACCGACATCACCGGGGGCGGAAGGGCAGGCCCCTGTTTCGCTATCTTTTTAACCCCCGACGAAAAAGAGGGGTGTTATAAGTTTGACCTGTGTATCTGTGTATCTGTGTATCTGTCTGTGGCATCGTAGCTCGCAAGCGGATGGATCGATTTCGATGCGGTTTTTTTAGTTCGAAAGCTAGTTTGATCGAGATGGTTCTTACCTAAGTTTCATTAAAATCGCTTCACCCGTTTTTGAAATATTGCACTTTGAAATGACAATGTCGGGGGTTTGTTCAACATTTCTAAATTGGTCATGTTTTGATGATGTCCATAATCAGTTGAGTTTGGAAAAAAAGTCACAAACCTGACACTAAGGGCCTTACTCATAAACGTCACTCAAGCCTCCATTAGCTAAAATAGGTTTTGTCTTCTTCTTACTAACGGAAATGTCAGTGTGACAAAAAAGGACAAACGAACTTTAACGGCATTGTAGTTATAACCTAACCAACTTAGAAAAGTTGAAAAACCCCCGACATAGTCATTTCAAAGTTCAATATTTCAAAAACGGGTGAACAGATTTTAATGAAACTTAGCTAAGAACCATCTCGATTAAACTAGCTTTCGATTGGAATAAACTGCATCGAAATCGGTAAAACCGTTTGGGAGCTATGATGCCACAGACAGATACACAGATACACAGACACACAGATACATATGTCAAACTTAAAACACCCCTCTTTTTCGTCGGAGGTTAATAATAGGTTTATGAATAACAGGGTTATTGTATGAGACATTTGTTTCCGCGACTGTCCGCGAGACGGAGCCTCTTATCGCGGGCCGCAGCCGGTCAGTGTTATTCCACCTGACCGTTGCGTTACTCCCACACCCTCTAATCTCGTGAAGAGGCCTAATCGATTCCGGACGACGTTATTGTTTGACCTACCGGTTCAGCCACAGAACTTATAAAAGGGGATAGAAATTCGTAGTTCTTTTTCAATCCCCGACGAGAAAGACGGGTGTTATAAGTTTGACCTGTGCATCTGTGTATATGCCACAGGCGGCATCATAGCTCCTAAATGGATGGACCGATTTTTTTTCGGTCGAAAGCTAGTTTAATCGAGATGGTTCTTAGCTAAGTTTCATTAAAATACTTAGGTTCAACTGTTTTTGAAATTATTGAACTTTGAAATGACAATGTCGGGGGTTTTTTAACTTTTTTAATTTCAATGACACGTTTTTCGTTGATTCGAATTACAGTAATACAGAACAAACTAGAATACAGTGAACTAACTAAAAGTGAAGCAACAAAAACTACTCTCAAATAGAGTAGTTTGCCATTGTCATATCCGAGCACGCAGCGTATCGTGATGCGTTGTCCGAATAGAGTAGTTTGCCATTGTCATATCCGAGCACGCAGCGTATCGTGATGCGTTGTCCGAATAGAGTAGTTTGCCATTGTCATATCCGAGCACGCAGCGTATCGTGATGCGTTGTCCGAATAGAGTAGTTTGCCATTGTCATATCCGAGCACGCAGCGTATCGTGATGCGTTGTCCGAATAGAGTAGTTTGCCATTGTCATATCCGAGCACGCAGCGTATCGTGATGCGTTGTCCGAATAGAGTAGTTTGCCATTGTCATATCCGAGCACGCAGCGTATCGTGATGCGTTGTCCGAATAGAGTAGTTTGCCATTGTCATATCCGAGCACGCAGCGTATCGTGATGCGTTGTCCGAATAGAGTAGTTTGCCATTGTCATATCCGAGCACGCAGCGTATCGTGATGCGTTGTCCGAATAGAGTAGTTTGCCATTGTCATATCCCAGCACGCAGCGTATCGTGATGCGTTGTCCGAATAGAGTAGTTTGCCATCGTCATATCCGAGCACGCAGCGTATCGTGATGCGTTGTCCGAATAGAGTAGTTTGCCATTGTCATATCCGAGCACGCAGCGTATCGTGATGCGTTGTCCGAATAGAGTAGTTTGCCATTGTCATATCCGAGCACGCAGCGTATCGTGATGCGTTGTCCGAATAGAGTAGTTTGCCATTGTCATATCCGAGCACGCAGCGTATCGTGATGCGTTGTCCGAATAGAGTAGTTTGCCATTGTCATATCCGAGCACGCAGCATATCGTGATGCGTTGTCCGAATAGAGTAGTTTGCCATTGTCATATCCGAGCACGCAGCGTATCGTGATGCGTTGTCCGAATAGAGTAGTTTGCCATTGTCATATCCGAGCACGCAGCGTATCGTGATGCGTTGTCCGAATAGAGTAGTTTGCCATTGTCATATCCGAGCACGCAGCGTATCGTGATGCGTTGTCCGAATAGAGTAGTTTGCCATTGTCATATCCGAGCACGCAGCGTATCGTGATGCGTTGTCCGAATAGAGTAGTTTGCCATTGTCATATCCGAGCACGCAGCGTATCGTGATGCGTTGTCCGAATAGAGTAGTTTGCCATTGTCATATCCGAGCACGCAGCGTATCGTGATGCGTTGTCCGAATAGAGTAGTTTGCCATTGTCATATCCGAGCACGCAGCGTATCGTGATGCGTTGTCCGAATAGAGTAGTTTGCCATTGTCATATCCGAGCACGCAGCGTATCGTGATGCGTTGTCCGAATAGAGTAGGTTGCCAATATCATATCCGAGCACGCAGCGTATCGTGATGCGTTGTCCGAATAGAGTAGTTTGCCATTGTCATATCCGAGCACGCAGCGTATCGTGATGCGTTGTCCGAATAGAGTAGTTTGCCATTGTCATATCCGAGTACGCAGCGTATCGTGATGCGTTGTCCGAATAGAGTAGTTTGCCATTGTCATATCCGAGCACGCAGCGTATCGTGATGCGTTGTCCGAATAGAGTAGTTTGCCATTGTCATATCCGAGCACGCAGCGTATCGTGATGCGTTGTCCGAATAGAGTAGTTTGCCATTGTCATATCCGAGCACGCAGCGTATCGTGATGCGTTGTCCGAATAGAGTAGTTTGCCATTGTCATATCCGAGCACGCAGCGTATCGTGATGCGTTGTCCGAATAGAGTAGTTTGCCATTGTCATATCCGAGCACGCAGCGTATCGTGATGCGTTGTCCGAATAGAGTAGTTTGCCATTGTCATATCCGAGCACGCAGCGTATCGTGATGCGTTGTCCGAATAGAGTAGGTTGCCAATATCATATCCGAGCACGCAGCGTATCGTGATGCGTTGTCCGAATAGAGTAGTTTGCCATTGTCATATCCGAGCACGCAGCGTATCGTGATGCGTTGTCCGAATAGAGTAGTTTGCCATTGTCATATCCGAGCACGCAGCGTTTCGTGATGCGTTGTCCGAATAGAGTAGTTTGCCGTGTGCAAAGACTGTTGAATTTAAAACGTTAAAACAAAGGGAGCTTAGACGCCTACAAGCCCGTTCAAAGGCCGTTACGACTGATTAAACCCAACGATTCTTTCGTAACTTTTTCCTAAGGCCACGTCCAAAGACAACGATTAGCGAACTCGTCCCATTTGTATGCTTATTAGGGCGCGCCTGACGCCCCCTGGCGGCGCAAGCGACCAGACGCGAGCGGTACAAAATACTATAATACTAACATAATAAAAGCAATTTACAATGACTGAATGAATTTCTAAAGTAAAACTAAATATAGATTGTTAGGTTTAGAATAAGTCAGTTTCAGTTTTTTTTTACTGTTTTCATAGGTATGCTGTTTTTTTTTAAACTAAATAAACTAAAACTTAAAACTAAATTAAATCTAAATAAGGCCCCCGTGGCATGGTGCCCAAAAGGCTGGCAGCGTTGCCTCGCTGAATAGCGATGCTGATTCTTTGAGAGAGAAGATAACCAGTAACCAACTTAGAAAAGTTGAAAAACCCCCGACACTGTCATTTCAAAGTTCAATATTTCTAAAACGGGTGAGCCGATTTTAATGAAACGTAGCTAAAAATCATCTCGGTTAAACTAGCTTTCGATTAAAAAATACCGTATTGAAGTCGGTACTTATCCATCCGTTTGGGAGCCATGATGCCACGAACATATACACAGATCCACAGGTCACATTTGTAACATAAGTAATTTAAGTATTCGGTGCGAATTCTTAACGAATTGTTTTTTCGAAATACCTACGCGTTATTTGTGATAACGCTGTGTAAAATGAAGTTAGGCCGATATTTAATAGTTATCGCCACTAAAACGAAGTTGTTTAGTAGAAGTGAGGTGGGGTGAGGAAGGCGCGAAACGTTCAAGGTCATCCTCTCAGGGAAGCCTCTTAATACATAATTATATGCCTAATCACAAAGTTGGTGTCTAAATTATACTTATTTGGGTGGGAGACGTCCGCGTTTCACTTACAACTTAAACCGGTGACAGGGCATTAAAGAAAAAAAATATGGGCAAAGTCTCTAATTAGAAAGACGTTTTATGCCCCGACTTGGGAGAGGAGTGTCATGGCAACACTTTATGTAGAAGTTGCGCCATAGAGGCTGCCTTAAGCTGCTAAGTTGCCCTTGTGAGGGGGGAGGGGGGGGGGGAGGGGGGGGGGGGGGGTTCGCGGCAAGGGAGGATGTATTGTCATGTTTCATCATCATCATCATCATCAGCCTTTTTTACGTCCCACTGCTGGGCACAGGCCTCCTCTCAGAATGAGAGGGCTTGGGCTATTCCAAAGCGGGCCCAGTGCGGATTGGGAACTTCACACACACCATCGCAAAAAAAGCCGTGATAGCCCAGTGGTTGGACCTTATGGCATCTCGAGCAGAGGGTCGTGGGTTCAAACCCCGGCACGCACACTGAGTTTTTCGGAATTTATGTGCGGAATTACATTTGTAATTTATCATTAGCTTTTCGGTGAAATAAAACATCGTGAGGAAACCTGCACACTCCGACATGAAATTATGAAATAGGAAATCTTTTGGTAGTCACCGGAAGTGGGTCAAATGTTGCGAGTTAAATATGATTTAAATATGATTTAACTCGCAAGATTTGACCCACACAAGGTTCAAACATACAAACATACAGCTAACCAAAAGCTTGAAAAAACCCTCCCTCACATACAATAACTGATATCTTCTTAAAATATAAGCAGCCGTATCAACCGCTACCCCACCCCTCTCCTAACCTAAAAGGTCGTATCTCCACAACCGACGCAGAGACGTTACGTCTCTTTACGCTGGAATGGCGGCCATCTTCTAATCTTGAGATCAAGCGAATTACTCGCTTCAGAGGTTTCAATTTGGTTCCGAATTAATGTTCGCTGCAAGTTAATAAAGATTGTAACCAAAGGGCTGGCAGTTTTCTCTCTCAAAGAATCAGCATCGCTATTCAGCGAGGCAACGCTGCCAGCCTTTTGGGCACCATGCCACGGGGGCCTTATTTAGATTTAATTTAGTTTTAAGTTGTAGTTTATTTAGTTTAAGCTTAGATTTAATGTCATTGTAAATTGCTTTTATTATGTAAATAAAATAAATAATGTTCCGGGGACCTTCAGTCTTCAGTATACTTTACTGAAGATGTTGCATTCATTCTTAATTCAAACTTAAAATGTATTTTTTTAGGTTTCCAAACCTCAAAAGGAAATAACCTGACCAACTTAAAAAAGTTGAAAAACCCCCGACATTGTCATTTCAATGTTCAATATTTCAAAAACGGGTAAACCGATTTTAATGAAACTTAGCTAAGAACCATCTCGATTATACTAGCTTTCGACTAAAAAAAACCGCATCTAAATCGGTAAATCCGTTTGGGAGCTATAATGCCACAGATAGATACACAGATACACATGTCAAACTTATAACACTCCTTTTTTTTGTCGGGGGTTAAAAACGGAACCATTATAGGATCACTTTGTTGTCCGTCTGACTGTCAATCAAAAGTTAATGTGTCTGTCAAGACCGTTTTTCTCTAGAAAGCGTTTAGGTAACATGCTGAAATTAACATCAAATACTCAAGCCTGCAGTAACTTGAACCAGTGAAAAAATCAAACTTCGAAGTCAACGCAATCAAAAGATACATTCATTAAAATGGTTGTTTCCATATAAATTGCCGTACTCTAAAAACCTAAAGGGTACTTCCGGTTGTCCTAGAAACTTGAAATTTGGTATGAAGGTAGCTCTTATAACACAACCATTCAGAAAAGTCTCAAAATCTTTAATTTTTATGTCTGTCTGTAGATTTCACAGACCAATATAAGATGACCCCGCACTGCGTACATTTTGCTTAGGAGCAGGGCTCTGCTAACACTGGACTTCTTAAAACAGGGGAAAAGCGTTAAAATCTTTCTACGGAACCCTCGTGCGCGAGTCCGACTCGCACTTGGCCGGTTTTTATTATTTTTAATACTATAAGGAAGGCCAAAGAACAAGTGGTCACCTGTGCCCTAAGCACGACTTGTCGAATCCTGCGTCACGTAAAATCGAATAGTAAACTATAACGAGTTTGTATGACGTTTGGAACAGCGCCCGCCCGTGAGCGTATTTGGAACTAAAATTTAGTATGAAGTTTCTCGATCTCGATACGATAACCGTAACGTAACGCAGGATTCGACAAGTCGTGCTTAGGGCATTGATGGTGATCACCACTGCCCATAAACACCCCCAACTCCGGGAGGCTTGCAGATCACACGAGTGTTTTAAGGCCTCATTATGTGAGTTGCATAGTTACATTATTTTATCTACATACATATCGTAAGTCCTCTATAATGCGTTCAGAAATCGTAGAAAATGACCGGCATTGCAGCACGACGTGGCCTTCTCGCCGACAGCGCCAGCCCAGCACCACTTCTACCGCCAGCAGTAAAGTAATAGTCATTACGACATCGAATTCGTAATCGTAATGACTTTTCGATATCGAATTCGATGTTCCGAATTTGAAGACCAATGTAATTTACAATCATAGTGAAATAAAACGGATCACTCACGTACATAAGTCGAGTTCAGTCTGACATGCATAAATAATAATGTGATAATTTACGATAAAAAAAAACAGTTTACGAAACGTCAGCTCGGTATGTTTGTCTATGATTAAAAAAAACGGTCAAATTCGTGACAGGTATGGGTTTGATAATGCCTTCGGCTTCTGAACCCATCTTAGAGTACCTATAATATGTATGTGTGTAGATAAAGTAATGTATGCAACTACACATAATTAGGCCTTAAAACACGAGTGTGTTTTTATGAAACGAAGCGAAGCTGAGTTTCATAATAGGATCACACGAGTTCATTATGTAGCAGTTGCATAAACTACTATTATCTACACACATACACATACTGAGCTGACGTTTCGTAACAATTTTTTTTTATTGAGGCCTGTTTTTAAATTGTGTTAGTTTTTGCAGATGAACTGACTGTCGTAATGCTGGTCATTACACCTACTCTTTCTAAACGCATTTTAAACGACTCACATGACATTTACGTGTGTAGATAAAAATGTTTATCGCTTATTTCAATAAAAAGCTTTTGTCTTTGATCTCACCGCGTACAGAAAAAGAATGTCTTATCCACTCTCTCCTAGCGCACAAAATAAATAAAAAAAATCTGTCCGTGTCTCCCGAAGCCGGGAATGCAAATCGCGACGACAAAACGTTTCCTTTGTCAGTCTGTCTGTTTCCTTCTGTTTGGAGAAGGATAAATGAATTATTTTTTTGGGATCACGACACGTTTGTTGACTTTTAATACTCGAATATGATTTGCGTTGCGTAAGCGGTAGAGGCCAATAAGTTTTTTTTTTTATTCCGTTCCGTTCCGTACCTCAAAAGGAAAAACGGAACCCTTATAGGGTCACTTTATTGTCTGTCAGTCTGTCGACAGGATTAGCGGTTAAGATGGTGGTAGCGATCCGGACGGACCTCGCACAAGGTCCTACCACCCGCTCGTACGTTTGCAAGAAATCTGCAAAATCTCAGGCTTTTTCTCCGGACTTAAAATTTTTCCATGTGGTAACCCTAACTCCACTCGATTGCGTTACGTAGCATTCGTATACTCGTGCTCGGAGCACTGAGGCCCGAGTACATACGAATATTCGAAACCTGCGTCTCACATAAAAACGAATAGTAAACGTTATCGAGTTTGTATGACGTTTGGAACAGCGCCCGCCCGTGAGCGTATTTGGCACTAAAATTTAGTATGAGGTGTCTAGATCTCGATACGATAACCGTAACGTTACGCAGGATTCGAAAACTCGTGCTCGACCCTCTGGTATGCAAAGCCCCCATCTAATATCTTGATAATGTCCGCACACGCCATCTGGTGGCGACGAGGGAAAAATGGCGAGGGGTCTGCGGCGGTCCAATTAACTACGTATTACAATTTTTAACACCCGACGCAAAAGAGGGATATGTGTGCGTCTCTCTGTGTCTCTCTGTGGCAACGTAGCTCTTAAACATGTGAACCGTTTAAAAAGCAGGTTTTCTACCCATGGTTCTTAGCTAAGCTTCTTAAAAATCGGCTCAGCCGTTTTTGAGATATTGAACTTTGAAATGAAAATAACGGGGGTTTTTCAACTTTTCGAAGTTAAATTTTGAGACTGTAGGAAGTGTTTTAATTATAGTTTAAACATTGATATACAAAAATAGACAGATACGCCACCGCTTCACCGCGCGCGGACAAGCAATTATAGGTGACTAGCTGTTGCCAGCGTCTTCATCCGCGTAGATTTCGGTTATCCCTATCCCGCGGGAACTATGTAATTTTCCCCAATAAAAAGTGCCTATGTTATTTCTCAATATTTAAACTATCTTCTTACCAAATTTCATCTAGATTGGTGCAGCGGTTTTCCCGTTAAGAGGTAACAATCAGACAGACAGAGAGACAGAGTTATTTTCGTATTTATAATATTCGTTAGGAGGAAGTTAGGATTGGGATTAGTTAGGATTAGCGACTCGGTGACTTAGTGTCCCTTGATGTTTCACATTATGTCAATCTAATGACAGGTTTATGAACTAAAAAACAATTACTTTGCTTACCCGCGACCACTAATGAACCATTAGTTAGTAATATGGACCTCCGCAAAGTAACGCCTGATTCAATAAATTAATGACAGGTTCGTTGAAAATGTGTTCGTTGTGATGTAGTGTGTTTTTATGTCAATAAATGTTGTGAGTTTAAGTTTTAGGTTATGAGTGAGGGCCGTATTTTGTCAGCGCTGAAAAGGTGCGTGGCCTATCTTTAATGTTTATCGAAGTTTTTAAACCATTTTTTCATCTGTTGTTTATTTATTTGTAGTAGTTAATGGCTACGGAAACCTCTACATTGAGCGTGGTCCGACTTTTGGCCGGTTTTTAGGGTTCCGTACCTCAATAGGAAAAAACGGAACCCTTATAGGATCACTTTGTTGTCCGTCTGTCTGTCTGTCTGTCTGTCAATACCCTTTTTCTCTGGAACGCGTGGAGGTAGGATGCTGAAATTAATATCAAATACTCAAAACTGCGGTCCCTTGAAGCTGTGAAAAAATCAAGCATCTAAGTCAACGCAATCAAAAGATACAGTCATTAAAAGAGTCGTTTCCATACAAATTGCCGTTTTTAGAAAACCTAAAGGGTAGGTACTTCCAGTTGTCCTAGAAACTTGTTTTTTAAGCTACAGCTTAGCTGAACTCTTCACACCTCCATAAAATACCTCAACCGGCATGGTCCCGACACGGAGCCTGCGGAAGATGGACAACCACTCCGCCGCCATGAATTTATGGACCCCCTTTGAGTTAATGTATTAATAGGTTCTCGAAGGGCGGGCATTCAATGCAGAAAAGCTTCGGTACGAGTGTGTATTCAAAATTCAAAATTTTAGTCAGCAAATAGGCAGTTGAATGCTCTTTTACACGTCGTTTTTTTGAGTCTACCAGCGCTTTCTGAAAGACCATGATTGCCGAGAAGAATGCGCCGCAAGAAACTTGGCATAAAGTATTTTTTTCTAAAAACAAGTTTCATTAGCTCTTACAATACGTAACCACAGATGAATTACTTAATTAAAGTTCGCTGCATCATCAGAAAATATGAAAAAAAATATATACAGTATTTTAGAAACAAGTGTAAGAGTTGTAAAATTTAAATGACGTTCTAGAGCAGTTTCCGTTTCGCTACCGCTGAAGCGTGTGCTGAAGAGGAAGGACTACGGATCAGTTTGAAACAGGTCGGGCGATGCCCAACTGACGTACGTGAGTGTAATGTCGGTAGCGACCTGGACGGACCTTACGGCAACAAGTTATCAAAAAGATAAAAGATGTTTTATTTGCATAAACATGAGTTAATATTACATTACAAAATTGTTCTAGTTTATTGAATCAGGAGTTACTTTGCGGAGGTCCATATTTATGAACTAAAAACAATTACTTTACTCACCCTCGACCACAAGTGAAAAATAGTTATATCTGTGCTTCAAATGTATTGAAGCGGACTGTTTATGGGCAGGTTCTAAATTACAAACGCAGGCTGCAGATCACTGAATTTAATGCTTTTTCTCACTTTTTACGATTTATTTTAATTAATATGTACGAGCGCACGTTACACCACTGGAAAGCCATGAGAGAGAGAGAGAGAGAGACGGCAACAGCATTCCGTCCTATTCGGAACATGTATGCTTCCATGCAACACCCCCGCCTCCACTGCTACACGAATCAACACATGCCACACAGACCCAACTATCACCACCACCACTATACTAAACGCTGACGCGTTTCGGCACTCTCCACGAGGCCATTGATGAAGCACAACAACAACCGCTCAACATTACCACTACAAAAAAAAAACAATAATAGAGTCCGTCATGTTTTGCCTTTCAAGTACAAATTATAATATAGGCGACACATTAGAAAATAACTATAGCAATTAGGCAGGTAAATACTATCACAATTGATTATCTATGTCATTTATGAATTCATTAACATTATAATAAAAAAAAAAGTGTAATAATTTCAACAGCTCTCGCTTAAATTCATTCATGCGAGTGTTCCTAATTGCCTTCAGCATCTTATTATAAATTTTTGGAGTTATACCAAATACACTTTTCCTTAGGAGTGCACTATGCATGAATATGTTTCTAACTCTAAATATAACTTCATCCAATAAAGTTCTGTAAAAACCCCTTTTCCGCCTAACACAATTAAATTCTTGAACTAGTCCATACTCGCGCACAGAGGGATATAAAAACACTCCCCCCCCCTCGGTCACCCCCCCCCCCCTCCCCCGGGCGGGCACAAAGCCGCGGCACTCCGCAATCGACCCCTTTGTCGTTTGGATTAATATTTAAACAAGGCGGTAGGGAGGGGAAGATGCGGTATCGATACCCTGGCAGCGGGTGGTAGGACCTTGTGCGAGGTCCGTCCGGATTGCTACCACCATCTTACTCGTTAATCCTGCCGCTAAGCAGCAGTGCTTGCACTGTTGTGTTCCGGTGTGGAGAGTAAGACAGCCGGTGTAATTACGGGCACAAGAGGCATTTCGTCTTAGCCCTCTAGGTTGGCAACGCATCTGCAAACCCTCCGGAGTTGCGGGTGTCTATGGGCAGTGGTGATCACTTACCATCAGGTGACCCACTTGCTCGCTTGCCTTCCTCGTTGTATAAAAAAAAAAATCTGAAAAAAATTGGTCTAGTGCGAGTCGGACTCGTGCACGAGGGTTCCGTACCAAACCTATTTTTGTTACGTTTCAACAGAATGACAGTTTCGGTGCTGTCAGTTTTTGGTGACAGTAAAATAGTGATGTGACTTATTTACTTCATTCATTGATCAAATCATTCTTTACGCGAAGGGAGTCAAGCACTGTAAAATAAATGTATGTATGTATATCTCTTTGTTCCACATAAAACATAAATAACAAATAGCAGAACAAAAGCAAATGTACAAATGCGAACTTATCCCTTAAAGGGATCTCTACCATGTAGTAACATTATTTCGCAAAATGACATTTGACTCTGTCATTCTGTGACCATAATAATATGTCAAACCACTAGGCTATCGCAACTTTTTTTTTTACGAATAAATAGTCGATAATTTACATACCTAATAAAAGTAATTTACAAAGCTAAAACTAATTAAACTAAATCTAAACAAGGCCCCCGTGGCATGGCGCCCAAAAGGCTGGCAGCGTTGCCTCGCTGAATAGCGATGCTGATTCTTTGAGAGAGAAAACTGCCAGCCCTTTGGTCACAAGTCGCATCGACCAAGCGCTTTTGCAAGTATGAATTGAATTATTTTCTAATTTATATCGACATCTCTGTCGACTGGGCTGTCACTGCGCCGCCCGCAGGCGACGACGCGTCCAATTAGCGCGCGCAAACACGGCGCTCCGGTAAGATTATTACCTTGCCAGACCGGCGGACTGTATGACTGACGACTTGTCGAGTGTTAAAACATACGGAAATATCGGCTTGAACTCCTAAGACACACTTTCCCTTTGTGCACTTTCTCTAAAAGTGCATTACCTATCTGCATTACATTTCGACCCTTCACCAAAAATTTCAAAACGTAGATGACAATCTGTGTATAAAATCGTCTACATAAGCAGTTAGATATTTACCCGCTTACTCTCCGCAAATGCAAATTGAAGTGTTGGTACACGTTTGCTAACGTTGCTGTCAAACGGCTGTTTGTTCTCGAGTAGGTATGGGTTGTTTAATATGTATTTATGTATGTATGTATTTATCTAGTACCCATAACACAAGCTCTAAAAGACTGACTGACATCACCGGGGACCGAAGGGCTGGCAGCTTCCTCGCGCAACGTATCAGCATCGCGATACAGCGAGGAAATGCTGCCAGCATTTTCAGGACCAAGCCGCGGGGGAGCTGTTTTCTAAATTTGGTTTTCATTTATTGTCATGTTCATGCTTGTTTTATGTTGTGTAAACAAATTTTTAGCTCTGCTTAATTTGCGACTAGTCATATCAATTGTCCCACGCTATGGTTTTTATTTATTTTATTGAGCGCTTACGAGCTTTATTTCAGAGTTGCAAAAGCGCTTGGTCGATGCAACTTGTGACCAAAGGGCTGGCAGTTTTCTCTCTCAAAGAATCAGCATCGCTATTCAGCGAGGCAACGCTGCCAGCCTTTTGGGCACCATGCCACCGGGGCTTTATTTAGATTTAATTTAGTTTTAAGTTTTGGTTTATTTAGTTTTAGCTTGGATTTAATGTCATTGTAAATTGTTTTTATTTTTATTCAATTTATAAGTTTGAATAAAAGCGGTTATGAGATTTTGGAACTAGCTACGAACCATAATATCGATTAAACTAGCTTTAGATTGAAAAAAGCCGCTTCTAAATCCGTTTAGGAGCTACGGTTTTTTTATACGATGAGGAAGGCAAACGAGCAAGTGGGTCACCTGATGGTAAGTGATCACCACTGCACATAGACATCCGCAACCCCGGAGGGCTCGCACATGCGTTGCCACCCTAGAGAACTAAGATGAAACGCCTCTTGTGCCCGTAATTACGATGCCACAGACAGATACACAGGTCAAACTTATAACACCTCTCTCTTTGAGTCGGGGGTTTAAAATGACGTAGGTAACTGTCTTCTTGAACCTCCGGTTACCGTGTTGTTACAGCTGCTGTAAACCTTCCATTGTTTGCGTTTAATTTTAAACTCATTCCGTATTCATTAGGCGATTTCTTTGTGAATTTTTTAAGCGACCCCTTTTGGGGGCCTCGGGGGCTCCGCGGGGGCTCGCCGGCGGTTAAGGCGGAACGTTAAATCTCATGTAGATGTATTCAGCTGTGTGTCAGAGGAGGCATGATATTTTTAATAAAAGAAACAAAATTAAGTTACGTTAATATTTAAAATATTATCCTCCAACTCCTAACCGTTAAGGAGTTGTACCTTCCATCATCACCTCACCAACACGAAATGATGACTACCAGACGCAAGTACTTGAATAGCTTTCGAAAATGTATGAAACACGCACACACGTGCCTATAAAATTTGAGGGTTGCCCTCGATTTCCCTGGGATCCCATCATCAGATCCTGACTTGGTGACAATGGCACCAATTAGAAAGTGTACCCTTTAAAAAAAAAATTTGAAAGCGTTCCAGCCGTCTCCGAGTAATCGGGGAACATACATAAAAAACCGACGAATCGAGAACCTCCTCATTTTTTTGAAGTCGGTTAAAAAGTAATTAAAGATCAAAAATAAAAATGAAAACCCATACAGGAGAGAGTCGGACTCGCGCACGAGGGTTCCGTACAAGGGTTCCCCTGCTTTACCCCGGTTTTTTAAGATATCCAATATTAGCAGAGCCCTGTTCATAAGCAAAATGTGTACAGTCTGGGGTCATCTTATATTGGTCTGTGAAATCTACAGACAGACATGAACATTTACGATTTTGAGAATTTTTTGTGTGGTTGTGTTATACAAGCTACCTTCATGTCAAATTTCAAGTTTCTAGACTAACTTGAAGTATCCTTCAGGTTTTCACAGTAAGGCAATGGAAACAACCTATTTTAATACTTTATTATGATACTCGGGACTTAATCGCGTAAAAAACTTTTATATTTAAATTTGAATTTAAATACCTCGACGTTTCGGACGCGACGTTGCGTCCATGGTCTCGAAGGGACTGAAGAGGCGGGTATCAACATCTCCTAGCTACACGGGTTCCTCGAACTACCCGCACTTGGTCTTTTTTTATTGGTTTTTCACCAGGGTTACCACTAGTCCGACACACAACACTCCGCTTCATAACCCCACGATCCTCTCTACTGAGCGGCACTTTTATAGTAGAATTGTATGTGAAGCAGTTGAAATCAGGAAACATCGTAATTTCAACCGGGAGGATGGTTTCAAGCTTTCATCTTCGTGGAATCCGGTAATCAGTATGTGTAAGCGTCATCAAATATCGTCTCGTAAATCGCCGGATGTTGTGAGTGTTGTGTGTCGGACTGGTGGCAACCCTGGTGAAAAAACTAATAAAAAAGACCAAGTGCGGGTAGTTCGAGGAACCCGTGCAGCTAGGAGATGTTGATACCTCTTCAGTCTTTTCGAGACCATGGACGCAAAGTCGCGTCGCGACGCGTCGAGGTACTTAAATTCAAATTTAAATATAAAAGTTTTTTACGCGATTAAGTCCCGAGTATCATGACAATGTGTGAAAATCGCGAAAGTTTAAATAAATACAACCTATTTTAATGACTGTATCTTTTGATTGCGTTGACTTAGAAGTTTGATTTTTTCACAGCTTCAAGGGACCGCAGGTTTGAGTATTTGATATTAGTTTCAGCATGCTATCTTCGTGCGTTTTAGCGAAAAAAGGGTCTTGACAAACTAGACAGACGGACAACAAAGTGATCCTACCAGGGTTCCGTTTTACCTTTTGAATTACGGAACCATAAAAGGATGTCATACTTATAAATTCCCGTGGGATAGGATTATTTTCCATCACCTGTGTTAAATCCAAGCGAATGTGTGTATTAGTATGTCTACCTACCCCTAGATCCTATCAGCAAAGCGTTAATTGGAATATCGGGGCGGTCGGAGATAAAAAGACATGAATCAAACGGTCAGCGATTTCGGTTGTCCATTTTGCTCGCCTCCCCTATTTATATGGATTTTTCTGTCTGCCCGCTACAGACGCTGCGGCTGAGTGCGGCAAGGCTATAGCGCAATACACACCAGGGCCCGACTACGAATATTCGAATCCTGCGTAACGTAATCGACTATAGTAACGTTACTATCGAGCAATTTGAAATTTGTATTTGAAACTAAAATTTAGTATGAAGTTTCTCGATTTCGAAACGATAACGTTATGTTACGCAGGATTCGAATATTCGTACTCGAGCCTCTGAGCGTCTAGTGTAATGGACGACCAAAAATAAGGTCTCTATCACGTTCGCGTTTACGTCTGAATTACTATGGGCACATTAGTTGCGCCACTAGCGGCACGTATCGACAACAAACAATTCTTATACTATTTGACACTTTGACATTTTGACATTTGATTACACTACAATACTAAAATAATTATACTAGGGGATGTTACAAGTATTCGCATTCGCATTTACGAATGATTCGCATAATTTTTAGCCGACTTCAAAAAAAAGAGGAGGTTCTATGTTTCACTGCATGTTTTTTAGGATTCCGTACCTAAAAAGGAACAACGGAACCCTTATTGGATCACTTTGTGGTCCGTCTGGTCTTAATTTTTACCCGACTGCGAAACGCAAAGGAGGGTAATGTGTTTATCAGCCTATATATGCATGTATGTATGTATGTATGTATGTTTGTTCCTTTGTGGCAGTCTAGAGACCGAACGCGTGGGCCGATTTTAATGATTCTTACGTCAATCGATTCATGTTAATCTTGCGAGTGTCACTAAAGACATGCTAATAAATCAAATCCATTATGGCGACCACCAGACGCCATAATGTAAAAAAAAAGTCGATAAACTATATCAAGCGGGGTTTCATTGAATAGGTATTTAAAAATCAACTTAGGTTTCTTTTACCATTTTTCATTTTGAGTGACAATTTAGGATCTATAATTGTTTAAAGTTAGTTCGCAAACATTTTCAGTTTATATGACTAAAAAGCTTTAAATAAAACAAAACTATTTAAAAACAAAAGACCCGACTGCAAAAACAATTAATTTAGTTAATTGAAAAGCTAGCTCATTATATAATTAGTGATTTATACACAGGTAGCTTGAATATTAATAGGAGTGCAGGCGGGGGCAAACAAAAATGACGAAACAGCTGTAACATGCCCCCGCCTGCACTCCTTATAATATTATAAGGAGTGCAGGCGGGGGCAAACAAAAATGACGAAACAGCTGTAACATGCCCCCGCCTGCACTCCTTATAATATTATAAGGAGTGCAGGCGGGGGCAAACAAAAATGACGAAACAGCTGTAACATGCCCCCGCCTGCACTCCTAATAATATTATAAGGAGTGCAGGCGGGGGCAAACAAAATGACGAAACAGCTGTAACATGCCCCCGCCTGCACTCCTAATAATATTATAAGGAGTGCAGGCGGGGGCAAACAAAAATGACGAAACAGCTGTAACATGCCCCCGCCTGCACTCCTAATAATATTATAAGGAGTGCAGGCGGGGGCAAACAAAATGACGAAACAGCTGTAACATGCCCCCGCCTGCACTCCTAATAATATTATAAGGAGTGCAGGCGGGGGCAAACAAAATGACGAAACAGCTGTAACATGCCCCCGCCTGCACTCCTTATAATATTATTAGGAGTGCAGGCGGGGGCAAACAAAATGACGAAACAGCTGTAACATGCCCCCGCCTGCACTCCTAATAATATTATAAGGAGTGCAGGCGGGGGCAAACAAAAATGACGAAACAGCTGTAACATGCCCCCGCCTGCACTCCTAATAATATTATAAGGAGTGCAGGCGGGGGCAAACAAAAATGACGAAACAGCTGTAACATGCCCCCGCCTGCACTCCTTATAATATTATAAGGAGTGCAGGCGGGGGCAAACAAAATGACGAAACAGCTGTAACATGCCCCCGCCTGCACTCCTTATAATATTATAAGGAGTGCAGGCGGGGGCGAACAAAATGACGAAACAGCTGTAACATGCCCCCGCCTGCACTCCTTATAATATTATAAGGAGTGCAGGCGGGGGCAAACAAAAATGACGAAACAGCTGTAACATGCCCCCGCCTGCACTCCTAATAATATTATAAGGAGTGCAGGCGGGGGCAAACAAAATGACGAAACAGCTGTAACATGCCCCCGCCTGCACTCCTAATAATATTATAAGGAGTGCAGGCGGGGGCAAACAAAATGACGAAACAGCTGTAACATGCCCCCGCCTGCACTCCTAATAATATTATAAGGAGTGCAGGCGGGGGCAAACAAAAATGACGAAACAGCTGTAACATGCCCCCGCCTGCACTCCTTATAATATTATAAGGAGTGCAGGCGGGGGCAAACAAAAATGTCGAAACAGCTGTAACATGCCCCCGCCTGCACTCCTAATAATATTCAAGCTACCTGTGTATAAAGTACTTACTATGTAATGAGCTAGCTAGTTTTTTTTAACCGACTTCAAAAAAGGAGGAGGTTCTACGTTCCACTGTATGTATTTTTTCTTCTTTTTTTTTTATGCATGTTCATCGATTACTCCGTCAATTGTAGACCGATTTTCAAATTTTTTATTTTTATTTGAAAGGGTATACTCCTGAGGTGGTCCCATTGTCACCAAGTCATGATCTGATGATGGGATCCCAGGGAAATCGAGGGCAACCCTCAAATTTTATAGGCACGTATTATGTGTTTCATATATTTTCTAAGGCTATTCAAGTATTTGCGCCCGGTAGTCATCATCTTATGTTGATGAGCTGATGATGGAAGGTACAACTCCTTAACGGTTAGGAGTTGGAGGATAATTCTGAAAATGTTAAATCAACGTAAAATTGTGAAATAAAAATCTTTTAACAAAAAAGTAAAACCGCCTTCAAAAAAAAACCTTAGAAAAAAAACGTTAAATAATCCTCTAAAATAATGATAAATAAATAAAATAAAATAAAATGCGTTTATTTCGGACAACAGAAACTAAAGCCTAAAGTTTTTTGGCCTAGCACTAAGCAGCAGATATATGAAGTCGGTGCTTCATTCAAAGAATATTCCGCTCGCACCGCACCGACTTCATATTTCTGCTGCTTAGTGCTAGGCCATAAAACTTTAGGCTTTAGTTTCTGTTGTCCGAAATAAACGCATTTTATTTTATTTATTTATCATTATTTTTCAGTTACTTGTTTTTGCAGTTGAGTTTTTCGTTTTTAAATAATTTTGTTTTTCATGTCTGTCGTATAATGTTAATGATTTTACTTAGGAGCAGAGCTCGGATAGTGAGCATATTGAAACATTTGGAAAAACTCATCGAGACCTGATTCGTGACAGAGGAACTATTAACATACTTACAAGTTTGTATGTAACACTCGATGCGCGAGTCTGAATCACTCTTACCCGGTTTTTCCCGGCAATCTGAATTTCCAAATGGAAAGAGAAAACGAATCCCACGCAGAGCCGCGAGTAGAAGCTAGTATTCATATTAAAACGAAACGGGGCAGACTCCCTTTCGGTGGGGCGACCAAATATTTGGATTTTTGTGGACATATTGGGACTACTTGCTTTTTAGTGAAGATTTTTTTTGACTAGTTTTATCCTGAGCAGTTCTCAAATAATAACATCTGTACTTATAAAACAGTACCGTGACTGACTCACTGATTGACTGACTGACTAACTGTAAGACAATGCACAGCCTAAACCACTGGACCTAGAGACTTGAAATTTGGCAAACACGTACTTTGAGTATCCTAGAGGTGCACTAAGAAGGGCTTTTTCGAAATTCCCACGGGATAGGGAACTAGCCCATTTTGAAACTATTCATGGGGGCAAGGCCGCGGGGCATAAGCTAGTTAAATATAAGCACCAATCGACCTAGTCCCAAACTTAATTTGTATAGATAAATTCATAAATATTTTTTTTTTTATTAAACTAAGACTTAAAACTAAATTAAATCTAAATAAGGCCCCCGTGGCATGGTGCCCAAAAGGCTGGCAGCGTTGCCTCGCTGAATAGCGATGCTGAGTATTTGAGAGAGAAAACTGCCAGCCCTTTGGTCACAAGCTGCGTCGATCAAGCGCTTTTGTAACTCTGAAATAAGCTTCTAAGCGCCTGGACTCCATGGACACAAGACCATGAGAACAAACATTAGTATTCAACACACAAAAACATATCTGCTTCGAGCGAGGAACGAGCCCGGCACTTTACGCTGCGTAAGTTAGTCTCACCACTACGCTATTCGGTCGTCAAATTCAAGGTACCTATATTATAAAGTCTGTCAAATTGCCTCTCTAACTCCAGTCTGTGTATTATATTTTAATAAACTCACTGAAACATGAACACACAGAAAAAAACACCAGAAAAATGCCAACCCCGGGAATCGAACCCGGATCCTCGACACTCCGGGTCGTATGCTTCACCCCTACACCACGATTGACATAGGGGATAGGTGTCCAGTCTGTGTGTTGTTTGTCAAGTCGCAAGCAACGAAAAAGATCAGTAGGAAGATTCAAAAGGCCTTTCCACCAGAGATGCGCTATGCTACGTTGCTATGGATGCGCTGATAACCACCAATCATATTCATTGCACCACATAGCGTAGCAGTGGTAGAAACGGGTGCAATGAATACAATTGGTGGATATCAAACGCATCCATAGCAACGTAGCATAGCACATCTCTGGGGGAAAGGCACCCTTAACTAGTCATGGTTGACCATTTTTAAACTTATAAAAATTATACAGTAAAAAAACCTCGTGTGGAGAGTAAGACAGCCGGTATAATTATGGACAAGAGGCATTTCATCTTAAGCTCTCTAGGTTGGCAACGCATCTGCAAACCGGGGTTGTGAGCAGTGGTGATCACTTACCATCAGGCGACACACTTGCTCGTTTGCCTTCCTTGTCGTATAAAAAAGTATAAGTTCGACCTGTGTATCCATATGTCTGTGTATCCGTGTGTCTGTGCATCTGTGTATCTGTCTGTGGCATCATAGCTCCCTAACGGGTGAACCGATTTCAATGCGGTTTTTTTCTTTCGAAAGCTAGTTTAATCGAGATGGTTCCTATCTAAGTTTAATTAAAATAGATTAACCCTTTTCTGAAATATTGAACTTTGAAATAACAATGTTGGGGGTTTTTCTTTGTGAACTGCAGGCCCGTATTTCACCAACTTTACAAATGTCACCTGTCAATGACAATTTGGAGCCAATTGCTGACTTGAAGAGCTTTTGTTTTAGCGCGCTTCGTATTGTCAAAGAAATGTAGTTCGAATTGTCATTGAAAACCGACAATTGTAAAGTTGGTGAAATATTATTATTTTTATACAACGAGGAAGGCAAGCGAGCAAGTGGGTCACCTGATGGTAAGTGATCACCACTGCCCATAGACACCCGCAACTCCGGAGGCCTGCGGATGCGTTGCCAACCTAGAGGGCTAAGATGAAATGCCTCTTGTGCCTGTAATTACACCGGCTGTCTTACTCTCCACACCGGAACACAACAGTGCAAGCACTGCTGCTTAGCGGCAGGATTAACGAGTAAGATGGTGGTAGCGATCCGGACGGACCTCGCACAAGGTCCTACCACCCGTGTAGACGACGCGTATTAATTTTGTATTCACATTAAGTAGTACCTACTTCTAATTAAGAAAATAATTTTAGTTTTGCATGTTAAAATAGTACCTAGTAACGCCATCTGTTACGAAATTAGTGTAACTTTATTGTTGCCAAATAAATCTGTCGGAGGGCGCTCGCATCGCTCGTGTTGCCTTGAATTTACCTTAAATCTATTTTTTAATTCTCAAGTAGTTGCTTTCATTCCCATACACGTGCCACGCGAACTCTCTCGATTTTTGCCAAAAAGTGGAGTTTTATTTCATTTTCGGAACCAGTATGCTACAACCCGCATATAGGTAGGGGCCAGAACTCTAAAAACGACTTTTTGTCCTGACTTTTTTGATCAATCCTGGCCGCCCTACCGTCGGCGACAGCGGCGCGACATATATCAAAACGGAATATTACATCTGTTACACGTGTGTTATATCTTTTTCTCGTTCCCTTTGTAATAAGCTATAAATTCGGTTTTCGCACATCCCATTTGGAAACGTTAATAGAGTTTGCTGCATGTTTAATAACTTAACCAACTTAGAAAGGTTGAATAATCCCGAAAAAACAACTTAAAAATCTAGTTTAATTTAATTTAATCGGCTGAACCGACTTTTATTCAAAATTCAAAATTTTATTCAGCAAATAGGCAGTTGAATGCTCTTTTACACGTCGTTTTTTTTGAGTCTAGCAGCGCTTTCGGAAAGACCATGATTGCCAAGAAGAATGCGCCGCAAGAAACTTGGCACAAAGTCATTTTTTCTAAAAACAAGTTACATTAGCTCTTACAATACGCAACCACAGACAAACTACACAAAGAAACCTCACTCTATCATTAAAAGATTAAGAGAGAAAAAAAATACCGCATTTTAGAAACAAGTGTAAAAAATAATTATTAGAACAGCAAAACTAGAACACTTTACTTTACTGGCACGTTTTAATTGACCAGGAGATGTATGTATAGGGTCTCCAGGTCAAATATCTGTGAATATTTGAATTACAAAGGGGTGTAAAGGGTCCCAGAATTAATACTATAATACTTATTGTAAATGACTTAGAGATGTATAGTCTCTAGGGTCAATTTAAACTAAATTAAAAATCAGCAGAGGTGTAAAACGCCTCCACGGTCAAATAACAAGTATAATAATACATATACATAAGTTATGAAACTTAGTTAAGATGCTAGAAATGCCGATGCTAGAAAACCTGCGACATACAGACACACATACACAGCGGTCAAACTTAATATCACGCTTCTTTTCGCGTCGGGGATTAAAAAACACATATTTAGTGCAGAAATATAATGGAATTCGATGTCTTGTAGTTCAGCTAATTATAACGATGATGGCCAGAAATACGCGCATGCGCAGTTGCCAAGGCGCCTGAGCATGACCAAGTATCAACACTGACACAAAATAAAAGAAGCAATTGTTTGATGTACAGTCGAACATTTGATTCCTGAGGGTCGAGCACGAGTTTTCGAATCCTGCGTAACGTTACGGTTATCGTATCGAGATCGAGAAACCTCATACTAAATTTAAGTTCCAAACACGCTCACGGGCGGGCGCTGTTCCAAACGTCATACAAAGTCGATAGCGTTTATTTTTCGATTTTACGTGACGCAGGTTTCGAATACTCGTACTCTAAGACCAGAAGCGGAATCACGAATTTGACTATTTTTTTTTTATCGTAGACAAACATACCGAGCTGACTTTTCGAATCGACTGTTTCGTTGGTTCGTTTTTCGCAAAAAAAAAAACGAAAATTAACTCATGAGGTCTATAGAGCCACTAGTTTAGTAATTATGTAAATTTTGTGGTCTCAAGGAAAAATCATATGAGTCAAAAAAAAACATATGATTTTTGCACTTATTGGTTCAAAACATTAATCCTAACTTCCTAATTATAATATTATAAATGCGAAAGTAACTCTGTCTCTCTGTCTGTCTGTTTGTTACCTCTTCACGGGAAAACCGCTGCACCAATCGACATGCAATTTGGTAAGAAGATAGTTTGAATATTGAGGAATAACATAGGCTACTTTTTATTAGGGAAAATTATATAGTTCCCGCGGGATAGCGATAACCGAAATCTATCTAGTATAATAATAAATGATGATGATTAATATAAAAGTAGTATTTTTTTTGACTAATTTTTTTCCTTGACACCACAGAATTATATACATGACGTTACAATACAGTCAAGAATAATAAATAGTACAGTCAGATTATTTTACTATAATTATTCAAAACAATTTAGCCACTCTGCCTCAAATTACTCGCATTTTTCACACACCGCCATTCCCAGACTGCACGAAAATTAAGTCGCCAACCTGTGCTCCGGAATTCCACGCTAATTGACATTCCGACACTCAACCCCTCCGGCTGCCGTACCACTTTTTCGCTATAATCAACGACGACCGGATAGCCTAGTGGTTAGAGACCCTGAACATGAAGCTTGAGGTCCCGGGTTCGATCCCCGGTCAGTAGGCCGAGCACGAAGTTCACGAATCCTGCGTAAAGTTACGTTATCGTATCGAAATCGAGAAACCTCATACTAAATTTCAATTTCAAATACGCTCGCAGGCGGGCGCTGTTTCAAACGTCATACAAATTTCTCGCTAACGTTTACTATTCGATTTTACGTGACGCAGGTTTCGAAAAGTCGTGCTCGACCCTCCGACTGCCGTATGACTTTGTAAGTACATACTCACTCACACCATGGACTTTGGGTCTAGTACAAAATTCGCAAAAAATGTGTCTCAGTACAACACGGCATTTTTCGATGACAGCCATACGTCATAGCGCTGTCGTTCGACCAAACTAAGACTGACTGACGCTCGATTAGTGGTCTTGTGATTCAGACCCTCCAAGCGCTAACCAAAATCCAAAGTAACGCCTGATTCAATAAATTATTCAAAATTCAAAATTTTATTCAGCAAAAAAATACTCAGTGCCAAGTTTCTTGCGGCGCATTCTTTTTGGCAATCATGGTATTTCCGAAAGCGCTGGTAGACTCAAACAATGACGTGTAAGAGATCATTACATTACTGCCTACTTATTTACTGAATATTTTTTGGATTTTGATTTTGATTTTGAAACAAGTAAAATGAAGAATAGCCGTAACCTAATGCTCCTTTACATTTTTACTTGAATTTATTTAAGTATCTAAGTATATTTTATCACTGCATCCCCAATTTTTCTTAACGTTGGCCACGCTGCCTGCCCCGCGAGGCGTGAAGACAGAGCTGCGTCACTGAGCAATTTTGAGCCTTGTCTCCGAAAGATAGGCGGATAGTGCGGTTTTGATACTTGCTTACTTTTTGTATCTTGTTTTTTCTTAATTATGACCAATGACATTTCATTAGACGTAATAAAAACGGGTTAATTGACCGTGATTACTTTAGGTTTGATGAGCTCCCGATATTTCACCGCAGGTATAATTTAGTTTACCCCTAACCTTGATGCAGGTAACTGCACTTCAAATGTAATCCTATTCTGTATTTTTATCCTGTATTTCTGCATGTAGGAACGACACAAGACGGCATGTATATAATTAATATTGTCATTCGAACAATACGTCAGGATGCGCTGCGTGCGCATGGGAGGGGTGACTGCGCGAAACTACACTAAGTATTTATTACACGACTGCCCAATGAAAAAGAGTGTAATGTTTTCAGGGTTCATGTAATTAAGTGTAGTATTGGTTGGTTTGGCGGCTTCAGTTTTAGGCGCTCCCGCGGGTTCTGGTTTATTCTGTATTCTGATGCTGGCTGCACACACT
The DNA here is from genome assembly GCA_963691665.1 of Clepsis dumicolana. Taxonomy (NCBI): domain Eukaryota; kingdom Metazoa; phylum Arthropoda; class Insecta; order Lepidoptera; family Tortricidae; genus Clepsis; species Clepsis dumicolana. The sequence goes on along the minus strand of OY829532.1, from coordinate 370,237 downwards.
TTGCGAGGCCGGGCGAGGCCCACATGTCGTCCCTTTCGGGCCTTATAATCAAGAAAAGGACGGCATGCGTGCCTCGCTCGGTTTCGGTGCGTGTACAGCCGGCACGAGGCTCAGACATAGAACATGCTCTTGTGAAGGTGGGAGCTTGGGGACAAGTAAGACGCAGGAGTTGCGAGTGCATACTGTTTATGTATATTATATAATAATAAGAATAATGATTTATTTATCAGACTACATAATTGGTCCAGATTTGTTAGAAACATTAAAATCCTTACTGAATATGTTAGTAATTTACACATAACAAAACACACAATCTACCGCCTGGCGGACATCACCAGCTCATACTGCCGCATGACAGAGGGTCGAGCACGAGTTTTCGAATCCTGCGTAACGTTACAGTTATCGTATCGAGTTCGAGAAACCTCAGGGTCGAGCACGACTTTTCGAAACCTACGTCACGTAAAATCGAATAGTAAACGTTGTCGAGTTTGTATGACGTTTGGAACAGCGCCCACCCGTGAGCGTATTTGGAACAAAAATTTAGTATGAGGTTTCTCGATCTCGATACGATAACCGTAACGTTACGCAGCATTCGTAAAGTCGTGCTCGACCCTCTGGGGAGTCGCACCTGGCCGCCACAGTGCTCAGGATGGGGTTGGGGCTGGCCCGCACTCTGCAGAGCAACGAGACGATTCTTTTTCGCATTATGGCGTGGCCATGACGTATAATGTACCTACATGCTGGGAGAATGTGTGTGTGAGGCGCTACTCACACTAAGCCCTCTTTCAAGTATCAACTGCTCTCGGCCGGCGTACCCAGGGGGCGTTATCGCGAGATGTAGCATGAATTTTAATATTTAATTAAAAACTTCGTGTCTTCGAGCGGCTAATAGCGCGAACTGCCGGCCGAACTGTTACTGCTATATACATTAATACGCGAAGAGGATCCAAAGATCCCTACCCTACCTCCCACACAAAAATACGGAATAAGAGAGAGAGAGAGAGAGAGAGAGAGAGAAAAAAACATTTATTCACATACATTCGACACATACAGAAAGATGAAACAGTACATTTAAAGGAATAAGTAAATTACATACATACATAAAGAAAAAGATCCTAGTAAAGACCGCGGGACTGCGGTGGATGCGGAAAGCACGCGACCGGTCTGAGTGGAGAGCCGCGGGGGAGGCCGCCGGCCAGCAGTGGACGTCTTGAGGCTGACATGATGATGATGATACATATCACGCCTCTTTCTCACGGGGGTAGGCAGAAACTATGGCTTGACACTTGCCACGATCCTTACACACCTCTTTAGCCTCCTCCTCATTCATACATCTCGTCATACACGCTCGCCGGTTCCGAGTACTCCGCACCTGACTTTTACGGAGAATTACGGAAGTAAATTACATAAATAAAAAAAAAACGGACAAGTGCGAGTCGGACTCGTGCACGAGGGCTCCGTACAAAGATTTCCCTGCTTTTCCCCAGTGTTTTAAATTGTCTAGTATTAGCAGAGCCCTGCTCCTAAGCAAATGTACGCAGTGAAGGGTCATTTTATATTGGTCTGTGACATAATATACAGAGACTTTTTTTTTCAGTTTTAGATTTTTCTGAGCGGTTGTGCTACACCAAATTTCAAGTTTCTAGAACAACTGAAAGTACCCTTTAGGTTTTCACAGTAGGTACGGAAATTTGTATGTTAACAACCTTTTTATTAATAAACGTTTATTTTGATTGCCTTGATTAAGAAGTTTAATTTTTTTACAGCTTCAAGAGACTGCAGGTTTCAGTATTGGTGTGAAATATTGTGCCATGATATTGTTTTATTTACTTTTCAAAGTCGGAGTTTGAGAATGTCTGTGTCTTCCAGCCGGCTAAAGTGGCAAGTCCCGTAACCCCTTAGGGCAATCACGACGCTCCCCTAAGATTCAATCAGACGGTTCTGTTATTTCTAATTAAGCTCTAATTGCGAGTCATTCTGCAGCATTAAACAGCGCGAACCAAGACGGGATTTCATTTCAAAAACTTTTAGATTCAGTGTCTTGAATATAAATAGTAAGTAGTTCATGCATCTGTTACAAAACCCCCGACATTTTCATTTCAAAGTTCAATATTTCAAAAACGGGTGAACCGATTTTAATGAAACTTAGCTAAGAACCACCTCGATTAAACTAGCTATCGATTAAAAAAACCGCGTCGAAATCGGTAAATCCGTTTGAGAGCTATGATGCCACAGACAGATACACAGATACACAGGTCAAACTTATAACACCCCTCTTTTTCGTAGGGGGTTAAAAATGATGGTCCTTAATCACGAGTTTCATAATAGGATCACACGAGTGTTTTAAAGCCTAATTATGTAGAGTTGCGTATATGTATTACTTCACACACATATAAGTAAGTATTCTCAGGCCCCTAATTCACCAACTTTACAATTGTCAGTTTTTTTATAAGACGAGGAAGGAAAACGAGCAAGTGGGTCACCTGATGGTAAGTGATCACCACTGCCCATAGACACCCGCAACCCCGGAGGGTTTGCTGATGCGTTGCCAACCTAGAGACCTAAGATGAAATGCCTCTTGTGCCCGTAATTACACCGGCTATCTTACTCTCCACACCGGAACACAACAGTGCAAGCACTGCTGCTTAGCGACAGGATGCAAGATGGTGGTAGGACCTTGCACAAGGTCCTACCACCCGCAAGTTTACAATGACAATTCGAACTACATTTCTTTGCCAATACGAAGCACGCTAAAACAAAAGCTCTTCAAGTGAGCAACTGACACCGAATTGTCATTGAAAAGTGACACTTGTAAAGTTGGTGTAATAGTGGTCACTAATCACTACAAACATTGGTTGACATTTACATTAGAATCAACGAGGCGAGTTGATAAATAGCATTGACACTAGCTTTGTTCTACGCCACACTACTCGCACTACACAGTGTCGGGTGAGACAGACGAACATACAAAACCTAAGCTTGACAATTAGCCTAACCATTGCGGGCTCTCGTGTATGAATTCTCCCTTAAACTACAAACAAATAAGACAACAATACATTAGTACAGTCGCAGAAGTAGCCAAGCAACCGACGCGTTCACAACGATCTAAGCACGTCTCTATTGTTATAGGCATAAGAGCTTGTGCAGATCATTGTGACCGCTTCGGTTGCTTAGCTACTTCTGCTGCTGACTGTATACTTCAAACATGCACGTTGGAGGGAGATCCATGATCGTTTTATTCAAACACTAAAATCTCATTACAGACGTTTATTGGCTCCTTACAGTTTGAATATCGAAACAAGAATGACCGCTTAACCAATTGCAGCGGCTTTTTATGTAACGTTACAAACAAAGTCGTACCTGCACTGCGAATCAAATGACTGACTTTACAATTGATTTAAAACTATCTTAATAATAATCAATGCACTAAATAAACCTAGGAATACATCACAAAATATCAGTTTGTTTTTATTACTTAAGCACATTCTTATTTTAATTTCTTATTATTATAACTAAAATCTTTATATCACAAATTCTCACAAAACGTTTTAGCAAATCAAAATAGTTTAAGAATCAAAAGTAATTTACTTGTTTGTTAGATCGCTATCATAAATGCCCAAATGAAATAGGTCATGTCGTGGGATGAGGCATCTCTGTCCCGCTCTCACATTCCTGTTGGTATCTCTGCATCTCGCTTCACCTACAAGTGACTGACTTCACACCAGGCCCCCATTTCACCAACTTTACAATTGTCAGTTTTCAATGACAATTCGAACTACATTTCTTTGGCAACATGAAGCGCGCTAAAACAAAAGCTCTTCAAGTCAGCAATTGACAACGAATTGTCATTGAAAACTGACAATTGTATAGTTAGTGAAATAGGGGCGTGGCATTTAGAACTACAAACAAATAAGACAATAACCTAACCAACTTAGAAAAGTTGAAAAACCCCCGACATTGTCATTTCAAAGTATATTTCAAAAACGGGTGAGCCGATTTTAATGAAGCTTATCTAAGAACCACCTCGATTAAACTAGCTTTTGATTAAAAAAAACCTCATCGAAGTCGGTCCATCCGTTTGGGAGCTATGATGCCACAGACAGATACACAGATACACAGATTCACAGACACACAGATACACAGATACATACCTCTTTTTCGTCAGGGGTTAAAAAAAAATTGTACACTTCAAACATAAATGCCCCTATAGGCCAAGCCGTGGATGAGGCATCTCTGTCCCGCTCTCACATTCCTGTTGGTATCTCTGCGTCTCGCTTCCCCTACAAGTGACTGACTTCACACCAGCATGCTTATTGTCATTCGTTTGCAATCAGCATGGTGTTCATTTTTAATCCCCGACAAAAAAGATGGATGGTATAAGTTTTACATGTGAATCTATGTGTCTGTGTATCTGCTTGTGGCATTATAGCCCCCAAACGGACGGACCGATTTCGATGCGGATTATTCAATCGAAAGCTTAGTTTAATCGAGATGGTTCTTAGCTAAGTTTCATCAAAATCGGTTCACCCGTTTTTGAAATATTGAACTTTGAAAATTAAATGACAATGTCTGCGGTTTTACAATTTTTCTAAGGTTAGGTTACATTGTCGGAAACAGCTAGCTGTCACAGTCGTACAAAAAGTGACATTTCAATCCGATGACGAGTGTCAAAACAGTTACGCAATCACCCTGTAGAGGGTCGAGCACGACTTTACGAATGCTGCGTAACGTTACGGTTATCGTATCGAGATCGAGAAACCTCATACTAAAATTTAGTTCCAAATACGCTCACGGGCTGGCGCTGTTCCAAACGTCATACAAACTCGACAACGTTTACTATTCGATTTTACGTGACGCAGGTTTCGAAAAGTCGTGCTCGACCCACAGGAGCATTAAAGTTTGACGCGCGTCTTGTGTGAATTCGTCGTTCTGTCCTTCCGTCTGTCCCCTCCTGAACGTATAAATAACCGCACATTAGTAACTAGCCATTACTCTTATAGTTCTGAGCCGTCTGTCGGTCTGTCTTTAAAATAACTACAGCCTGTTCTTTTGATTCTGTTTCAAAGTTCTGTACGAGCGGACTATCAATTGTTTTCGATTATATTTGACGACGATTTATATTGTAGTCATTAGCAGTTTGCAATTGTTATATTAGTGAAATGAAAAATGAAAATATCATGGGACAATTACGATATGACACTAGTTGAAATAGTGGCAAACTAGGCAAGTCTGTACTATGGGTACTAGACAACGGATGAACATACTTAAATAGATAAATATACTTACGTAGGAATTAAACATCCAAGACCCGAGAACAAACATTCGTATTCATCATACAAACATCTGCCCCGACCGATCGAACCCGGGACCTCGAGCTTCGCAGCCAGAGTCTCTAACCACTAGGCTATCCAGTCGTCAAAAAAAAACTACTTACAACTTACTTAATTGGAATAAAAATACTTTGTGCCAAGTTTCTTGCAGCGCATTCTTCTTTGACAATCATGGTCTTTCCGAAAGCGCTGGTAGACTCAAACAAATGATGTATTTTCTTTTATACGTAAAGGAAGGCAAACGAGCAAGTGGGTTACCTGATGATAAGTGATCACCACTGCCCATAGACACCCGCTTGGGGCGTTTGCAGATGCGTTGCCAACCCAGAGAGCTAAGATGAAATGCCTCTTGTGCCCGTAATTACACCGGCTGTACTCTCCACACCGGAACACAACAGTGCTGGTTAGCTGCAGGATTAGCGAGTAAGATGGTGGTAGCGATCCGGACGGACCTCGCACAAGGTCCTACCGCCCGCAAAAATTTCAATATAAATCATGTTTTTTAAGGAACTGCGAGACTGCGACTAACTTTTGAGTTTTATCGAAAACTTATTCAAAGACGTCTCGGCAAGAAGCCCTTGATTTTTTAATTTTGCCATTTGTATGCAAAATCCGCTAAAACCGGCCATTGTTATCAGTAAGATGTTTTACATAGAAATTAGCGGAAGTTGACATTAGGGTAGCAAGGGTGGTGTCATTCGATATTAAGTCGCATGCTTTGGAATCGAAGTATTAAAAAAAATAAGGGGGAAATTTGACATACTGCTAAAAATGTATATGCCACTTGGAAAAGTTGCGAAACCCCCTTTTTCAAAGCTAAATATTTCGAAAATGGCTAATCCGATTTTAAAAAATTCTGAGAACTATAGCAATTGACGACATTTCATATTTTGGAGACTACAATTTGATTAATTATCTGCAATCTACTTTCAAAGAGGAGCAAACCTACGATTTTAAATTTTCATTAGGATTTGTAATTAGTTTATTATTAATTTATTAAAATGTACTTATTCCAAAAGGACGTAACTCCGAAACTACGCTAGGATGGACCAATTGCCTTTGTCTTGTCACGATCAGAAAAACAAAACCCAAGATGTCAAATCTGACATTGTCAAACATAATATGTGTGTCATGTCAAATTATTGCTGTGTTTGTGGTATGTTTGAAAAAGGCGAAGGTGTTACACCCATCCTTGCGTAGTTTTGGTAGAATCAGTAATTTTATTTTATGCTCTTGTATTTAAAAAAATAAGTAATGTAATTTTTTTATAAACATAGTGGTGTGTTCAGGAGGCAAAGCCCTTTCGATACCTATATTAATTTCCAGGTGTGAAAAATATGAAATGTTAATTAAACTGTGAACTCACAAAACCAGCTTTCAAATAAAAAAAAAAACAATTTTTACAGATTTTAACAGCTTCAAGGGACCGCAGGTTTGAGTATTTGATATTAATTTCAGCATCCTACCTCCACGACAAAGAGACAGACAGACGGACAACAAAGTGATCCTATAAGGGTTCCGTTTTTCCTTTTGAGGTACGGAACCCTAAAAAACGAATGCAAATCGGTTTAAGCGTTCAAGAGCTACGGTGCCACAGACGTACATACAGACACACATAGCGGTCAAATTATAAAACCCCTCTTTTTGTGTTAGGGGTTAAAAAACAATAGATGGCGCTATTGTGTTAAGGTCTAAGTGCCATACGAAATGAAAGGTACAGAGAGCTCTCTATAGAGAAACTAGCTAAAGGCTTATTATTTCAAAGGAACGCGACTATTTCATTTGTGATCTTCTTGGATTTTAACCCCCGACGCAAAAAGAGGGGTGTTATAAGCTTGACCGCTATGTGTGTGTGTCTGTCTGTCTGTCTGGAGCACCGTAGCTGAACGGGTGCACCGATTTAGATGCGATTTCTTTTATTTTGAAAGTAGGTTCTCTAGCGGTAATTTTTAGATATGTCTTATCAAAATCGGTTCAGCCGTTTTTGAGGTATTGAAGTTTACAATGACACTTTTCTACTAGCTTTAGATTTAAAAAAACCGTATCGATATAGGTCCATCCGTTTGGGAGCTATGATGTCACAGACAGATACACAGATACACACGACACACACTTAACTTATAACACCCCTCTTTTTCATCGGGGCTTAAAAACCATCTCGATTAAACTAGCTTTCAATTAAAAGACCGTATCGAAATAGGTAAATCTGTTTGGGAGCTATGATGCCACAGACAGATACACAGATACACCATCACAGGTCAAACTTATAACACCCCTCTATTTAAGTTGGGGGTCGAAATACACCCTTCGATACTATATCTCACACTTTGACAATAACCCCCTTCTAATAAGAGAATAGAGCAAAATATTCCAAGCCATGAATATTCCTTGTTAGCGATTTCGACAAACTTAATTTTTGTCGCTTTCAAACGTCACAACTCACACCTACCCTCCACCCCAAATTGAATCTTAACATGTACGTTTAAAGTTGAAAATGAGACGACACGTGATTATGATGTTGGTTGAAAGCGGGCAAAGTTTTACCTTTTTGCGGTTCAAAAAATGCAAATACTTGATATTAGAATTTGAATCTTAACAGTGTTATTATAGAGTTTTGAATGGAGGTGGAATGTCAGTTTTTTTTTGTGAAAATGGACATCTGGTTTTCATTGTGGCCAGGACAAGAAGATTTTAACCGACAATGGTACAGAAAGGGGGGTAAGGTGGAGATTCCAGATTCGAATGTTTACTGTTTATTGTTAAAGTATTTTATTAAATTTAAGAAAGAAAACATTTTTACGTGGCATTAATCATGATACTGGCAAAAAACATCTATCTACACACATATCATAAGTCCTCTATAATGCGTTCAGAAACCGTAGAAAATGACCAGCATTGCAGCACGACGACGCCTGCGCCGCCAACCACCACCACCAGCAGTGCCCTAAGCACGACTTGTCGAATCCTGCGTCACGTAAAATCGAATAGTAAACTATAACGAGTTTGTATGACGTTTGGAACAGCGCCCGCCCGTGAGCGTATTTGGAACTAAAATTTAGTATAAGATTTCTCGATCTCGATACGATAACCGTAACGTAACGCAGGATTCGACAAGTCGTGCTTAGGGCACAGGTCCAGCGGTAAAGTAATAGTAGAATTCGATGTCGTAATGACTTTTCGATATCGAGAAGATAGAATTTGACAACCAACGTAATTTACAATTATAGTGAAATAAAACGGATCACTCACTCACTTTATATAAGTCGAGTTCAGTCCGACATGTATAATTAATAATGTGATATACATTTTGTTTTTTTACAAAAAACAAACAGTTTACGAAACGTCAGCTCGGTATGTTTGTCTATGATTTAAAAAAAATAGTCAAATTCGTGACAGACATGGGTATAATATATGCCTTCGGCTTCTGAACCCATCTTAGAGTACTTAAATATGTGTGTAGATAAAGTAATGTATGCAACTCCACATAATTAGGCCTTAAAACACTCGTGTGATCCTATTATGAAACTCAGCTTCGCCTCGTTTCATAAAAACACACTCGTGTTTTAAGGACCCTCATTATGTAGCAGTTGCATAAACTACTATTATATTAAAGTGCGGGTAGCCGCGTGGGCGGGTGCCAAGTGCGGGTAGTTCGAGGAACCCATGCAGCTAGGAGATGTTTATACCCGCCTCTTCAGTCCCTTCGAGACCATGGACGCAACGTCGCGTCCGAAACGTTGACGTATTTAAATTCAAATTAAAATACAAATGTTTTTTACGCGATTAAGTCCCGAGTATCATGATAATGTGTAAAAATCGCGAAAGTTTATATCAATACATTTTTTCGTGTCCTCATAATACAGAATAAACCAGAAGCCGCGTTCAGTTATAATCGCACGCCGCAGAGTGAGTGAATTTTTTATTAATTTCGCTACCCGTTTATGCTTGGAATTTAATCGTATTCTGTTTTTATAAGCCCAACGGCATTTCTGTATGTAAACCCATTCATAAACCTATTTTAACTAATAGAGGCTTGAGTGACGTCTATGAGTAACGGCAATAGTCATAAAAAACCGACCAAGTGCGAGTCGGACTCGCGCACGAGGGTTCCATAGAAAGATTTTAATGCTTTTCCCCAGTGTTTTAAGTTGTCCAGTGTTAGCAGAGCCCTGCTCCTAAGCAAAATGTACGCAGTGTGGGGACAACTTATATTGGACTGTAAAACCTACAGACAGACATAAAAATTTAAGATTTTGAGAATTTCCTGAGTGGTTGTGCTATAAGAGCTACCTTCATACCAAATTTCAAGTTTCTAGAACAACTGGAAGTACCCTTTAGGTTTTCGGGGTACAGCAATTTGTATGGAAACAGCCTTTTTAATGACTTATCTTTTGTTGCATTGAATTTTTCACAGCTTCAAGGGACCGCAGGCTTGAGTATTTGATATTAACTTCAGCATGCTACCTCCACGTGTTCCAGAGAAAAAGGGTCTTGACAGACAGACAGACAGACGGACAACAAAGTGATCCTATAAGGGTTCTGTTTTTACCTTTTGAGGTACGGAACCCTAAAAACCGGCCAAGTGCGAGTCGGACTCGCACTATAGAAGGCTATAGATCCCACGCGGGCCCAGTGCGGATTGTGGGAACTTGACACACACCATTCGCCGGAGTGTGTAGCTTTCCTTACAACGTTTACCTTCACAGAAAAGCTCATGATAAATTACAAATGTAACTTCGCACATAAATTCCGAAAGACTCAGAGGTGCGAGACGGGGTTCGAACCCACGCCCTCTGCTCGATGGTTAATTGTCATCTCTGAGAGCGACGTTAATCCCTTGAATTCTTCACTGTCTTGAGCTTTATGTTAAAACCTCTATCTTGTGAAGATCACTCCAGCCAGTGATAAAGTGGTAATTAAAGCTAATTAAAATTAAGGAAGAGCTTGAGACGAGCTCTGAGATTTAAGCTGCGGGTTATTGAGGGAAAAGTTGCAAAAGTTTTTGACTAACAATAATACTAATTAGTTTTTGTTAAATTAAAAACCGTTTAAGTAGTAATAATACTAGTGGCGTAGCCAGAAGAAAACTCCTTACCATGATATTAAAAGTCTTCGTTTTTGCAGGGTGGATAAATAAATCTACTATTATCAACTTTCGATCGCCATCAGACCTGTGTAGAACTTTCTCATAATTCTCATATTTCATGTTTTACTGGACAACGAACTCTCGATCGATCGCTCTAATGCACTAGACTAGTGTGCCAGCCTAGACCAGACGATTTTAGTACTAAAAGCCTGTCAATTCTAAATTAATAGCATTAGGCTCAGACTCCCAGACCTTTATCAGGGTAGAAGAAAAGAGTGTATGTACCTCGCGAGAAGAAAATAATGGCTCAGAACCTCATCACCCCTTCTGAGGGTCGAGCACGGCTAAACGAAAGCTAACGTTACGGTTATCGTATCGAGATCGAGACACCTCGTACTACATTTTAGTACCAAATACGCATGGGCGGGCGCTGTTCCAAACGTACGTCATACAAACTCGACAACGTTTACTATTAGATTTTACGTTACGCAGCATTCGTAAAGTCGTGCTCGACCCTCTGTAGGCCGGGCACTAAGTTTCCGAATCCTGCGTAACGTTACGTTATCGTATCGAAACCGAGAAACCTTATACTAAATTTTAGTACCAAATACGCTCACGGGCGAGCGCTGTTCCAAACGTCACACAAATTTCTCGACAACGTTTACTACTCGATTACGTGACGCAGGTTTAGAATATTCGTACTCGAGCCTCTGTCCGCTTTCCGCGTGACGTCAGCGGGGTAATCGCGTAACTATTTTGACACTCGTCATCGGATTGAAATGACAGTTTTGTACGATTGTGACAGCTAGCTGTTTCCGATACCAATTGTCAGCCCATACAAAATGAACACGTTGTCGATTGTGAGCGAGTTAGACAATATAACCTAACCAACTTAGAAAAGTTGAAGAACCCCCGACATTGTTATTTCAAAGTTCAATATTTTAATGAAACTTAGCTAAGAACCATTCAAATTAAACTAGCTTCTGATTAAAAAAGACGCATCGAAATCGGTCCATCCGTTTGGGAGCTATGATGCCTCAGACAGATACACAGATCAAACTTATAACACCCCTCTTTTTCGTCGGGGCTTAAAAAAAGGCTGCTGGTTTATTCTGCATTCTGAGGGTTTATTAAATAAACATCCTATCCTAATCTAGAACCATCCTCCCTTTGCTATCTACGATGCCCACGCGCTGCATCCAGCCAATGAACGCCCTGTTGTTCTGTACTTCAGCTTTCTTGTTGCCCACACAGTCCGAGAGAGGGCGGCTCTGCCACACTAGAAACAAAGATACAGTCAGCAGCAGAAGTAGATAAGCAACCGACGCGTTCACAATGATCTAAGCACGGCTCTATTGTTATAGACATAAGAGCTTGTGCAGATCATTGTGACCGCTTAGGTTGCTCAGCTAAGCACGGCTCTATTGTTATAGACATAAGAGCTTGTGCAGATCATTGTAACCGCTTAGGTTGCTCATCTAAGCACGGCTCTATTGTTATAGACATAAGAGCTTGTGCAGATCATTGTGACCGCTTAGGTTGCTCAGCTAAGCACGGCTCTATTGTTATAGACATAAGAGCTTGTGCAGATCATTGTGACCGCTTAGGTTGCTCAGCTAAGCACGGCTCTATTGTTATAGACATAAGAGCTTGTGCAGATCATTGTGACCGCTTAGGTTGCTCAGCTAAGCACGGCTCTATTGTTATAGACATAAGAGCTTGTGCAGATCATTGTGACCGCTTAGGTTGCTCAGCTAAGCACGGCTCTATTGTTATAGACATAAGAGCTTGTGCAGATCATTGTGACCGCTTCGGTTGCTTAGCAACTTCGGCTGCTGACTGTGCAATACAATATAATAGAAATGTTCTTTACTGAACACCACAAAACAGTACAAGGAGATTGCAAAAGAAGCAGGTAAGGCGGATCAGTCTTCTTATCGCTTGAAAGCGGTGTCTTCCAGACAATCAGAACAAAGAAACCCAGATGAAGAGGCTAATTATGGCGGCCGATACCAACAGAAACGAGAAACGTAAAATTAACAGTAAAAAAACACATATTATAATACACTCAATAATACATATTATTAACACACACATACACAAATACACTAAGATATATTACTGTTTACTGGTGAAGATGATAATCGCTCTTTGCTGTTAAAAGAAAAAAGATAGCAATGAAAATAATGGCAATGATAATGATGATGTTCAAGATGATGATGTGGAATAGGGTGGTGCTGATGACGATGACGATTAAGATAACCGTGATGATGATAATGATGAAGAATAAGGAAATGATACCTGTGCATGATTACATAGAAGAAAACTAAAATGGTGGCCATTGCAATATTGTTGTTAACAATGGTGATATTGCTGCTACTGCTGATGATTATAATAATGAGCATGATGATGAAGACAACAACTATGTTGCTGCTACTGCTGATGATTATAATAATGAGCATGATGATGAAGACAATGGTGCTGATGATGATGATGACAACAACTATGTTGCTGCTACTGCTGATGATTATAATAATGAGCATGATGATGAAGACAATGGTGCTGATGATGATGATGACAACAACTATGTTGCTGCTACTGCTGATGATTATAATAATGAGCATGATGATGAAGACAATGGTGCTGATGATGATGATGACAACAACTATGTCGCTGCTACTGCTGATGATTATAATAATGAGCATGGAGACTAAGTCCATGGTGATGATGACGATGACGACGACAACTATTATAATGTTGCTGCTACTGCTGATGATTATAATAATGAGCATGATGATGAAGACGATGATGATGATGATGATGATGATGACGACGGAGACTAAAACGATGGTGATAATGGCGATGACCTCACCTGTCCCACTGCTGCAAGAGTGGAGGTCCAGCTGGCAGTGGTTGAGGAAGACTCGAGCCTGTTGGCTCAGGGTCGGCGTGATGGTGATGGCGCACTCCGGGGTGTAGTCATCAGGGCAGTGGGTCGGGCAGGCGTGGGTGCAAGGGGCGCCGTCCAGGCCTGTCGACATTGCCCTGAGGAAATAGGAATTATGCCATCTCCACGTTATGGGGAGACGCGAGTAGTACTTTCCATTTTGGCAGTCTTACCGGCCGTATAGCCTAGTGGTTAGAGACCCTGACTGTGAAGCTTGAGCTCCCGGGTTCGAATCCCGGTCGGGGCAGATGTTTGTATGATGAATACGAATGTTTGTTCTTGGGTCTTGGATGTTTAATAATTATGTATTCAAGTTTGTATTTATCTATATAAGTATGTTTATCCGTTGTCTAGTACCCATAACACAGGCTCTGCTTAATTTGGAACTACATCAATTGGTGTCAATTGTCCCATGATAATTTTTATTATCATTTATTATTATTATTACTATTATTATTTTTTCAATGGGATCAGAGGGTTTTTGAATAGCGTCCGCGGACCGGGAGACGAGCTGTCGGTAGGCCTCCAACAAGATGGAGCGACGACCTGGTAAAGATCGCGGGACCGCGGTGGATGCGGAAAGCACAAGACCGGTTTGAGGGGAGAGCCACGGGGAAGGCTTATGTTCAGTAGTGGACGTCTTTCGACTGACATGATGATGATGATGAGGCCTCTTTTTTACGATAAGGAAGGCAAACGAGCAAGTGGGTCACCTCATGGTTGATCACCACTCCCCATAGACACTTGCAATTCCGGGGGGTTTGCAGATGCTTTGCCAACCTAGAGGGTTAAGATGAAATGTGTCTGTGATTTCTTCGGCTGTCTTACTCTCCACACCGGAACACAACAGTGCAAGCACTGGTGCTTAGCGGGCAGGATTAGCGAGTGAGATGGTGGTATCGATCCAGATGGTCCTCGCACAAAGTCCTACCATCCGCACGTATAGGTCATCTCACGGACAGACTCAGTCATAGACAGGTCACCTTGACAATTAATACCATAGTGTCTGTTTATGGGGTTGCGTGGCTTGCAAGCTTCAGGATCAGGAGGCCTCTTCAATGAATGCGTTTTATTTTAAACTTTTAAAGGATGAAAAATTCAAAATTCAAAATTTTATTCAGCAAATAGGCAGTTGAATGCTCTTTTACACGTAATTTTTTTGAGTCTACCAGCGCTTTCGGAAAGACCATGATTGCCAAGAAGAATGCGCCGCAAGAAACTCGGCACAAAGTAATTTTTTCTAAAAACAAGTTACATCAGATCTTACAATACGTAACCACAGATAAATTACACAAAGAAAGCTCACTCTATCATTTAAAAAAAATAAAGAGAAAAAAAATACCGTATTTTAGAAAAACGATGATTTATCCTTTCCTTAAGTACACTTACTTAGTCCTATAAGTACATACAATTTGAATTATAAGCTAATACGTGTTCAAAATCAATAAATTAAGTACAAGAGATGTGCACTATAAACGTGGCGTGTAGTGAAGTAACGTCAGTTGTCGATAAAACAACCGACACTCGCTGCGCCCCCGTGCGGCCAGCGCCGTTAAACTTTCGTCTTCTCGCGCCGCCGGTAGATGGCGTTGAAAGCATAAGCAGTGTCATTCTATGGAACTTGCTAACTATGTAAATAAACCGCCATAGCAAATTCATCATTAAGAGACAATTTCAATGACTGACAATTTCAATCAGAATGACACTATAGGTGATATAGTTGATAAGTCAAGTGACAGCCTTGTTAGGTCAGATGGCACACTAAACAGTCTAGGCGATGGACTTGTCAGGCCAGATGTTAGTTAGACTAGGTGACGGACTTCTATTTCACCAACGCAATGAAACAGGCAAAACATGACACTAACAATTTGGTCTACTTTTTGTAACTAATACCAGTCTATACAGTCGTCCGACGAAGGCCTCTAGACAGGTCAATCGTGCGGGGGGTGCGGGGTGCGGGGCGGGCAGGGCGAGCCCCCTTGCATACGCCGCCCCTGCCCGATTAGTTAGGAACTTTCGCCCTCCTTGGTACTTTGGCCATGCGGTTGCGGTATCGGCATTTACGCAAACATCAAAGGCGTCGGACCACTGGTAGGTATAAGCTCTTTACACTGTGCTAATACGAAGCGCGTTAAAACAATAGTCTTTCAAGTCAGCGATTTGTACCAAACTGTCAGTGTCAACTGACATTTATTGACAGACTTCACACGATTCAGACTAAATTGACAGTACTGACAGAGGTAACAAACTTGACGGAACAAATGGCAGATTTAAGACTAACACTAACTGCGGGTGGTAGGACCATATGCGAGGTCCGTCCGGATCGTTACCACCATCTTCCTCGCTAATCCTGCCGCTAAGCAGCAGTGCTTGCACTGTTGTGTTCCGGTGTGGAGAGTAAGACAGCCGGTGTAATTACGGGTAAAGAGGCATTTTATCTTAGCTCTCTACGTTGGTAACGTGTGCAAACCATCCAGGGTGGCCGGTGTCTATGGGCAGTGGTGGTCACTTGCCATCAGGTGACCCAGTTGCTCGTTTGCCTTCCTCGTCGTATAAAAAATAAAAAACCTTCTAGATGCCATCCTCCTGCTTTCTTGACGCGCCGGTTCTTCCCTGTGGCTTCTCGGTTCTGGTGTCTCTGGCGGGGGACGGGGGCGGAAGGCCGGGGCTTCAGGGCGCCGCGAGTAGTGGCTGCCCACCGTGGCGCATTTCTCGCGAGGGGCTATAGTGTATCCTGGGCAACAATGATATTCCATATGAAAAGAGGTAAATATTATTCTGTCATCAGCACGCCGAAAATTAAGCACAGAAAAGGCATCAATTTTTTTTTATATGACAAGGAAGGCAAACGAGCAAGTGGATCACCTGAATGATCACCGCTGCCCGTAGACACCCACAAGCCCGAGGGTTAGCAGTTGTGTTGCCAACCTAGAGAGCTAAGATGAAATGCCTCTAGTGCCCGTAATTACACCGGCTGTCTTGCTCTCCACACCGGAACACAACAGAGGATTAGCGAGTAAGATGGTGGTAGCGATCCCGATGAACCTCGCACAAGGTCCTACCACCCGCAGAATTGTAGCCTCATTGGCCACAATCTCTATCGAATAAGGTCCAAACTTGGGTGCAAATGTCAAAGTGTTCAGAGCATGTTTTTCGATTGTCTTGTGAGCATATGACGTATCTTTACTTATAAATTTTGTTTAGCAAATAGGCAGTTGGATGCTATTATTCATTTTTAGGGCTCCGCACCTCAAAAGGAATAAACGAAACTCTTATAGGATGACTCGTGTGTCTATCTGTCCGTCTGTCACAGCCAATTTACTCTGACACTACTGGACCGATTGAGTTGAAATTTGGTACATATAATCTCACGCCAGCTCACGCCACCATTCCACTTCTATCCTCTTTATAGTTCTCTGGCTTTACCTGAAAAAAACAAAAAACTTACTATTGTAGTCATAGCTGAATCTGCAGTTCACTTTTCTGAAGAAGCATTCATTGAGGAACAGCCTGTACTTCGGTTTCTTCTGCTCCAACTTCACTCCGCAGACAGAGGCCAGGGTGTGGTCACAGCTCAGATCGCTGCAGTCCAGGGGGGCTGCTGCCATCTGCGCTATTTCCTTGGCCTCTTCCAGGTTTCTTTTGTCCTAGAAATATCATCATCATCGACTTTATAGTCTATCGTAGACTGCTTAAGCAGTGTCAAGAGGTGTCGCATCGTTTCTGATGGCTGTGCAAGCCAATACGGGAGCGGCAAATTCGACCGCAAGCCTGGCAGATATAGGAAGGTTGGTTCTGTATTCTGTGATCACGATTTCATCAATTACTTAGCTTATTTTTACGTCCCACTCGACTCAAGCGATCATCATCATGTCAGCAGAAACACGTCCACTGCTGGCTGGCGGCCTCCCCCGCGGCTCTCCACTCAGACCGGTCTTGTGCTTTCGGCATCCACCGCGGTCCCGCGATCTTTACTAGGTCGTCGCTCCATCTATAGCGATACTAGCGAATATTTGACTCGCCATAGCATTGCTTCTTAGGAGTGTAAGTACAGCACGGACCAACCACCCTCTGGACAACGCAACTTTTATAATTTACTTGGAAAGTCATTACGAAAACAGCCGCGGCGAGCGGGCCGGGGGAGTGCGTCGTGATTGGTTCATATTGGTCCGTGCTGTACTTATCAGCTTGTCATCTCGCTTGTCATCTGGTCGAAAGGCAACCACGATTCGAGGCTAGAAAGATTTATAGGTGCAAATGAGCATATGCGTTTCGGAAACGTTCGCCCTGACATTTGGTGTCCAGAGGGTGGTTGGTCCGTGTAGTACAGGTACCTCAAGATGTTTTCCTCCATCGAAAAGCTCGTGATAAATTTTACGAATGTAATTTCGCACATAAATTCCGAAAAACTCAGACGTCACGACCCTTTGTCTGAGAGGCCATAGGTCACACCACTCAGCTATGATTACCACTCAGCTGTTATAAGTTTGACCTGTGTATCTGTGTATCTGTGTGTCTGTGTATCTGTCTGTGGCATCATAACTCCCGAACGGATAGACCGATTTCGATGCGGTTTTTTTTTTAATGAAAGCTAGTTTAATCGTGATGGTTCTTAGCTAAGTTTCATGAGAAATACTTTATTTACATAATAAAAGCAATTTACAATGACATTAAACTAAATAAACTACAACTTAAAACTAAATTAAATCTAAATAAGGCCCCCGTGGCATGGTGCCCAAAAGGCTGGCAGCGTTGCCTCGCTGAATAGAGATGCTGATTCTTTGAGAGAGAAAACTGCCAGCCCTTTGGTCACAAGTTGCATCAACTAAGCGCTTTTGTAACTCAGAAATAAGCTTGTAAGCGCTGGGACCCCATGGACCCAAAGCTTCAAACCCGACAGGAACAAAATTATAATTCGGACCGAGAGATTGATACTTAGATTTTTTTCTATTTTCGGCCGTTTCTGCCGCCGCACCAGCGTGATTAACATCGGTTTGCCCGTTATTGAAATATTGAATTTTGAAATGACAATGTCGGGGGTTTTTCAACTTTTCTAACTTGGTTATTGTATGTTTGTGTTGCGTTTTTACCTTTTCTTCTGTCTTGATACTCTGCTCCATATTTTCGTTGTTTTTGCCGGATATGAATAGTATGCCTTCGTTTGGGGACTCTGAAATAAAATAATATCATTTATATAAATAGCAATAAGGACGATAAAACCAAGAGGCCTGCCAATGGCTGTACAATGTCGCGTTCCTGTAAAATAATGAGCCTACTGTAGCTAGTTTCACTATAGAGAGGTCTCTGTACCATTCATTTTGTATGACACTTGACGTCTGGCTAACACAATAGCGCCATCTATGAACTGAAAGAAAAACGAATTTAGATGGCGCTATTGTGTTAGCCAGAGGTCTAAATGTCATACCAAATGAATGGTACAGAGACCCCTCCGTAGTAAAACTAGCTACAGCAGGCTTATTATTTCAAAGGAACGCGGCATCGTATAGACACTGGCAGTCCTCTTGGTTTTATGGTCCTTGGTACATAGTTACAAAAGTTTATGGCATTTTGGATTCGGGTGTAGTCCATTTTTAGAGTTCCGTACCTCAATAGGAAAAAGGAGCCGTTATAGAATCACTTTATGAACTAAAAAACAATTACTTTGCTCACCCGCGACCACTAATGACAAATAGTTATATCTGTGCGGCAAATGTATGTTTCCATGCAACACCTCCACCTCCACTGCTACACGAATCAACAGACCCAACTATCACCACCACCACTATACTAAACGATGACGCGTTTCGGCACTCTCCACGAGGCCATTCACTCACAAGAATCACTTTGTTGTCCATCTGTGTGCTTAGATGGGGTGCTATTGCAAAATACCTTGCACATTTTGACTATGCGCTGAAACTTGGCACAGTGGTTCCCTAGGTGGCCCTGAGTGGATTAAGACCGGGAGCCATCGACAGCCACCTCGCGGGTAGTGGGGGGAGGGGGGGGGGGAGTTTGGTTCCGCCGCGCTTCGCTTTGAGCCGTATTCCTCTAAAACCGTACGCACTAGGGTAAGTGTGATATCATTTTTAGCTAGATTAAGGATGTCGGATCCATTTCTGGAACTAAAATAATGCACTTTCTAACAAAAAAATTAAATAAAGTAGAAAAATTTAAAAATCATAAACAAGTTTTAATCATACTTACCTCTCTTTTTTTAAAACCACAACAGATATCGCAAAACAAAAAATACAGTCACAAAGCCACACTTATCTTAACTCTAAAAATATATAGTTTACTATATAAATATTGTAATAAACGGCAGATAAAAAATAATATCACGCGCGGGTCAAGGTGATCTCAATGCGCGGTTCAACTGTTTCGTCCGTGAAGTAGGGGTTAGGTACTGTTTCAACCATACGAAATAGCAATTTAATGTTACATAACAAGTGTGGATGGAGCTATTTCAGCGTGTCACGTTGAAGTAGTCCATCCATAATTTCTTTACAGATAACTAAAACGAAGGAGGGTTGTTTCATCTGCTTTTGACACTCGGATCATGGTGCATGTAATCAGATCCTCTCAATCGAGGCTTGATGAAAAAGTTATGATACGAACTGTGGATACTGATGTCGTACTGGCAGTTGTACTTACATGTGCAAATTTAGCCTCAGCTTCGGGAACTCTGGGTCCATATAGGGACCGGAAAACATCATCAGTACCTGTGCTGCAATGATATAGCCACCGTCTTGGTAAAAATGGTATATTTTAGGAATAGTAAATCAAAACATTACATTTACAGGACCAACGATACGTAGCAAGAGTAATCCTCTCTTTAATGCGTTCACGGGATGTGACAAGTGTGAAGGGGAGGCAATTGATAACCAGGTCTGACGATTAAAGACTGTTTATTATAAGAACGCTTAAAGCTATTTATAGTACATGATGGGAGAGAATGTGTGTGTGGCGTGACACACACTACACCTCCCCCCTTGAAAAAAGAAAAAAAAATTACACAAAATCAATTTTTTTTTCTTACTCTAAATTACTGAAATTACCTTGAACAAAACTAACTTTTTTTTTTTTTAATCCATCGATTACCGTATTAAATGTCATCCAAAAAGTAACAAAATAATTATCATCATTCTAAAACTAATATCTTACTTCTAAATTGGCACGCTTTGCTGACGAGATAATAATAATTATATTATTCTGCCATGGTCATATCAAAAACCCAGATTATCCAAATAGTAAAAGAATATATAAAAAATAATAATTTCATCTTGCTCGCTCTAAATTTACTTTTAACATTTGTCTATATCTCTCAATTCTCTATCCATACAATATTACGTTGCAATTATATACTGTTCAAATCTGTTCTTGTAATTAAATTCTTATGTCGTCATTTTTGTACTTTACTTCCTTTTCACCCGTTTCATAACTTTCCATTCTATTCTTTCATTATTACTCATTTCGTAATATTTTATCTTCTTATTAATTAGTGAGCTACCTTGGCATCACTTTGTCAAGGTCCACAGCACTTTTCATTATATACGTGTCTGGCCAGACTTTAACATATATATTTTTTATTTGTTCAGGATACAAGGATTATTTATTTACTTTCGTGCGCGCAAATTCATAATACTCATATATACTTCATATATTCAGGCAGTTCATTTAACACTTCTTTACTTCAATAATCATACCATGTGTCCAAGAATCGTCACGTGTGGTAGCTCGACCGAAACATGATCCAATGTCAAGGATTTCGTGCCTGCCTTGTATCCTGGTGGACCTCGTAATATACCTACTTTCTATCCTATACCATTTCAAAAACAAAACACATTCAAATTTCTAACAAAAATACTCATTCGTTCCTTCCACTATTCCTTTCCTTCTATAATAAGTACCAAATCTACGTATTTAACCCCAATTCTTTATTCACTTCTCAATGACACTAACCATTAAAACCATCAATTAAAATCTATAGCAATGTACTGAAAAAATCGTAACAAAAATATCAAAATAAAAACAATTTTATAACTTCATAATTTTTGGCTCTAATCTCTTCTAACACCTGGATATCTATCTATTGTCGTTGCATTAATAATTTGAAATGGAAGCTAGATGATCAGTCTAGCAACAATATCAAATTATTTTCAATCATCTTTTTTATCCGTCTGCAGCAGAATAAAAAAACGACCTTGAGCTACCTACCTAGTAAAAAAAATCAAAATCTTCATTCAATAATAATATTATCAATCTTAAAACTCCGTGTAAAGCTTTCCGTAAAACTCTGTAAAATATGTAAATACCATAAAACACTAAATTCAAACTCCCGATAATTCATGTAAAGTTGAAAACTATTTTATAACTCAATAATGTAAATGTCTTTCAAAGAGCGCACAGTACACATCTTACCATGTGAAATTTGACCTGTAATAACAGCCCGCTGCATTCCAATCTATATTTGCTGATCTGTATGAGAGTCATCCAACTTAGCGGTGTGAATCTAAGCAATGTTTTGCTATCTATTTTTATACTGGACATATAACTTTTGTAAAGTTTTAGTTTCAAAATTTAAAAAACGTTCACGAAATTTAGTAACTTGCTTTTTTTTAAACTGAGATCTCGTCAACAAGGGGCGCCAGCTTATTATTAAAATATCCACAATATTCATTTGCAGCAATACACAATGCAATTTAATATATTAAAAAAAAAAAAAACTAACTCTACATGAACCCATTCAAAATTTGGATATAATAAAAAAAACAATTAGACATACCTGATACGCAATCTATTTGGAAGAATAATAATACGAAATTTACCGAACTGTTGTATAACGCTTTGTAAAATGTCTTGTTAATTGATTTAACTTCTCTTCCTTCGTGCTGGCTCCTCGTCTAGGACACCAACTACTCCCTGCTGCACACCGTTCTCTTCTCACAACCTTGTCCTTCCAACTCCAACCACTCCCAGCAGCTTTCTTCCATATTAATATAAAATTTATTTTATTTCTTCCATTTCTGTCTTCATAATAATATGTTCATTTCTATTCCTTTTTATACTCTTCATTCTTGACGTAATTTATTTTTCATTCTTACTCTCATTTTCCCGTAGCATTTTTTTTCCTTCTCTTCAATTTCTTCATTCTTCATTTTGATTATTATTATTCATATTTTATTCTTCTCTAGGATTTCTTCTGTTTCCATTGATTTTCTTCTTTATTTCCTTTCTTCATTTGTTTTATGGCGTTCTTCAATTATATCTGTTTCAAACTGTCTTCTTCTTGCAGCAATTACTCTTCTTAATCTTCTTAAAGTTAATTATCTTAATTTCTTATTATTATTACTGTAAAATTCTTACTTTTCTTACTTATTCTGATTCTTCTATCTTCTTTATTCCAATGTTTATAATTTTCTCTAATTTATTGCATTCTCCATTTTTTTTTTCTTCGCTCTTCCGTCTTCTTTTACTTTAAATTTTCTCTAATTTATGTTCTTCGTATACCTATTTTATGTTACGTTACATAATTAAGTTTATACTTTAATTTTATTTATTGTTAAAATGTCTGTATTTTTTTTCCGCACACTGTCCATAAAATCACTTTAAAAAACAATGTCCACAATTCCACTTAGTTTTTTTTCACTGATTTAAAGTATTTTTATAAGAAATTTAATTTCAACTATAACTGGTGGCGCAGCGCGCCGCCAGCACCGCACGAGGCAGCAGCGCTGGCAGGGTCGCCATGTGAAGGGGAGGCAATTGATAACCAGGTCTGACGATTAAAGACTGTTTATTATAAGAACGCTTAAAGCTATTTATAGTACATGATGGGAGAGAATGTGTGTGTGGCGTGACACACACTACACAAGGTTTATTCTTTTAACAGCAAACAAAAAAACACTGGTTTGATGCTTGGGAGGCGTTTCCTGCTCTTACTGAAGGCTTCCTGACGGCAATCAAAGGGCGTATCGAAGAAGCAATGGATGCCATTGAAGAATGCGTCATGATAATGTATTGATAGATGAGATTATCAGCTTTTTGAAACAGTTCGTCAGTTATATGGTTTCAAAGACTGAACCTGAATTTTTTATGACAAATATTATTATTTTGGACCAGATTCGTGAACTACAGTAAACAAGTGCCGTAAATATTTATTTACAAAGGACCGGGAGTTAGACCACATTCCACCGACCAAAGCTGCTTTATATCTGTATTTTTACAAGTCATGTATCAGGGGATGTATGGGATCAGTCAACAGCGGCTCAAAATCTACCCTGTCCTTCTATATGGAAGTGGACGAAAGTGTTCATGAAAATTGGAAGCCTTCAAGGACTGACTTGCCTGCAGCTGCTGAAACTTGCTTAGAAATAGTCAGATGCGAGTGTAAGAAACAGTGCCGCGGCATGTGCAATTGCCGGCTCGGTATATTTGTCTATGATAATAAAAGACAGTCAAATTCGTGACACGTTTGTTATGCCTTCGGCTTCTGAACCCATGTTAGAGTAGGTACTTATAATGTGTGTAGATAAAGTACCTAATGTACGCAAATCTGCATAATTAGACCTTAAAACACTCGTGTGATCTTATTGTGAAATTCGCCTTCGGCTCGTTTTATAAAACCATACTCGTGTTTTAAGGACACCATTTACGTAACATTAGCATAAATTACTATTTCGTATGGTTGAAACAGTACCTAACCCCTACTTCACGGACGAAACAGTTGAACCGCGCATTGAGATCACCTTGACCCGCGCGTGATATTATTTTTTATCTGTCGTTTGTTACAATATTTATATAGTAAACTATATAATTTTAGACTTAAAATAAGTGTGGCTTTGTGACTGTATTTTTTGTTTTGCGATATCTGTTGTGGTTTTAAAAAAAGAGAGGTAAGTATGATTAAAACTTGTTTATGATTTTTAGATTTTTCTATTTTATTTTATTTTTTTGTTAGAAAGTGCATTATTTTAGTCCCATGAATGGATCCGCTATCCTTAATTTAGCCTAAAATGATATCACACTTGCCCTAGTGCGTATGGTTTTAGAGGAATATGGCTCAAAGCGAAGCGCGGCGGAACCAAACTCCCCCCCCCCCTCCCCCCACTACCCGCGAGGTGGCTGTCGATGGCTCCCGGTCTTAATCCACTCAGGGCCACCTAGGGAACCACTGTGCCAAGTTTTAGCACATAGTCAAAAAGTGCAAGGTTCCCATACAACAGATCGCAATAGCACCCCAGCTAGCTTGTCTGTTTGTCAAAACCCTTTTTGCGGGTGAGTGGGTACATACGTGATCGAGTGAGTGAGTGAATGAGTGAGCGCGTGAGTAAGTGAGTTATTGAGCGTGTGATAATGTGAGTGAGTGAGCGTGTAAGTGAGTCAGCGACCGTGTGAGTAAGCGCGTGAGTAAGTGGGTGAGTAAGTGAGTTACTGAGCGTGTGACTAAGTGAGTGAGTGGTCGTGTAAGAGCGTGAGCGACCGTGTCACTAAGCACATGAGTAAGTGGGTGAGCGCGTGAGTAAGTGAGTTCGTGAGCGTGTGACTAAGAGAGTGAGTGAGCGTGTAAGTGAGTGAGCGACCGTGTGAGAGTAAGTGAGTTAGTGAGTGTGTCTAAGAGAGTGAGTGAGCGTGTAAATGAGTGAGCGACCGTGTGAGTAAGCGCGTGGGTAAGTGAGTGACTGAATGAGCAGCTAAGTGATCAAGTAAGTGACCTGTGAGTGAATGAGCAAGATACCGACCTGTTTCGATCCTCATAATCCTATCATTGATAATATCTCCTATAGTGTGTTTCTCCATCACGTCCTTGACTCGGACCTCTCGCTCCCTCTCCCAGTCTCTCTTTATCGCGTACTCGCCGCCATCTCGGTTTCCGCTCGGTATGAAAACCACATCCTCTGCGCGTTCGGTTGGGTCATTCTGGTTAATTTAAAAAAAAGCTTTGTAGATAATCAACTTCAGTTTGAAACACGATTTTATAACAGCGATACAGCCTTTGGTAACTACATAAATAAAATAAAATAAAGTTGTCTCTAAATGTCTAAATAGCACAGTTTTGTGTGTGTATGTGTTTGTCTGTGGCAAGGTAGCTCTTAAACGAGTGAACCGAATTTTTATTTCAAAGCAGGTTTCCTAGCGGTTTTTCTAAGTTTCGTAAAAATCCGTAAAGCAGTTTTTGAATTATTGAACTTTGAAACGAAAATGTCGGCGGTTTTTCAACTTTTCTAAGTTGGTAAGGTCATAAGGTAAGTGTCAATTGTAAACGCTTACCTTAACATTATTGTGCTCCAAATAACCCGAATCAGAATCACTCAAAACCACTACTTTATCGTCACCAATTTTGTCACCACTTTTATCTGTACCACTTTTTCCGGTACTTGGTACCGGAATTGGTGGTACCGCTTCAGCGTGTCCCGTATACGTGACGACAACGTTCGAGTCGTTGCTAGCGTTGTGGGCGGCGTGCGTCGCGACCACAAAGAGCAGAATGTACCACATTTTGTTATAATTATCTTCTAACACTTTAGTATGTACCAGTTTTTCTTTATCACTTATTTGTATGACACTTAATGGTATCACTTACACCTGACCCCTATTTCACCAACTATACAACTGTCAGTTTTCAATGACAGTTCATGACAGGACAGTTTTAGCGCGCTTAGAAATGTACTTACTTCGAATTGTCAATGGAATCTGTTAATTGTAAAATTGGTGTAATAACGGCCTGATTTGTAGCTATTTGAAATGCACCACTTAAATTATATCATCATCATCATCATCACCAGCCTTGTTTAACGTCCCACTGCTGGGCACAGGCCTCCTTCCAGAATGAGAGGGCTTGGGCTATAGTTCCCACACGGGCCCAATGTGGATTGGGAACTTCACACACCACTGAATTGCTTCGCAGGAGTGTGAAAGTTTCCTCAACATGTTTTCCTTCAACGAAAACCTAGTGATGAATTACAAAACGTAAACTAAACTTAACTAAAATATGTTACCACTATTATTTCACCACCGCCACTTTAATATTATGTCTGTACCACTTTGACATGTACCACTTTTTATCAGTACCGGTACCGCGCGTGTCCTGTGTAAAGTGTCCTTCTATGGAACTTGCTAACTATGTTAAACAAACCGCCATGTTGAAATTGTCTCTGAATTATGAATTTACTATGGCGGTTTGTTTATAAAGTTAGCAAGTTCCATAGAATGACACTTTAAGCTGTGTACTTCGTTTTTTTAGCATTAGAAAGAAGGAAAGCAATCTTAAGAATGTGTTTTATTGAAAAACGCTATCTTCTTTCTAATGCTAAAAAAAACGCAATATAGGTGCTTAGGTGTTGCCAAGTTGTAACCACGAGTAGACAGCGTCATGTATGTTGCGTAAAACGGAGGACTGTAGGAGTGCAGTGGTACGGTTGGCAGAATAGGATGAATTTACATACATGGACTTATAATATAAAACAGTACCGTCACAGACTGACTGACTGACTGACAGACAACGCACAGCCTAAATAACTGGAGCTAGAGACTTGAAATTTGGCAAACATATACCTTGAGTATTCCAGAGGTGCACTAAGAAAGAATTTTTCGAGATTCCCACGGGATAGGGCACTAGCCCATTTTTAAATATTTCACGGGGGCAAAGCCGCGGGGCATAAGCTAGTAGACTTATAATAGCGTAGGAATGGTTACCTGTATAAAACAGTAAAAACCATTAACCAAATTGAATTTAAACCAACTTTTAAAAAGGAGTAATTTATTTACATACCTAACGAAAGCAATTTACAATAAAATTAAATCCAAGCTAAAACTAAAACTTAAAACTAAATAAACAAAATAAATAAATATCGTGGGACAATTTGACACCAATTGACCTAGTCCCAAACTAGGCAAAGCCTGTACTATGGGTACTAGACAACGGATAAACATACTTATATACATATTAAACATCCAAGACCCGAGAACAAACATTCGTATTCATCATACAAACGTCTGCCCCGACCGGGATTTGAACCCGGGACCTCAAGCTTCATAGTCATAAATTAAATCTAAATAAAGCCCCCGTGGCACGGTGCCCACAAGACTTATAAAAAACCGATGCCACACTTACTACTGCAATTAAAACTATTTTTTATTAAACAACTATTAAAAGGAGGCAGTTCGATCACTGAAAACGATGACGTCACAGCTCTGTAATTCAACACAAACTTCGTAGAGTCTGACCAGCCAGTCGTGTCACAAAATACCAACTAACAAATTATAACTGTCTCTTTCTTATGCTGAAAAGTGTTAAGCGTAAAAGAGAGATGGGTGTACTTCCATAAGAATAAATGCTAATGACAGTACTGGCTGGTCAGACTCTAGGTACTAACGGATCCGATCAAGCCGTTTCGACATTTCGAAAATAGTTGCTGATTTGACCAAGAGGCAACATTCCTATTCCGGCCACGAAGAGACAATAATTATGGCGTATGTCCAATTGAATTGTAATCAGGGGTCGCTATAAAAACGCCAGACCCCTGGGGTCGTTAATTGACACTTCACAGACCCCTCGTTCGGAGGACGTTTTTAACCGACTTCAAAAAAAGGAGAAAGTCCTCAATTATTCGGAATATTTTTTTTATGAACTAAAAACAATTAGTTTGCTCACCCGCGACCACGAGTGAAAAATAGTTAATCTGTGCGGCAAATGTATGTTACCATGCAACACTTCACTGCTACACGAATCAACACAGACCCAACATCACCACCACCACTAAACTACACGCTGACGCGTTTCGGCACTCTCCACGAGGCCATTAACGAAGCACTACAACAACCGTTCAACATGCCACCACTTCCACTACTGACAATACTCTTTTTTCTGATGTCCTGTCAATCGCCCGAAGGTTAACTGGTAGAGATCCCTTTAAGGGATAAGTTCGCCTTTGTACATTTGCTTTTGTTCTGTTATCTGTATTTTTTGTTTTATGTGCAATAAAGATATATATGTCGGAGAATCGATACACTAGTCGGTGTTGATCATAGTCTAAAGTTATAAATTACCTTCATTTGTTATGATTTTAACGAAACGTCAAGCGGTGAAAGCTGTCAAATAAATACTGCTTGGGAGTGGTCTGTGCTTGGTTCATTTGTGGGTAGTTGGTATAAGGTCGAAATGACATTTAGTAACTTTGAAAAGAAAAGGGCATTCTTGATCGGGGGGTCGGACTGATCACAAGTTGGTAATGTAATCCGTTTGCATCGGCTTGGTGCTTTGAGTTTTAATGAGAATTGTTAGTGATTTAATGAACTAAGTGCCTGTGCCCCAAGTACAGAGTCTTATTTTGAGTCTTAAATGATATCTTGGCAATAGATCACGTGAATGGGCGCAAGCACAGAACTCTCCAACGTTTCCAATATGGTACTTGCATTTCGCGTTAATAGTAACGAGTTAACTGTGATATCAATTGTAACTAATTTAGACCTCGTATGGTGTTATTATTGAAAAGATTATACCTCATTGAGTTTCTTGCCGGTATCTTCTCAATAGAGGTTATTTCCGAACCGTGCGGTAGAGTCATTGATGTAGGCCTTAATCAAATAAAGACTGGCCTAGAAGTGAAACATGATGTGTCTGCAGTTATTTCTACCACCTCAATCGACCTTGAGGATGAGTAAAGCTCATGACCAAGCTCTACTACGTGTAAAACCCATTTCATCCTGACACAGCTAGCTAGCAAACCAAGTCCGCTGGTGTGTGCGATGTCTCGTCCCGGTCCCAGTCTCCGAGTTATACATACATATATACATACATATATACATACATATATACATACATATATACATACATATATACATACATACATAATAATATGTAAACCATGTACTCAATTTAATTTTTCACTTGTGGTCGCGGGTAGCAAAGTAATTGTTTTTAACCGACTTCAAATATAGGAGGAGGTTCTCAATTCGTCGGAATATTTGTTTTTTTTTAGTTCAATATTCAATAAATTGTTTTTTTTTTTTTGTATGTTCCCCGATTACTCGAAGACGGCTGGACCGATTTAAAAAATTATTTTTTGGATTGAAATGGTATACTTTCTAGTTGGTTCCATTGTCACTAAGCCAGGATCCGATGATGGGATCCCAGGGAAATCGAGGGCAACCCTCAAATTTTATAGGCACGTATCATAATTATGTGTTTCATATATTTTCGAAAGCTATTCAAGTACTTGCGCCTAGTAGTCATCATCTCGAGTTGATGAGGTGATGATGATGGAACGTACAACTCCTTAACGGTTAGGTGTTTAAGGATAATTCTTAAAATATTAACGTTAATTAAAATTGTGAAATAGACTTGGCATTTTTTATTTTTTTTTTGTTTTTGATTATTAACCCCCGACGTAAAAGAGGGGTGTTATAAGTTTGACATCGTCTGTGTCTGTGGCATCATAGCTCCCAAACAGGTGGCCCGATTTCGATGCGAATTTTTTCAATCGAAAGCTAGTTTAATCGAGATGGTCTTTAGCTAAGTTTCATTAAAATCGGATCACACGTTTATGAAATATTGGGACTTTGAAATGACGATGCCGGGGGTTTTTCAACTTTTCTGAGTTGGTTATATCTCTGTGCCTCTTCACCCGTTTTCCCCGTAGTTTTAGAAATTTCCCTTTTCAGGATATTTTTCCAAGATAAAACAACAGCGCGTATTCGCTTCGTTCATATCGCGATTGCAACTTTTTTCCTGTCAGTACGTGGCAACGAACAATGGCGGCTGTTTTAAAACAAAGTGAGATTTCTTCACATAATAGCAGTTTGGTCTAACACCTGGTTAACAAGTACTTCACTAAAAGCGGTTCCCAATATTAAATTTATTTCTTAGTGAAATAAATGGATCACTCACGTATGTCAGTCGAGTATAGCCGTCCGCGTAGATTTCGGTTATCGCTATCCCACGGGAACTACTTATAATTTTCCCGAATAAAAAGTAGCCTATGTTATTCCTCAATCTTCAAACTATCTTCTTACCAAATTTCATCTAGATTGGTGCAGCGGTTTTTCCGTGAAGAGGTAACAAACAGATAGACAGAAAGACAGAGAGACAGAGTTACTTTCGCATTTATAATATTAGTTATGATTAGGATGAGTGAGTCTCACGGTAGTTTCATGTTAAAGTCTCTTGTTCTGATCCACTGACGAATTTAATAAACATACAATCAAACAATACCTATCTCTAGATCAAATCAAAGTTTTATTCAGATTAGAAAAGTTGAAAAACCCCCGACATTGTCATTTCAAAGTTTAATATTTCAAAAACGGGTGGACCGGTTTTAATGAAAGTTAGTTAAGAACCATTTCGATTAAACTAGCTTTTGATTAAAAAAACCGTTTTGAAATTAGGCCATCCCTTTGGGAGCTATAATGCAACAGACATTATACACAGATACACAGGTCAAACTCATAACACCCCTCTTTTTCGTCCGGGATTAAAAACAGGCAGTTGGATGCTTTTAACCTCCGATGAATAAGAGGGGTGTTATGAGTTTGACCTGTATATCTGTGTGTCTGCGTGTCTGTATCTGGCTGTGCTTTCAAACGGATGGACCGATTTCGATGTTGTTTTTTTTAATCGAAAGGTAGTTTAATCGAGATGGTTCTTAACTAACTTACATTAAAACCGGTTCACCCGTTTTTGAAATATTAAACTTTGAAATGACAATGTCGGGGGTTTTTCAACTTTTCTAAGTTGGTTAGGTTAGACGACATGTATTTTTTTTTTAGTCCACCAGCGCTTTCGGATAGACCATGATTGCCAAGAAGAATGCGCCGCAAGAAACTTGGCAATAAAAACATGTTTCAATAGCTGTTACCTATTCCACAAATTAATCATACAAAAAAAGCACATCTCATTTGGAATAACACTTCATAAAAAATACAGTATTTGAGTAACTTTTGTCTTCTAACCTTCATTTATTACACCTAAAATCCTGTTTAGAATACCAACTAAGAAAAAAAAAACTATTTGGGATTTAGGAAAAATCCGTTTTTCCGAACTAGTGGCGCCATCTATTAGGAAGTAGCCGTACTGAGTGGTAAGCCGGGAAGCGACTTTTAAGTAGGGAGAGCATGCTCACATGAGTTTGTGTGATACGGGAAAGATTCAGGAGATGGCGCTGAGTTCTGTTTCATAATGGAAAGCCTTTTCACGACTATTTGCCCATCTCCCCAAAACCTATTCAAAGGCTGTATTTATCGTTTTGAAATTAAGAGTTTTGTAACCCTGTTACTGCTGCAATTACTAGCAATCTTCCATACGAAATAATGATCAATAATTTGGTTTTCTTACTTCATTCAATTTGTTAAAAATTTACCCCATTTCACACAAATTTCTGAAATAATCCGGCCAAGTGCCTATTTTTCCCGCATCCTAATCCTAACTTCCTAACTTAATATTATAATTGCGAAAGTAACTCTGTCTGTCTGTCTGTTTATTACCTCTTCACGGGAAAACCGCTTCACCAATCTAGATGAAATTTGGTAAGAAGATAGTTTAAATATTGAGGAATAACATAGGCTATTTTTTATTCGGGAAAATTGTATAGTTCCCGCGGGATAGCGATAACCGAAATCTACGCAGACATAGTCGCGGGCAACAGCTAGTTTTCTATAAAACGGCAAAAAAAAACAATATGTCTGTTGTATGGGAGCCACCACACTTAAATATTTATTTTATTAAATCTTAAAATTTGCTGTTATAGCTGCAACAGTGACCTACTTACATCATCTGTGAAAATTTCAACTGTCTAACTATCACGATTCATGAGATATAGCCTGGTGACAGATTGACAGACAGACAGATGTACGGACGGACAGCTGAGTCTTAGTAATATGGTCCCGTTTTACCCTTTGGCTACGGAACCCTAAAAAGACAAGAGACGAGAGACTTAAAAAAAAAATATGGTTAGGTTAGGAACTTTTTGAGTCAGTCAAAACTCTGCAACGAACTGACAACAGTAGAAATATGCATAAAGTTTGTTTATGGCAACACTGATTTATAGTCAAACAACACGTTTTGAACTTTTGATTAGATTAAACATTAAACAGGTCATCGTTCATTCACCATCCACCATTAAAATACCTTTCATATTTCATTTTATAGATTTTTTTTACCGTACAACGGCAAAACCTACTAAACACTGGCAAAATTGTCCTCCAATGGACAGAACCATATTAAAAAAAACAGCTACTTTCGATTGCTATTATCGTTATTATTTTGGATTAAAGAAATGTCTGAGTGACATGAAACAAGTATTACCACAGCGTGATTTTTCTGGGTTGCCAATTAATATCTTGTGCAGAGTTTTCGTGGGACGATTATAGGTTAGCTCACATAACCATATCCAGAGGTTATATCGTAGGTACTTGATTATCTTTCTCCCGTATCAAACCCTGAGCCAAAAGACCAGTTAATTATAACCTCGGTTAGTCTTTGGCTCGTCACACGTTACGGCACCGTGACCTCGTCGCCGTCCCGGCAGCGGCCGGACACGGCGCGGGCCGTGTCGCGCGGCGCGGCGCCGCGGGACGGCGCGGCACGGAGGGCAATCTCAATGGTAGACTGTATAATAAGAATAAGTCAATGAAATAACCGAACCAACTCAGAAAAATAAATAAATAAAATAAATAAATACCACGGGACAATTGACACCAATTGACCTACTCCCAAACTAGGCAAAGCCTGTACTATGGGTACCAGACAACGGATAAACATACTTATATAGATAAACACATACTTATATACATATTAAACATCCAAGACCCGAGAACAAACATTCGTATTCATCATACAAACGTCTGCCCCGAGGGGATCGAACCCGGGACCTCAAGCTTCATAGTCAGGGTCTCTAACCACTAGGCTCTCCGGTCGTCATATTGTGTAGAGATGCCGTGTCCCGTCTGACCCGCGGCAGTGGGCACGCGCCCCGCCCGCGGCGAACAACCCTGACAACCCCCAAATTCTTAGATTATTTAATATTATCCCCTTTGAGCGTAGCAAAAATTTAACAAGGGGTCTTGTTTACCTGTATTAATAATATTAACTGAAAGTTACTATGGAACTAAAGTTAAGTACCGATATATAAGTAGCTCTGTAGGCCGAGCACGAGTTTCCTGCGTAACGTTAAGTTATCGTATTGAAATAGAGAAACCTCATGCTAAATTTTAGTTCCAAATATGCTCACGGGCGGGCGCTGTTCCAAACATCATACAAACTCGATAACGTTTACTGTTCGATTTTACGTGACGCAGGTTTCGAATATTCGTACTCGGGCCTCTGCTAATTGCACGTCTTTTATAAGCA
The DNA here is from genome assembly GCA_963691665.1 of Clepsis dumicolana. Taxonomy (NCBI): domain Eukaryota; kingdom Metazoa; phylum Arthropoda; class Insecta; order Lepidoptera; family Tortricidae; genus Clepsis; species Clepsis dumicolana. The sequence continues at coordinate 336,533 of OY829532.1, read as the reverse complement.
GGAACCTTCCATTTGGCAAAAAAGCGTTTGCCAAAATTTTTTACAGGTAGCTGCTCAAAAAGTGGCACTTTTTGTGGCTTTGTTTCGTGCGGAAAGTTGGATTTTTGCACTAGTGCTTTTTACTTTTACAAGGCTCCGGCGGGTGATAATGGGGCCGCGCGCGCCTGGCTCACCAACCTTGTATTTATAGTATTTAAATAAGTAAGTAAGTGAACACTATAATGTACAAAAAAACAGGATAAAAACACAAGTTACAACAATCAAATAACTTTATTTACATAATAAAAGCAATTTACAATGACATTAAATCTAAGCTTAAACTAAATAAACTACGAACTAAAAAGCAAAGCAAAGCAAAATAATTGTTGTTGTTGTTGAGCAAAGTAATTGTTTTTTAGTTCATAAATATGGACCTCCGCAAAGTAACGCCTGATTCAATAAATTATTTAAATAAACTACAACTTAAAACTAAATTAAATCTAAATAAGGCCCCCGTGGCATAGTGCCCAAAAGGCTGGCAGCGTTGCCTCGCTGAATAGCGATGCTGATTCTTTGAGAGAGAAAACTGCCATCCCTTTGGTCACAAGTTGCATCAACTAAGCGCTCAAATAGTTTTTTTTGCAATTGTATTAAAAAACGTCGTTTGGTAAGTGGTACCTACCTCTTACTGGCGTGGAAAACAAGTGTCATTTTCACTCGTCCCGAGTCACGACCTCGAGTCATGGCTCGAGTCTAGACAACTCGGGACTCGTGGAAAATGGCATACTTTCCGCACTTGTATCAAAATGTGCTTATTGTTGCAGGTAGTGAGCGCAGCGTCGGCTCCCACTGCAGCCGGCAGAGGTAAGTTCCTGCAACGACGGAGACAATTTTTTTATCTTAATTTAGTTTGGGAATTCTTTTATTACTAATGAAAAGGGTGACGCGTCTAATGAAATGAAATAATTTATTCGTCATCACAGGTATTTGAAAAGGTGGAGTTGGAGAATTAAAGCATCTCTATGATCTGCCTTATTGACGTACGAATAGTTAGGCATAGAAGTCAAGCTATTAGTTAAATTTAGTTATAATATTTAAGTACATTCAAAAGATAATAATAAATAATCGATCAATAAAATACAAAAAATTGTCATGCAATTAAATTTCAATGGTATGGTAGCGTCATTCAACATATCCATAACAATATAATAACGTTCTAGTACATTCACAAGATAATAATAAATAATTAATTAATAAAAAAAAGGAATTGTCATGCTATTAAATTACAATGGTATAGTAGCGTCATTTAAATAATCTGTAACATTATAATAACATTTTTCACATAGCAACTTGAAAAGCATACATTTAAACTTACTTATTTTAACATTTTGCCAATTTGTGGGAAGCTTATTAAACAGTTTTGGCGCCATGCTTAGAATACTTTTTTTTATCAAAGCAGTGTTACTTTTATTTACATATATCACAGGTGGAAACCTGTGCAGCCTGTCCTGTGCTGCCTTTTTCATGTGAAACAGATTAGGGTTACTCCTAACGAATACACAACACTCGAAAATGTAAAGGCACGGAAATGACAATAACCCCAAAGACTTAAAAAATGGCTGGCAGCTTTGCGGAGGTTTAAGGCCACATATTGCTTTTATGCAACGTTTTTGAGCTCTAAATATCAAATCCCGGTGAGCTGAATTACCCCAAAAAACTATCCCGTATCGCAACGTAGACGCCACAAACCCATGATATGCCATCAACACTGTTTTTTGATTAGAAATCTTAGCCAACTTGTAGAGAGCATATGAAAATCTATACAACCTACTACATACCTCCAAAGAATGAGACTTCCATGACATATCACTATCTATATAGAGCCCTAAAAATTTCGTTACATCTGTCTTAGCTATGACCTTACCATCAAAACTTGCGGTCAATTTTGGAACTGTCTTTAGTTGCGAAAATTGCAGCCTATAAGTCTAGCCTATGAGGTAAGTGCTAAGGAATGGAATTCGCTCCCATCGTCTGCATTTCCGGACGGATACAATCTAGGGCTCTTCAAGGCTAGAGTGAAGGCTGTTCCTGAACCAGTGAGTTACACCTTAGGCCTCATCTGCACCTTTCATCAAGTGAGATAGGGGTCAACCACTGGTCAGTTTATAGTAACAAAAAAAGGTCGGCCTTCAGTTTGAGTTACAATAGTAGATTGTTGCACCAAGCAGAAAGTAAATTATTATTGCACCGAATGCTTATTTGGAGACTGATAACCAGCGAGGGCTCTAAAAAGCACGAGGTCAATAAGACCGGATGGCCTAGTGGTTAGAGACCCTGACTATGACGCTTGAGGTCCCGGGTTCGAATCCCGGTCGGAGCAGATCTTTGTTTGATGAATACGAATTTTTGCTCTCGAGTCTTGGATGTTTAATATGTATAAGTATGTATTTATCTATATAAGTATGTTTATGCGTAGTCTAGTACCCATAGTACAGGCTTTGCCTAGTTTGGGACTAGGTCAATTGGTGTCAATTTGTCCCATGATATTTATTTATTTATTTATTAATTTAAGTATAATTATTAGGTAAGCAACAGCACGCTCATATTATTGGTAAATAAATTAGCAATGTCTGTTTTTCCTTTTAAATTTATTACTTACTGGCAAGTATTTTATTTAAGCTTAGCAATACACAACCTTCACACATAAACTGTGTAACTTCTCTCCAACCGGAACACAACAGTGCAAGCACTGCTGCTTAGCGTCAGGATTAGCGAGTAATACGGTGGTAGCGATCCGGACGGACCTCGCACAAGGTCCTACCCGCGAAAATTTCAAAACAACTTTCCCATTTATAATATTCGTAGGATAGCGAAATAAAATGGACCACTCACGTATATACGTCGAGTTTAGCCCGACATGTTGCAGACTATTCGTAGTCCTTCCTCTGGGAGCACAAGACCCAGCGGCAGCGAGACGCATTGCATTCCTAAACATGTCGGGCTAAACTTAATTTATGTACGTTAGTGATCCGCTTTATTTCACTCTGAGTGAGTCTCTCGGGAGTTTCATGTTGAAAATATTCGTAGGATGGTCTCATAAGAAGCTAGAATCAGTATCTAAATAATACCACCTGAGCTATATTACAGAAATTTTGAGAAAGCTACCTCCTTGCAATTTAGATAAACTCATAGCGAAAATTTAACACACCCTGCATTATAACACAAAATCAACATAAGAAACCGCTTTTCATTCAATTACCTACTCTAACGAGTGAGACTTAAAGTTCAAATTCGGCTGTCGAATACATGTTTCATAAAGTTGTATGTGGGCGAGTGTAAAAGGTCGTAAGTGGAGATTTGTTGTTTTTGCTAATTGGGTGTTGGGGTGAGGGGTTAGGGGTGGTTTTGCCTTGTAGTGTGGTTAGGCAGGGTTGTCTGTTGGCCGTGGTTAAGAGATAGTTGACGGCAAGGACCATAAAACCAAGAGGACTGCCAGTGTCTATACGATGTCGCGTTCCTTTGAAATAGTACGCCTGCTGCAGCTAGTTTTACTACGGAGGGGTCTCTGTACCATTCATTTTGTATGACACTTAGACCTCTGGCTAACACAATAGCGCCATCTAAATTAGTTTTTTCTTTCAGTTCATAGATGGCGCTATTGCCAGAGGTCTAAGTGTCATACAAAATTAATGGTACAGAGACCTCTCTATAGTGAAACTACCTATAGGCTCATTATTTTACAGGAACGCGTCATTGTAACACAACTCGTATAGCCAATGGCAGTCCTCTTGGTTTTTGGTTTTATCGTCCTTGGTTGATGGTAAGTTCAGGCGTTTTTGGTTTAGAGATGTTATGAATAGGTATCGATATTTTTAACCGACTTAAAAAAAAGGAGGTTCTCAATTCGTCGGGGAGTTTTTTCGTCGTGTTATCAGAGGCCCGAGTACGAATATTCGAATCCTACGTAACGTAATCGTGTAGTAAGAAATTTGTATGACGTTTGGAACAGCGCCCGTGTGTTTCCACTAATAAAGAGCTGGGTGAAGCGAAGTGGAGTAGTTAAAATTGGAAAGTGTTTCCACTAACAAAGAGCTGAGTGAAGCGGAGTGGAGTAGTTAAAAGTGGAAAGAGTTTCCACTAACAAAGAGCTGGACGAAGCACTGTAGAGTAGTTAAAAGTTTAAAGTGTTTCCACTCACAAAGAGCTGGACAAAGCGGAGTGGAGTAGTTAAAATTGGAAAGTGTTTCCACTAACAAAGAGCTGAGTGAAGCGGAGTGGAGTAGTTAAAAGTGGAAAGAGTTTCCACTAACAAAGAGCTGGACGAAGCACTGTAGAGTAGTTAAAAGTTTAAAGTGTTTCCACTCACAAAGAGCTGGACAAAGCGGAGTGGAGTAGTTAAAATTGGAAAGTGTTTCCACTAACAAAGAGCTGAGTGAAGCGGAGTGGAGTAGTTAAAAGTGGAAAGAGTTTCCACTAACAAAGAGCTGGACAAAGCGGAGTGGAGTAGTTAAAATTGGAAAGTGTTTCCACTAACAAAGAGCTGAGTGAAGCGGAGTGGAGTAGTTAAAAGTGGAAAGAGTTTCCACTAACAAAGAGCTGGACGAAGCACTGTAGAGTAGTTAAAAGTTTAAAGTGTTTCCACTCACAAAGAGCTGGACAAAGCGGAGTGGAGTAGTTAAAATTGGAAAGTGTTTCCACTAACAAAGAGCTGAGTGAAGCGGAGTGGAGTAGTTAAAAGTGGAAAGAGTTTCCACTAACAAAGAGCTGGACGAAGCACTGTAGAGTAGTTAAAAGTTTAAAGTGTTTCCACTCACAAAGAGCTGGACAAAGCGGAGTGGAGTAGTTAAAATTGGAAAGTGTTTCCACTAACAAAGAGCTGAGTGAAGCGGAGTGGAGTAGTTAAAAGTGGAAAGAGTTTCCACTAACAAAGAGCTGGACAAAGCGGAGTGGAGTAGTTAAAATTGGAAAGTGTTTCCACTAACAAAAAGCTGAGTGAAGCGGAGTGGAGTAGTTAAAAGTGGAAAGAGTTTCCACTAACAAAGAGCTGGGCGAAGCACTGTAGAGTAGTTAAAAGTGGAAAGAGTTTCCACTAACAAAGAGCTGGGCGAAGCACTGTAGAGTAGTTAAAAGTTTAAAGTGTTTCCACTCACAAAGAGCTGGACAAAGCGGAGTGGAGTAGTTAAAATTGGAAAGTGTTTCCACTAACAAAGAGCGGAGTGAAGCGGAGTGGAGTAGTTAAAACTGGAAAGTGTTTCCACTAACAAAGAGCTGAGTGAAGCGGAGTGGAGTAGTTAAAAGTGGAAAGAGTTTCCACTGACAAGCAGCTGGGCTGTTTGAAACTATTCAAATTACTTCCAATGTCCTTTGTATTTTCAAATACAGGTTTTCGCTAGCCTAAATAAACGAAGCTATTCGAGCGCCGGTTTTACTTTGCAATATTTTTCTTTAATCAGCGGTTAGCGAAACGGTGGTTGTTTTTTTAGTTAATTAACGTTTTTTACTGACTGTATTTACAGGAGGACGTTATAATTGTATTTGTAAGGTCAGCAACAAAACACCTGTCAGACAAATCTGGTAATTAAGAGGGATAATTATAAACAAACGTAGATTTTGTGAGCGGGGCAAAAATAACCTCACCAACTTAGAAAAGTTGAAAAACCCCTAAAATTCAAAGTTCAGTATTAAAAAAATGGGAGAACCGATTTTAATGAAATTTAGCTAAGAACCATCTCGATTAAACTAGCTTTAGATTTAAACAAGCGGCATCGAAATCGGTCCATACGTTTGGGAGCTATGATGTCACAGACAGATACACAGACGCACAGATACACAGACACAGAGATTCACAGTTTCTGGGTCGAGGCCTTCGGGGGTTAAAAAATAGGAAAACCGGGTAAGTGCGAGTCGGACTCGCGCACCGAGGGTTCCGTGCAAAGATTTTTCCCGCTTTTCCCCAGTGTTTTGTGATGTCCAGTGTCAGCAGAGCCCTGCTCCTAAGCAAAATGTACGCAGTGTGGGGTCATTTTATATTGGTCTGTGACATACAGACAATTTTTTTTCAATAATTTATTGAATCAGCCGTTACTTTGTGGAGGTCCATATTTATGAACTAAAAACAATTACTTTGCTCACCCGCGACCACGAATGACAAATAGTTATATCTGTGCGGCAAATGTATGTTTCCATGCAACACCTCCGCCTCCACTGCTACACGAGTCAACACATGCCACACAGATCCAACTATCACCACCACCACTATACTAAACGCTGACGCGTTTCGGCACTCTCCACGAGGCCATTTACGAAGCACAACAACAACCGCTCAACATGCCACCACTTCCACTAGTAGTAGTAGTAGTAGGTGGTGGTAGTGGAAGTGGTAGCATGTTGAGCGGTTGTCGTTGTGCTTCGTAAATGGCCTCGTGGAGAGTGCCGAAACGCGTCAGCGTTTAGTATAGTGGTGGTGGTGATAGTTGGGTCTGTGTGGCATGTGTTGATTCGTGTAGCAGTGGAGGCGGAGGTGTTGCATGGAAACATACATTTGCCGCACAGATATAACTATTTGTCATTCGTGGTCGCGGGTGATCAAAGTAATTGTTTTTAGTTCATAAACATTTTTTAGATTTTGAGATTTTTTTGAGTGGTTGTGCTATAAGAGCTACCTTCATACCAAATTTCAAGTTCCTAGGACCACTGGAAGTACCCTTTAGGTTTTCAGGGTACGGCAATTTGTATGGAAACAACCTTTTTACGGCCATTCTCAGAGAAGGCGATTTTTGGACGTCCGAGCAAATATCGTAGGTTTCCTTGGGTGTATGAGACATTGAATTATTTTTTATAGTTACTACTAGGTATATTCTACCTCGCACAGTAGAGGTTTGCACGATACGATGCTTTTAACTATTTAAAAAAAAATACCAAAACCCATTATCCTAAGCTCCGTTTAGCGAGCGGACTCCAAACTTAAGAACAAAACCCTGCGTACTTTTTTGAAAACTAGCGGTAGCGAGCATAACGTCTTTTATTATTCTAGGCAACTAGTTGGACTATACTTTTATCATATTAATAATAGCAGTACTAACATTAATATGATTTTTTTCCTTCGCGAGCGAACTTGCATCTAAAATCCATCAACGGTTATAAAATCACAAATCACATCACTATTTCTGAGCGTTCACGTTCGGTCTTGTCGCGACCGTCGTCTAGGTTGAATGTCTGCATAGTGTTGCTGGGAAAAATTACGAACACAAGTATCTAAACTCCATTTTGTGTTTCACGTCTCTGCTAAACTCCGTTTAGTTTATTTATTTTTTACTGGGCTGCTTGTGGGTCTCCTTATTTTGCTATCGTATTGCTCCTTATCCTATGTTTACAATGTATTAGCTGCGACTCCCTGAGATGCGGTCATCACTAAATAAAAAAATCGAAAATAGCTTTCTCCCTAAGCTCCGTCGACTAAACTCCATCAATTTTCTGCTCGGAGTTAAGAAAATAAAAAAAGGTCGCTGTATTTAAATAAGCATCGATTATTTTATGCTGATTGGTATTACATTATATTATATTTTAATAACCCGACTGTCCCAGTAGGATGGTTACGTTATTTGAGTGTATGCTTTTGCGTGTGTGTGCGTTTTGATGGTATGTGTGTATATTTACTTGGCACGCTAATTGTGGAATAGACGAAGGGTGTATTAATTTTTCAATCATTATTTGTTTTTAATTTCATAAAAAAATTAAGTTTTTTGTTTTTTTCATATTAAAATATATGCGATAGCTCAACACCGTCACGATATTTCTAAGCTACGTCTTGATGAAAAAATCAATGTCTTACAAAACATAAACTAATTGACTTATTTAAAGGGCAAGAGCACAGAAATGCTTCTTGTAGTATAGATTTTCCCATTTTACCTCAATTACAAGTATAAATTATAAATATATATAAATATAATACCCAAAATCAAGACGGAGTTTAGGCTGAGAACACCGTTTCCTGAGAATGACCGTTTAATGATTGTATCTTTTGATCGCGTTAACTTAGAAGTTAGATTTTTTCACAGCTTGAGTATTTTATATGAATTTCAGCATGCTACCTCCACGCGTTCCAGAGAAAAAGGGTCTTGACAGACAGACGGACAGCAAAGTGATCGTACACAGGTTCTGTTTTTCCTTTTGAGGTGCGGAACCTTAGAAATGGAGTTTTGTTTACGATCTCAAAGTGGCTCTGGCTGTCGAAGCGAACGTTTTTTTTTTATACGACGAGGAAGGCAAACTAGCAAGTGGGTCACCTGATGATAAGTGATCACCACTGCCCATAGACACCCGCAACCCTCGAGGGTTTGCAGACGCGTTGCCAACCCAGAGAGTTGAGATGAAATGCCTCTTGTGCCCGTAATTACACCGGCTGTCTTACTCTCCACACCGGAACACAACAGTGCCTGCTTAACACCTCGCACAAGATCCTACTACCCGCAAATGTTGAAATTAAGATGCGAATATTCGTATAATCGTCCCACGATAAATAAATAAATAAATATCATGGGACAATTGACACCAATTGACCTAGTCCCAAATTAAGCAGGGCTTGTGTCTGGGACCCTATACATCTCCTGCTCAATTAAAACGTGCCAGTAAAGTAAAGTGTTCTGGTTTTGCTGTTCTAATAATTACTTTTTACACTTGTTTCTAAAATGCGGTTTTTTTTCTTCTCTCTTAATCTTTTAATGACAGAGTGAGGTTTCTTTGTGTAATTTGTCTGTGGTTACGTATTGTAAGAGCTAATGTAACTTGTTTTTAGAAAAAATGACTTCGTGCCAAGTTTCTTGCGGCGCATTCTTCTTGGCAATCATGGTCTTTCCGAAAGCGGTGGTAGACTCAAAAAAATGACGTGTAAAAGAGCATTCAACTGCCTATTTGCTGAATAAAATTTGCATTTTGATTTGATTTTGGGTAACTAGGCAACGGATAAACATACTTATATAGATAAATACATACTTAAATACACATTAAACATCCAACGATAACTCCGCACAAGATATTAATTGGCAACCCAGAAAAATCAGGCTGTGGTAATACTTTTTTTATGTCACTCAGACATTTCTTTAATTATAAATAATAATGATAATGATAATGATAGTAGTAAACAAAAGTTGCTGTTTTTTTTTAAATATGGCTTTGTCCATTAGAGGACAATTTTGCCAGTGCTTAGTAGGTTTTGCCGTTAAAAAAAAATCTAGAAAATGAAATATCAGAGGTGTTTTAATGGTGGATGATGGACGAACGATGACCTGTTTATGTTTAATCTAATCAAAGGGTCAAAACGTGTTGTTTGACTATAAATCAGTGTTGCCATAAACAAACTTTAGATTTCTACTGTTGTCAGTTCGTTGCAGAGTTATCGTGGGACGACTATAACAACCCTAATCTCATTAGGATTTTGGTTCCTAAAAAATATGTAACATTATTTAAGGCGCAATGTTTATTAGTAGGCATAAAGAGAATAGGACTCGAAAGGGGCTGACCCGTCGCGGATAAATCTCCCCGGCCACGCGGCCCCGGCGGGGTTGCCAGCGGTAACGCTGCGACCAGGCCCCCGTTTCATAAACGTGACAGGTGACAAATGACAACGACAGTTTGGTGTAGGTTACTGACTTGAAAAGTTTTCGTACTACCGACTTCATATTAACTTCGAAGTGTAGATCGAATTGTCGTTGTCATTTGTCACCTGTCACGTTTATGAAACGGGAGCCAGGCCCCTAGTTCACCAACTTTACAATTGTCAGTTTTCAATGACAATTCGGTGTCAACTGCTGACTTGAAGAGCTCTTGTTTTGCCGCGCTTCATACATCCCTTTGTAATTCAAATATTTACCGATATTTGACCTGTGCCCTAAGCACGACTTGTCGAATCCTGCGTCACGTAAAATCGAATAGTAAACTATAACGAGTTTGTATGACGTTTGGAACAGCGCCCGCCCGACAGCGTATTTTGAACTAAAATTTAGTATGAGATTCCTCGATCTCGATACGATAACCGTAACGTAACGCAGGATTCGACAAGTCGTGCTTAGGGCACTGGAGACTCTATACATCTCCTGCTCAATTAAAACGTGCCAGTAAACTAGCTTTCGATTTAAAACAAACCGAAATAAAAAAATCATCCCCACTTTACGTGTGTAAAGTGGGGATGACATTTAGGGTTCCGTACCTCACAAGGAAAAAACGGAACCCTTATAGGATCACTTTGTTGTCCGTCTGTCTGTCAAGACCCTTTTTCTCTGGAACCCGTAGAGGTAGCATGCTGAAATTAATACCAAATACTCAAGCCTGCGGTTCCTTAAAGCCGTGAAAAATTCAACCTTCTAAGTCAACGAAATCAAAACATACAGTCATTAAAAAACCGATTTCTATACAAATTGCCGATTTCCAAAAACCTAAAGGGTACTTCCAGGTGTCCTAGAAACTTGAAATTTGGTATGAAGATAGTTCTTATAGCACAACCACTCCGAAAAGTCTCAAAATCTCAAATTTTTATGTCTGTCTGTAGATTTCACAGACCAATATAAGTTGACCCCACACTGCGTACATTTTTCTTCGGAGCAGGGCTCTGCTAACACTGGAATTTTTAAAACACTGGGGAAAAGCGTTTAAATCTTTCTACGGAACCCTCGTGCGCGAGACCAGTGCGGATTGGGAACTTCACATACCATTGAATTGCTTCGCAGGAGTGTGCAAGTTTCCTCGCGACGTTTACCTTCACCGAAAACCTCATGATAAATTACAAATATAATTCCGCACATAAATTCCGAAAATCTCGGAGGTGCGAGCCGGAGTTTGAACCCACGACCCTCTGCTTGAGTGGACATAGGTCAAACCACTAGGCTATCACGGCTTTTACAGATGAATAAATTTAGTTAACAACATCAAAGAAGATATTCAACATTTAATATATGGTAATGAGCTGAATCTCCGGAGAATCCCGCCATTACTACGGCGGACGTTTATCGGCAAACATGAAGTGTGACGCGGATTATTCGCTGGTTAGCGGGCCAGTGGTTCTGGTTAAACCACGGTTAAGTTAACAACTAACTGAGGGTCGAGCACGACTTTACGAATGCTGCGTAACGTTACGCTATCGTGTCATCATCATCATGTCAGCCGAAACACGTCCACTGCTGGCCGGCGGCCTCCCCCGCGGCTCTCCACTCAGACCGGTCTTGTGCTTTCCGCATCCACCGCGGTCCCGCGATCCTCACCAGGTCGTCGCTCCATCTTGTTGGAGGCCTACCGACAGCTCGTCTCCCAGTCCGCGGACGCCATTCGAGAACCTTCTGGCCCCATAGGCCATCAGTCCTGCGAGCAATGTGCCCCGCCTACTGCCACGGTAGGACCTTGTGGGAGGTCCGTCCGGATCGCTACCACCATCTTACTCGCTAATCCTGCCGCTAAGCAGCAGTGCTTGCACTGTTTTGTTCCGGTGTGGCGAGTAAGACAGCCGGTGTAATTATGGGCACAAGAAGCATTTCATCTTAGCTCTCTAGGTTGGCAACGCATCTGCAAACCCTCCTGGGTTGCGGGTGTTTATGGGCAGTGGTGGTCACTTGCCATCAGGTGACCCATTTCCTCGTTTGTCTTCCTCGTCGTATAAAAAAAACCTTCTTAGGGTTCCGTACCTCAAAAGGAAAAAACGGAACCCTCACTTTGTTGTCCATCTGTCTGTCTGTCAAGACCCTTTTTCCCTATAACGCGTTTAGGTAGTATGCTGAAATTAATATCAAATACTCAAGCTTGCAGTCCCTTGAAGCTGTGTAAAAATCAAACTTCTAAGTCAACGCAATCAAAAGATACAGTCATTATAAAGGTTGTTTCCATACAAATTGCCGTACCCTGAAAACCTAAAGGGTACTTCCAGTTGCCCTAGAAACTTGAATTTTGGTAAGAAGGTACCTCTTATAGCAGAACCACTCAGAAAATTCTCAAAAACTCAAATTTTAATGTTTGTCTGTAGATTTCACTGACCAATATAAGATGACTCCCCACATTTTGCTTAGGAGCAGGGCTCTGCTAACACTGGACAACTTAAAACACTGGGGAATAGCGTTAAAATCTTTGACGGAACTCTCGCGCGAATCTCCCTTGTTCGGTTTTTCTATTTGGAGGCTCACCAACTATCTTATACTGTGGTTTACCCGCTAATCAACAGCTGGTTAGCCGCATCACCACCGGCCCCATCTACTATTAATTACACTTGGAGATGAATATTTGATGCGCAATTAGTTTGTTGCCATGTCGGTGAACTGCTCCGCTTGGAATAAATAAATGGAATATCATCATCATCATCATCATGTCAGCCTCAAGTCGTCCACTGCTGGCCGGCGGCCTCCCCCGCGGTTCTCCACTCAGACCGGTAGCGTGCTGTCCGCATCCACCGCGGTCCCGCGATCTTCACCAGGTCGTCGCTCCATCTTAGTCTAAAACATGTCGGGCTAAAATAGACTTATATACGTGAGTGATCCGTTTGATTTTACCATGCAGAGATCTTTCTGCACTCTAACCACTAGACTAGACGTCTTTAGCAATTGTTGGAAGAACTTTATTGTCAATTTTTTTATCTATTTCTATTCATTCATTCACTGTAAGCTTCAAACTTTAATGCACCTAATACCGTCCAGGTAGGAGGTATCGCGGTCGCTCTTCCACATTCCCGCCAGTCTCTTGCCGTCTCGCTTCCCAAACAAGTAACTCTCTTAAGGTGCATAAAAGTTTGACTCGTACTGTGTAGCTGTTGAGCTAATCATTCGGCCCAAACCCGAAGTGTTTCGGGCAAGTTCGCACACGCGCCCCCTGGTGGCCAACAGGGAAATCAGGCGGTTGCTAAGGGTGGGGGTGTAAGGGTGGGGAGGATAGCGGTTTAGGTTGAGTTTCCATCGAAGCGGTCGGAGCGGATTCAGGTTAGTATCGGTTCGTCGAAAAAGCAAATGGTCGATGTAGCAAGTGGTTGAAATAGCAACTCTTCTATTTAGTAACTGGTCGAAATAGCAACTCGTCTATTTAGTAACTGGTCGAAATAGCAACTCGTCTATTTAGTAACTGGTCGAAATAGCAACTCGTCTATTTAGTAACTGGTCGAAATAGCAACTCGTCTATTTAGTAACTGGTTGAAATAGCAACTCGTCTATTTAGTAACTGGTTGAAATAGCAACTCGTCTATTTAGTAACTGGTCGAAATAGCAACTCGTCTATTTAGTAACTGGTTGAAATAGCAACTCGTCTATTTAGTAACTGGTTGAAATAGCAACTCGTCTATTTAGTAACTGGTCGAAATAGCAACTCGTCTATTTAGTAACTGGTCGAAATAGCAACTCGTCTATTTAGTAACTGGTCGAAATAGCAACTCGTCTATTTAGTAACTGGTCGAAATAGCAACTCGTCTATTTAGTAACTGGTCGAAATAGCAACTCGTCTATTTAGTAACTGGTTGAAATAGCAACTCGTCTATTTAGTAACTGGTCGAAATAGCAACTCGTCTATTTAGTAACTGGTCTAAATAGCAACTCGTCTATTTAGTAACTGGTCGAAATAGCAACTCGTCTATTTAGTAACTGGTCGAAATAGCAACTCGTCTATTTAGTAACTGGTCGAAATAGCAACTCGTCTATTTAGTAACTGGTCGAAATAGCAACTCGTCTATTTAGTAACTGGTCGAAATAGCAACTCGTCTATTTAGTAACTGGTCTAAATAGCAACTCGTCTATTTAGTAACTGGTCGAAATAGCAACTCGTCTATTTAGCAACTCGTCTAAGTAGCAGCTTAGTGAGTAAATAGACTACGTTAGGTTAGGTTAAAGTTGCGACAAAGCGCGAAGCGCCGAAACTACACGGAATAGGAGCTCCATCGACATTGTAATAGTAAAATTTCTAGTTACTTAATTTAGGATTGGGCCTCTGGTACTCTCACTGATCGAACGAAACGATGGGGTGCTGTTGCTTCAAGCCAATCAGGGACGATAAAACCAAGAGGACTGCTAATGGCTATACAATGTCGCGTTCCTGTAAAATAATGAGCCTGCTGTAGCTAGAGTCACTATAGAGAGGTCTCTGTACCATTAATTTTGTATGACACTTAGACCTCTGGCTAACACAATAGCGCCATCTGCGAACTGCAAGAAAAAAGAAATTTAGATGGCGCTATTGTGTTTGTTAGCCAGAGGTCTAAATGTCATACCAAATGAATGGTACAGAGACCCCTCCGTAGTAAAACTAGCTACAGCAGGCTTATTATTTCAAAGGAACGCGACATCGTATAGACACTGGCAGTCCTCTTGGTTTTTAACCCCCGACGAAAAAGAGGGGTGTCATAAGTTTGACATGTGTATCTGTGTATCTGTCTGTGGCATCATAGCTCTCGAACGGATTTACCAATTTCGATGCGGTTTTTTTTAATCGAAAGCTAGTTTATCGAGATGGTTCTCAGCCAAGTTTCATTAAAATCAGTTAACCCGTTTTTGAAATATTGAACTTCGAAATGAAAATTGTCACAAATGTATGAGAATTGCGGTAATCATGCCGCATTTCTCGTGTTTGTATTATATTAAGTTTTGGAAACCATAGGTCTGTATTCAACATTATACGCTTGTAACCTTGTCTTTGTATGACCGTTTGCTTAAAAAAAAAATGTCGGGGGTTTTTCAACTTTTCGAAGTTGGTTAGGTTATATGGTCCTTGACGCCAATTCACGTACCGTACCGAATTAACCTACCGTACCGTAACTACCATAAGTAGGCCCGCTACCGCTCGTGCTTGGGATCACCTTCGTACCGACCGCGGTATATAATTCACGGCCCACATATAACTTAGCCCACTTGCGAGCGCCATACAACATACAACATACAACCAACACAACACAGCTTGTTGTTGCTTAATTATTACTCGGCGCGAAGCAGAGTTACGCCTGAAACATGTTCGCCGAAGCTCAAAGGTTAACTGGTAGAGATCCCTTTAAGGGATAAGCTCAACTTTGTACATTTGCTTTTGTTCTTTTATCTGTTGTTTTATGTTTTATGTGCAATAAAGAGATATACATACATACATGCCGGGCTAAACTCGACTTATATACGTGAGTGATCCATTTGATTTCACGTAATTATGTCTTCTCTCTTTATACTCTGTTACTTTTGTCTCATTTTTGTAGAACCTTGTGCGAGGTCCGTCCGGAACGTTACCACCATCTTACTCGCTAATCCTGCGTAACGTTACGGGTATCGTATCGAGATTGAGAAACCTCATACAAAATTTTAGTTCCAAACACGCTCACGGGCGGGCGCTGTTCCAAACGTCATACAAACTCGACAACGTTTACTATTCGATTTTACGCGACGCAGGTTTCGAATATTCGTACTCGGGCCTCTGTGCCCTTAGTTAGTTCGCGTTAAAGTGTCAAATAGTATGAGAATTGTTAAACGCGAACGCGATCGAGACGTATTTCTTGTCCTGGTCGGCGATTACACTAGGCGCTCTGTAATATCGCGGATGGTAGGACCTTGTGCGAAGTCCGTCCGGATCGCTACCTCCATCTTACTCGCTAATCTTGCCGCTAAGCAGCAGTGCTTGCACTGTTGTGTTCCGGTGTGGAGTAAGACAGCCGGTGTGATTACGGGCACAAGAGGCATTTCATCTTAGCTCTCTAGGTTGGCAACGCATCTGCAAACCCTCCGGGGTTGCGGGTGTCTATGGGCAGTGGTGATCACTTACCATCAGGTGACCCACTTGCTCGTTTGGCTTAGTAATTACGGGCACTGTATTAATTCATAATAATATAAATTATTGTATTTTCTTAACCTTTTGATTTAATAACTAACCTAACCTATACAACAAACAATAAAATTATCCTGAAATTATCCTGAAGGTCGAGCACGACTTTTCGAAACCTACGTCACGTAAAATCGAATAGTAAACGTTGTCGAGTTTGTATGGCGTTTGGAACAGCGCCCGTCCGTGAGCGTATTTGGAACTAAAATTTAGTATAAGGTTTCTCGATCTCGATACGATAACCGTAACGTTACGCAGCATTCGTAAAGTCGTGCTCGACCCTCGGATTTTAGCAGAAAATTACCTTCGATGAAATGAAATAGTTATGAAACGTTTGTCGACGTGAAAGACGATATGAAACCCTCGGTGCGCGAGTCCGACTCGCCCTTGGCCGTTTTCATTATTCAGCGAAGCCCGCGGGCGGTTCCCATACAAGCAGAAAGTGTAAAAAATAGGGTGTGAAGGTGGCAGGTGAGGTTTCCACACTTGATGTTGTGCCTGCTAGCTCCCAGGGACGATGGATTCGGCTGGGGCTCAGTCAGGACAGAACCCGAAGGTCTCCAAAATTAAAAAAATCGGTTCAGGTGTTTTTGAGCGCCACGCGCTTGTGTTAGACCTAAAGCGCGAACAGGTAACAAGAAAAAAAAAATAGGCTATCTAAAGGGAGATGAATAAAAATGTTGTTTGCACTCACAACTCGGTTGTTTTATTTTTTTAGCACTTAATGACTACCTAATCAGAATTTTACAAGATTCTTGGATTGGGGGTTGCAGGAACAATAATTAGACAGTTTATAAGTATGGTCCCGTGGGGCACACACACACAACTTCCTTGTAGCCTTAAAAAAAATAAAAGAAGAATATATATAAATATAATCTAGCCGCCTGATTTCTTCCTACCTCGGACAGGGACGATGTTAAAGGGAGAGTAAAAAAAAAAAAATTAAAAAAGAGAATCCTATGGGGCCTGGTGCGAGGCACAAAAAAAAAGGAAGGCCGTCACCTGTGCTTGTGGTGGGTGTGACAGGTCCACCGACGCTCTGGAGCAGCACCGTGAGAATGCTGCTGAATTGGAGCTGCGCACCTCCTGGGCACACTCGAGCCCTCGCCAAGCACCGAACAAAGTCTGCAAGCGAAGGAGAAGTCAGCCAAAGAAAACAGAAGTAGATTTGAAGGTAGACAGGAGTTAAGAGTTGCCACGAAACAATTTTGCACAAGCTTACTTACTCGGAATATGGAAAACAGGGAGGAAGCCGTAGGGAAAGCTTCTCCGTAAGCGCAGGCGGCAAGGGAATTAGCAAACTATTCCCTCGGGATCTGGTGGCGTCGCGTACTAAAAAACGAAGGTTATAATTAGATGCCATCGCAAAGGAACAGAAGCCACGATTGCAATGCAGCATTGGTTGTACACTCAAACACTTACCTGGGAGCTCAGGGTGACGGTCTGGACCTTTGAGGAGTTCCTTTCTTGCGAATTCGAAAACCGAGATAGAAAAAGGACTGATCCTGTGTGATGCCGAATTTAAATAATCAATTCTGCTTAGGCCCGCGCCGATATCGATAAATTTATCGAGCGCTTGCACTATCGACATTGATGATCAGCCGCGACAAACACAACCCCTGATCACTGGTTATAGGAAATCCTTGATTTAAGCCCGTGTGTCCCAATTGACTCCAAATTTTATAAAAAGATAAACTTGTGGCACGCCATCATTTGTTTATAATGCAGGGAAGCAAATTTGACAAGAATCTCGATAACGATACCTTCCAGCAAAACAGCTACGCACTTCACTATTTAGGGAGTCCATAGACAATGTAGAATTCGTGGGTCAAAAACTAATTATCAAACTTTCACAAAACCTTGTAATTAATTAGAATAATTTTGAGGAAAGGAAGGACTTTCTATTTAACGTTACCAGAATTAAAACAAAATAGTACATATTGATTTTTGAAGGAAATCCCTACATTAGTCGATGGTGATTGACCCCGCTCTAGCTAGATGGCGCTGAGAAACAAGATGTCATAGCACACTCACGTGTCTCAATAGGTGGCGCTAGCCGTAACGAAATTGAAGCGTTACATTACATCCCAGCTTAGGTAAAAAAAAAAAAAAATTTTTTTTTTTTTTTTAAGTGACAACCCTAGTAAACAAACAACGATACTTAATAGCATCCAACCCTGCCTTATGAAGCAACTCAGTTAAAAGAATTAAAAAATAAATGTTGTCTCGTGCAGTGACAACCCTAGAAGATGAACAAAACATGTGCAAATATTAGTTGATTGAAAGAATTCAAAAAATGTAGTCTCGTACAGTAACAAGTGACAATCCTGGCAAGTGATCAAGATTTATGCAAATATTCTAAGTTAAGTTATCTAAGATAAAAAAATAAAAACAAAATTGTGGTTCCGGAACGAGTGATAATCCTAGCAAATAGGCAATAATGCCTTAGTAGTGCGTAAATCTCCCTTACGAAGTTAAATCAGCGAAAATAATTTAAAAGAAATCGTGATCTCGTGCAGTGACAACCCTAGTGAACAAACAAAAATACTTAATAATGTCCAATCCTGCCTTATGAAGTTAAATCAGTTAAAAGAATAAAAAAAAAAATGTTGTCTCGTGCAGTGACAACCCTGGCACATAAGCAACAATACCTATTAGTGCGTAAATCTCCCTTACGAAGTTAAATCAGCGAAAATAATTTAAAGGAAATCTTAATCTCGTGCAGTGACAACCCTAGCACATAAACAACAATACCTTAATAGTACGTAAAGCTGGCCTTATGAGGTTAAATCAGTTTAAAAAAATTAAGAACAATAGCTGTCTCATGCACTGACAACCCTAGCAAAAAAATGCAAGTGGTTCACTATCCAAGTCAAAACAGGTGAATTTCAAATTTGAAGCGACTGAGATTTATCCTTCTAATTAATAACAATAAGCGTAGGCGTAATACGTGAGGCAAAAAAAAAACAAACAAGATTGATAAATCTGGCCTGTGACAAACACCATTCATAACGATGCCGAACAGGAACTTGTTAAATTCTTACTAAACAGCTGCAGCAGTCAATGTTACAAGCTGCTCGCTGCACTGGGACTTTTCCGCTGGAGTGGAGGATCTAGCGATTACCTCGAGCCAATCTAAGTAGTACATAATATGAACCGTCAGCTGAACCCGAAATTCAACCCGAAAAGGGAGTGAAAATAAACTTCTTAAAAAAAGCATGTTTATCCACCCAACTAGGTACAACATAAAGTTAAAATATACCACGAGCAAAACTCAAATGTTGCAGCATGAACGTCAGAATTGTACCTACACAAGCTCGAAAGAGGAAGGGAAATATCTACCGCATAAATGATCACAGACATCCATTCAACTAGTAAACAAACAAAAAAACAACAAAAGAAAACTTAATTACCTACTCCCAGCAAGAGGATTACCCAGTTAGACGCAGCGTGAATGTTTGGTAAAAGTAATGCTGTGTTGGAGTGTGTTGAGCATAGCGAATGTGTGTAATTTGCATGCGTGTGTGATTTTGTATGTGTGAATGGACATGACTTATGGACATACATACCCGGTTCCATTGTGTGCACATAGAAGGTTCGTGCTCTATGTGTGTGTGTGTGTGTGTGTGTGTGTGTGTGTGTGTGTGTGTGTGTGTGTGTGTGTGTGTGTGTGGTTATTGTCCATATACGACAACAATTTTAACTAACCGGTTCTGATTTTAGAATGTCTTTCACGTGCCATACACCTAGGGGCCTTTTGGTATTATAATCTCGCAGTTCATAGGACACACTAGAAATTTTCTTGGAAACAACACATTTTTTAAACTTAGGTGCAAGTTTCTGGGAAAAGAACTTTGAAGCGTCGGACAAGGGGTACTCCCTCTTCCATACTACCTGACCTACATCATAATCGACAATTCTTCTCTTTCTATTATAATACACCCTGTTTTTATGATACGAGTCCGCCAATGACCTATTTACCTTTTCAAATATAGGTTTTAAGTGTGCTAGCATGGAGGCATACAAGTTCCTATCAGAGAACTGTAATTCTAAATCATCTAATGATCGAGCTGGATACCATTCTCCAGACAGAATAGCTTCCCGTCCATGATTGAGAAAATATGGACTATACCCAGTGACCTGATGTACCGCAGTGTTGATAGCAAATTCAATCTGATTCAACTCCTCGGTCCAGGTTCGATGATCATTGCCTACATAGGATGCTAATGCAGTGCCCAGAACGCGATTTGTGCGCTCCGATGGATTATTCTGTGGGGTGAATCTGCAGTTATAGAAGAAATTCTTTATTTTGTATTTATCTTTCAATGACTTCATGTGCTTGGAGACATACTGGGGACCGTTGTCCATTATAATACATTGTGGAATGCCATGTTTCATTAAAACGTCGTTTTCTATGATTCGCACCACCGTTTTAGCTAAAGAGTTCCTCATTGGAAACAAACATGTGTACTTAGTGAAATAATCTGAGACAACCAGAATGAATTTATGTCCGCTGTAGCTCCTAGGCAGTGGTCCTAAAATATCGGTTGAGATAACCTGCCATGGTCTCTGGACCTTTTTAGGGTTTTCCATTAAACCAGGAGGTGGTAAATTAGTGCTTTTATATGTCAGGCAGATCGGACAAGCCTTTACGTATCTTTTGATCTCACCCATCATTTTGGGCCAAAAGTAACTTTGAGCGATTCTTTTGAAAGTTTTATAGGTACCCAAGTGAGCTGCATCAGGTCTGTCATGGCACTGTTTTAAAATTGAATCACGAAGACCTTTAGGTACTACTCGTTTCCACTCACATTCAACAGTCAGTGGGTTCTTGCTGCGAATACGTTTGTATAAAATTTCATCGAGAATTCTATAATCAGGAAAATTTTGTGGACATTTATTTATTTTATCAAACAATTTATTATACCAAATATCAGTGGGTAAGTCGGGAGGAGAGATGACATTGATCATGTCATTTGCAGCTGGTGCTCGAGAGAGTGCATCTGCAACCTTATTCTCTGACCCCTTTCTATACTCAACATCAAAGTTAAATTGTGATAATCGAAGTGCCCATCGTGCCAAACGTCCTGTTGGTGACTTTAAACTGACCAACCACTTCAAGCTACTGTGATCCGTGTATACTTTAGTTCTAAAAGGGGAGCCATCGATGTACCCTCTAAATTTTTCCAATGCAAAAATTATAGCATTCAACTCTTTCTCTGTTGTGGAGTGATTTCTTTCAGAGCTAGAGAGTGTTCTACTCGCATATGCTACCGCGTGCTCGTGACCGTCGTCATCAAATTGAGATAAAGCGCATCCTAATCCTACGTCAGAGGCATCGGTTGTAATTATGAATTGCCTATCAAACCTGGGCACACTCAAGATGGGGGCAGATATCAGTAAAGTTTTAATTATATTGAAGGCATTCAATGCCTTGTCATCAAGACAGAACGAAACTCCTCTGGGTAGTTTCCTGGTAAATTTATTTAACGGTGAGCTCAAAGTTGAGTAATTGTTAATAAAGCGTCTGTACCAAGAAACCATTCCTAAGAACCTCCTAAGTTCCTTCTGAGTCGAAGGAATTGGAAATTCCACTATGGACTTTACTTTATCGCTATCCGTGCGCAGGCCACGCCTATCAATGATATATCCGAGAAACTTTAATGTTGAGCGGCAAAAGGCAGACTTTTCTAAGTTTATTGTGAGTCCGGCCTGTTGCAATTTGAAAAAAACTTTATTCAAAAGTGACACGTGTTCTTCAAATGTGTTGGAAATCAGAATGATGTCATCGACATAGTAGAAAACATTGTTGCTGAATTCTGGTCCAAATACTTTGTCCATTAGACGCATCATTCTAGCTGTAGCATTGACTAAGCCGAAAGGCATTCTACGAAATTGAAATGCTCCTACTCCTGGTACCGAGAAACAAGTTTTTTCCCTGGATGAGGGTGACAATAAAATTTGGAAAAAGGCAGACTTGAGGTCCAATGAGGTCATGTACTTAGCATTGTTGAGCGAATCCAATATTTCCTGTACTCGGGGCATGGGATAAGTGTCTACTTTGGTCAGGCTATTGAGTTTGCGACTATCCAAACACATTCTAAGTTCCCCATTAGCTTTTGGTACCAGAAGTATCGGACTGTTCCAAGGTGAAGTACTCTTCTCTATGATGCCTAACTTCAACATGTTATCAATCTCACGTTTGACATATTGTCGATGATGAAATGGTATCGGATAATATTTCTGTTTGACAGGAAGGTGGTCGCCAGTGTCAATCTCATGCTCCTCTAAGGTAGTACAACCTAAAGTATCGTCAGTGGCTGCGATCTGTTTGAATTTTTCAGTAACACAATGTAATGTTTCCCTCTGCTCTGAAGTCAAATCCTCAAAGTCATGTAAATGAATCTCATTATTTTTAAGCAAATTCATATTACCTGTGCGCGCACAAGACGACTCTGAATTTAAAATATCACAGCAGAGGTTAAACATTCGCAAAAAGTCTACGCCTAAAATGATTGGAATGTTTATATCTTTACAAACGTAAATTTCAATAAACTTGACTTGCATTTTATACTCAATCGGCGCAGAGAATTTTCCTAAAACTTGCAATGCGGCATTATTGCCAACTGACAATTTGTTATCACACGTCTGCAAAGGAAAGTTTAGACCTTCTCTTTGCAATGAGTGGTACGCTGACTCACTCATCACTGACACGGAAGCACCACTGTCAGCTAACGCATTACATTCTAGTCCTAGAATAACTACGGATAAGTAAGGCCTGGGATCACCAAGTGCCTCCCTAAACAGTGGTTTATCTCTCTGCTTGGAAATGAAATGTTTTATATTATTGTTTGTCTTTACAGTACGGTCAGCAGTATCAATATTAGCATTGAGAGCTGGACTGCCAGAATCTTTGTTAAATGCAGCACTCTCTGACACAGCTGACTGGCTATTCAGTTTTTTGAACAGTTACAGTTTCGCGAGTTTACGCCCGGTTTCTTGCATCTAAAGCAATGCTGCCCTACATACACGTCGCACCTACTGTGGTGATGGGGTCCATTACACTTTAAGCACTTTTCATTCGCATTGAGTCTTTGAGTGTCTGGTCCAGAATGTGAGGACGAAGTCGCAGCGGAAGGCTGAGCTTGTAGGCTGCCGGGAATGACAGAGTTACTGCCGCCATTAGAAAAGCCTCTATATTGGCATTTGAATTGTGCTATCTCAAGGCGAGAACAAATGGTTTTCAGTTCCTGCGTAGAACCAACTTCAGTAAGCGCTAACCGTGATATAAAGAATGGGTCCATGTTAGTCATTATTATCTCAAGTTTTTCAGCATCGGGCAGCGGTTTGCTCAAACGCGAAAACAGGCTTTCCATGACGTTGATGTAGGATTTTATGTTTTCATCCTGACCCTGTAATCTAGCCCTAATCTGGTTCAATAAGCACCTTTCGTATTCCACTGGTTGGAATTCTGTCTTTAAGAGTGTTTCAAATTCCAAGAGAGAACCTATGTGCGTCCCATTACTGCGAAACCATAATAAAGCCTCCCCAGCAAGCAAGTGTACTATGTTACGCAAGAGTTCACCCTCAGATACACCGGATGAGTACATCAACTCCCTAAGCCTAACCAAGAAATCATAGACTGGAGTCCTGCCATCATACAATAAATTCCACTTTAAAATCTGCGAACTCCGTTTGAAGGAGGCATCGACAACAGAGATGGCTGCACTAGAGCCTTCTACAGCTTGGGAGGATGAGCCATTGGCTGCCTTATAGCAAGATAAATTTTGTAATGATCCATAGGCTTTCGCAACTAGAGCAATCTTCCTGAGCTGTTGTTCGGCTGTAGTGTAATGCAATTTCTCTAACCTGAGGATCACGTGTGAAAGTCTGGACAGACACCGACGCCTGCACGACGTAGACGTATGATCTGCGCTCAGCACTGCACTCAGCTTCTCCTCGCACAGCTGGAATTCCGCGTCAATAGACAAAGCTGAAATGTAAACGGATGCTTTGGTGAGATCGTGCGGTGTACCTTTGGCCTTCCTAAACGCCTGTTGTAATTCGTCCACTGTGACGCTTTCCGGTATGTCTACACCCCTTGATTTAAGCTCAAATATTAACTCGTCCTTGTTAAGGCAGTCAATGTCTACATGAAGTGACATTTTAATTTACTGTAGGTATCTGGTTAGTTAAACAATGAAAATACAAATTTGGCAAACAATGAAATTATAAAAGTGTAGTTCAGCAGAGTAAAGTTGGATAAGACTGGGCGGCAGTTTATAGAAATAAAAAAAAACAATGT
Organism: Clepsis dumicolana; assembly: GCA_963691665.1. NCBI lineage: Eukaryota > Metazoa > Arthropoda > Insecta > Lepidoptera > Tortricidae > Clepsis > Clepsis dumicolana. The sequence continues at coordinate 312,445 of OY829532.1, read as the reverse complement.
GGCAAATGGGCAAGCGGCAGGCTAGTTACAAGCAACAGTCCAAGTTCTAAGAAATGGATCAAATTAGACAATTAACAACTCTATAGCAGATCACAATTTTAATGGTTACAAATCAAAGTAACAATGGCAGTGCTACAAATAACAATAGTGCACTGAACAAGAATTGAAAATGATTTATTAAATCATTTGTTCATAAGAATTCAAAAAGCAAAAAAAAACAATTAGCCAACGGTAATTCACAGGTCAGGTGGCAATAGGCAAGCAGTTGGCAAGTTACTGTTAATAGCGGTTCACCAAAAACAATAATAATAACACAAACTAAATAAAAGAATTACCGCCACCTATGAACACCTGCAACTCGGAATGAGTTACAGTTGCGTTGCCGACCTGAGATTTAGGCTGAGGTGTAATGCCTGTTTGTGCTAGCAGTTTAACCGGCTGTCTTGCTCTCCTTACCGTATCGCAACAGTGTAGGCACTGCTGCTTAGCAGTAGGATTATGAGCAAGATGGTGGTAGCAACCCGGACGGACTTGGCACAAAGTCCTACCACCGGCAAATTGTGAAAAACGATTAAAATGACCAGTACAAAAGTACCCACACAGGTATAAAAATACAAATTAATTGCACAAGTTAAATAATTGCAATTTTACACTATAAAATTGAAATAGTGTCAGTCTACCAAAACAATACATAAAATGCTGGCACTATTATTGCAATATGAACTGTTAACAAAAGAAAGTACTAGAAAAAAAATGTGGGTAGGTATGGCCAACAGAAAGTAAAAATTACAAATTACAAAATACAAGAGATATGGAGTGTCACAATAAGCAATTTAACAACCGAGGAGTGCAATAGGTAATAATGAAAATATGTATGTAATTAAATAGAAATGATGTTATGTGAGACGGGTAGTTTCTGTCGAACTGGGCCCACCCGTTGAGGCGCCAATGTAAAAAATAGGGTGTGAAGGTGGCAGGTGAGGTTTCCACACTTGATGTTGTGCCTGCTAGCTCCCAGGGACGATGGATTCGGCTGGGGCTCAGTCAGGACAGAACCCGAAGGTCTCCAAAATTAAAAAAATCGGTTCAGGTGTTTTTGAGCGCCACGCGCTTGTGTTAGACCTAAAGCGCGAACAGGTAACAAGAAAAAAAAAATAGGCTATCTAAAGGGAGATGAATAAAAATGTTGTTTGCACTCACAACTCGGTTGTTTTATTTTTTTAGCACTTAATGACTACCTAATCAGAATTTTACAAGATTCTTGGATTGGGGGTTGCAGGAACAATAATTAGACAGTTTATAAGTATGGTCCCGTGGGGCACACACACACAACTTCCTTGTAGCCTTAAAAAAAATAAAAGAAGAATATATATAAATATAATCTAGCCGCCTGATTTCTTCCTACCTCGGACAGGGACGATGTTAAAGGGAGAGTAAAAAAAAAAAAATTAAAAAAGAGAATCCTATGGGGCCTGGTGCGAGGCACAAAAAAAAAGGAAGGCCGTCACCTGTGCTTGTGGTGGGTGTGACAGGTCCACCGACGCTCTGGAGCAGCACCGTGAGAATGCTGCTGAATTGGAGCTGCGCACCTCCTGGGCACACTCGAGCCCTCGCCAAGCACCGAACAAAGTCTGCAAGCGAAGGAGAAGTCAGCCAAAGAAAACAGAAGTAGATTTGAAGGTAGACAGGAGTTAAGAGTTGCCACGAAACAATTTTGCACAAGCTTACTTACTCGGAATATGGAAAACAGGGAGGAAGCCGTAGGGAAAGCTTCTCCGTAAGCGCAGGCGGCAAGGGAATTAGCAAACTATTCCCTCGGGATCTGGTGGCGTCGCGTACTAAAAAACGAAGGTTATAATTAGATGCCATCGCAAAGGAACAGAAGCCACGATTGCAATGCAGCATTGGTTGTACACTCAAACACTTACCTGGGAGCTCAGGGTGACGGTCTGGACCTTTGAGGAGTTCCTTTCTTGCGAATTCGAAAACCGAGATAGAAAAAGGACTGATCCTGTGTGATGCCGAATTTAAATAATCAATTCTGCTTAGGCCCGCGCCGATATCGATAAATTTATCGAGCGCTTGCACTATCGACATTGATGATCAGCCGCGACAAACACAACCCCTGATCACTGGTTATAGGAAATCCTTGATTTAAGCCCGTGTGTCCCAATTGACTCCAAATTTTATAAAAAGATAAACTTGTGGCACGCCATCATTTGTTTATAATGCAGGGAAGCAAATTTGACAAGAATCTCGATAACGATACCTTCCAGCAAAACAGCTACGCACTTCACTATTTAGGGAGTCCATAGACAATGTAGAATTCGTGGGTCAAAAACTAATTATCAAACTTTCACAAAACCTTGTAATTAATTAGAATAATTTTGAGGAAAGGAAGGACTTTCTATTTAACGTTACCAGAATTAAAACAAAATAGTACATATTGATTTTTGAAGGAAATCCCTACATTAGTCGATGGTGATTGACCCCGCTCTAGCTAGATGGCGCTGAGAAACAAGATGTCATAGCACACTCACGTGTCTCAATAGGTGGCGCTAGCCGTAACGAAATTGAAGCGTTACAAAAGAACGAAAATAATATCTCATTCGTTCAAAATTACCATTTACCTGTTTTTGACAACCACAAAGACTCGTTAGAGAAAAAAATGTTAAGTAAAAAATACAATTATAAAAGTACTTTTTTGCTGATCCCAAAAAGATACGTAATTTTTCATAGGCAGTACATACGCCGAAATGAAATACGCTTACTGACCGATCTGAACTAACTTTCAAGACATAAGGTGTCATACTAGTTAGTTTCGGACACTGACTTTGGGTCTAGTACAAAATTCACGAAAAATGTGCCCCAGTACATACAACACGGCGTTTTCCGATGACAGCCACACGTCATAGCGCTGTCGTTCGACCAAACTAAGACTGGCTGACGCTCGGTTAGTGGTCTTTTGGTTCGGACGTTTTCAAGCGCTAACCCGAAGTCCATGATGTTGGAGTCAACGGTTTCCAGGCCCCTGTTTCATTTTACAAATGTCAGTCTTCAATGACAATTCGGTGTCAACTGCTGATTGGAAGAGCTTTTGTTTTAGCGCGCTTCATAATTGTCAAAGAAATATAGTTCGAATCGTCATATAAAACAGGCGAAACAGGAATCGATTTTTGAATCACACCCGGTGACTAAATTCACTGATTTCTAAAAAGTTCGTATTTTTGAATCTCATCGGTGATTAAAATTCTCATGCCTATGGTATCAAATACGAATGCCCCCACCCACTCGTAAACGAGATCACTGAGTGACTTCTTGACCACTGGCAGTGACAGCTAGCCTCAATCCACTATGTTAATTATGCTTGCCTACGACAGAAACGCAAATTAGCTGCATGTTAGTATAATCGTCCCACGATAACACTACATAAGATATTAATTGGCTACCCAGAAAAATCACGCTGTGGTAATACTTTTTTCATGTCACTCAGACATTTCTTTAATTAAAAATAATAACGATTGATTGGCACTATAATCAAATGTTGCTGTTTTTTTTTTTAAGTATGGCTCTGTCCATTGGAGGACAATTTTGCCAGTGTTTAGTAGGTTTTGCCGTTGAACGGTAAAAAAAAACTAGAAAATCCGGGGTTGCGGGTGTCTATGGGCAGTGGTAATCACATCCCACCGGGTGGCCCACTTGCTGGTGGATGGTGAACGAACGATGACCATGTTTATTCTAATCAAAAGTTCAAAACGTGTTGTTTGACTATAAATCAGTGTTGCCATAAACACACTTTAGATTTCTACTGTTGTCAGTTCGTTGCCGAGTTATCGTGGGACGACAGAGACGGGTATGACATTCAAAAATAAGGCTTTTGACAAATAGTGATGTCAATGTCATGGGTGAGAATTTAGTCACCTAGTGATATTTAAAATTCCCCTGATTCCAGTCAATATAGAGTTCAGATTCTTCGGATTGCTGGTCATGATCTCAACAGCCAGTCAGGACCCTAACAGTTATCGTGGGACCAGGGTCACGGGGGGCCATGGCGGTGGGTTATGCCGAATTGGAGCGCTGAATGGGCGCGCGCCAAGCGTTCTTGGGACTGCGAGGAGGGATAGGAAAAAAAAAAAAAAAACGACATCATCATCATCATGTCAGCGTCAAGACGTCCACTGTTGGCCGGCGGCCTCCCCGCGGCTCTCCACTCAGACCGGTCTTGTGCGTTCCGCATCCACAGCGGTCCCGCGATCTTTACTAGGTCGTCGCTCCATCTTGTTGGCACCGACAGCTCGTTTCCCGGTCCGTGGACGCCATTCGAGAACCTTCTGACCCCATCAGCCATCAGCTCTACATAGTTAAGCCTTAAAAAACTCGTGTGATCCTATTATGAAACTCGGCTTGGCCTCGTTACATAAAACCACAGTCGTGTTTTAACGATCCTCATTTTGTAAACTGTTGCATAAACTACTATTTCCCGCCACCGCCATGTTGTATAAAAAAAGCTGTAAGAAGATAAATAGTCTGTCCTCGTATTCTTTTTTTCTGCTGACGCCAGCGTCACGCGCGGCTCCGTGACAATCCGTCTGTTTGTCCATTATTAAATACGTTCCTCCCAGGACACGTGTGTATACACACATACATACACTACAATTATAATATTACAAGCTGTAGCCCGCGACTTTGTCAGTATAGATTTCGGTTATCGCTATCCCGCGGGAAGCACATAATTTTTCCGAATAAAAAGCCTATGCTTGTCCTCAATATTCAAACTATCTCCCTACCAAATTTCATCTAGATTGGTTTCCCAGTGAAGAGGTAACAAACAGACAGACAGGTCTGTCAAACCGAGGCCCGAGCACGAATATTCGAATGCTGCGTAACGTAATCGAGTAGAGCGTTATCGAGATTTGTATGACGTTTGAAACAGCGCCCCCTTGACCGTACTCGTCACAAAAATTTTACGTTACGCCTGGTTCAAATATTCGTGCTCGGGGCTCTGTAGGCCAAGCACGAATATTCGAATCCTGCGTAACGTTACGTTATCGTATAGAAAACGAGAAACCTCATACAAAATTTTAGTTCCAAATACGCTCACGGGAGGCGTTTTTCCAAACGTCATGCAACCTCGATATAACGTTACTACTCGATTACCTACGTTACGCAGAGGGTCGAGGACGACTTTTCGAATCCTGCGTCACGTAAAATCGAATAGTAAACGTTGTCTTGTTTGTATGACGTTTGGAACAGCGCCCGCCCGTGAGCGTATTTGGAACTAAATTTTTGTATGAGGTTTCTCGATCTCGATACGATAACCGTAACGTTACGCAGGGTTCGTAAAGTCGTGCTCGACCCTCTGGTTTCGAATATTCGTGCTTGGGGCTCTGATCATGGTCACGGATCCACTGCGCAGGCGCGACTCACGCTTGACTGTTGTTCTTTCAGTAATTATTAAAGCAGCCACATTGTTTTTACAAAGCCTTTTGTTCTTTCAGTTTAATTTTTTTTGTTGTTTAAAATAATTGAAAGAATTTTCGGTGTTTTGTTATAATTTGGAAAATATCCGTGGTTTATTATTTTGCTTACATACTAGCTGTAGCTCGCCACTTCGTCCCGATAATTACATTTATGTAGGATTTTTCTTTTTCGTATTTAAAAACTATTTGGAATTGTCTATGGGAGTAGGAGGGGTGAGGGGGGGAAGGGTCTAAAAAACCGGCCAAGTGCGAGTCGGACTCCTGCACGAGGGTTCCGTAGAAAGATTTTAACGCTTTTCCCCAGTGTTTGAAGAAGTCCAGTGTTAGCACAGACCTGCTCTTAAGCAAAATGTACGCAGTGTGGGGTCAACTTATATTGGTCAGTGTAATCTACAGACAGACATAAAAAATTAAGATTTTGAGACTTTTTAGAGTGGTTGTGCTATAAGAGCTACCTTCATACCAAATTTCAAGTTTCTAGGACAGAATTTTTTAAATCGGCCTAGTACTTTTTGAGCCTATTCATTACAAACATACAAACATACAAAAATAGGTACAAATCTTTCCTCTTTATAATATTATTAGTGTAGATGTAGATATAGTTTGCGGGTGGTAGGACCTTGTGCGAGGTCCGTCCGGATCGCTACCACCATCTTACTCGTTAATCCTGCCGCTAAGCAGCAGTGCTTGCACTGTTGTGTTCCGGTGTGGAGAGTAAGACAGCCGGTGTAATTACGGGCACAAGAGGCATTTCATCTTAGCCCTCCAGGTTGGCAACGCGTCTGCAAACCCTCGGGGGTTGCGGGTGTCTATGGGCAGTGGTGATCACTTACCATCAGGTGACCCACTTGCTCGCTTGCCTTCCTCGTTGAATAAAAAAAAAAAAAAACCACAGGCAGATTTTGTCCGAGAAATACCACACTCGCGGACGAAACTGTCATTAGGTTATTAAATAAGTAATAACCAACTTAGAAAAGCTGAAAAACCCCCGACATTGTTATTTCCAAGTTCAATATTTCAGAAATGGGTGAACCGATTTTAATGAAACTTAGCTAAGAAATATCTCGATTAAACTAGCTTTCGATCGAAAATAACCGCATCGAAATTGGTTGATCCGTTTGGGAGTTATGATGCCACAGACAGATACACTGATACACAGGCACACAGATACACAGACACACAGGTCAAACTTATAATACCGCTCTTTTTCGTCGGGGGTTATAAATAGTAAATGTTTGTCTGTATTTAACAACCGACGAAAATGAGGGCGTTATAATTAAGTTTGACCTGAGTAACTGTGTATCAGTGTATCTGTGTAAGATGTGGTTTTCTTTAATTGAAAGCTAGTTTAATCGAGATTGTTTTTAGCTAAGTTTCATTTAAATCTGTTCACCCGTTTTTGAAATATTGAACTTTGAAATGACAATGTCGGGGGATTTTCAACTTTTTTAAGATGGTTGTAGGCATAAGGTTACTGAAAAGGGGTACAGGGCAATGGAAATACAATAAAATAACACAAATTATGGACAAAAACCGGCCAAGAGCGAGTCGGACTCGCGCACGAGGGTTCCGTAGAAAGATTTTTATGCTTTTCCCCAGTGTTTTAAGAAGTCCAGTGTTAGCAGAGCCCTGCTCCTAAGCAAAATGTACGCAGTGTGGGGTCAACTTATATTGGTCTGCGAAATCTACAGACAGACATTAAAATTTAAGATTTTGGGACTTTTTGGAGTGGTTGTGCTATAAGAGCTACCTTCATACCAAATTTCAAGTTTCTAGGACAACTGGATGTACCCTTTAGGTTTTCTCAGTACGGCGATTTGTATAGAAACCACCTTTTTAATGACTGTATCTTTTGATTGCGTTCACTTGGAAGGTTGGTTTTTTCATAGCTTCAAGGGACCGCAGGCTTGAGAATTCGCTCTTAATTTCAGCATGCTACCTCCACGCGTTCCAGAGAAAAAGGGTCTTGACAGACAGACAGATAGACGGACGGACAACAAAGTGATCTTATAAGGGTTCCTTTTTTTCCTTTTGAGGTACGGAACCCTAAAAAAGGAACAATTATTTTAAAAGACACTTGTATACAGTTTTGGCAGCTTCGCTAGAAGGTACTGACAGAATCGAGTTATGATCGTCCCACGATAACTCTGCATAAGATATTAATTGGCAACCCAAAAAGATCACGCTGTGGTTATACTTTTTTCATGTCACTCAGACATTTCTCTGATTAAAAATAATAATGACATGCAGTCAAAAGTTGCTGTTTTTTTTTAAATATGGCTCTGTCCATTGGAGGTCAATTTTGCCAGTGTTTAGTAGGTTTTGCCGTTGTACGGTAAAAAAAATCTGGAAAACGAAATATGAGAGGTATTTTAATGGTGGATGGTGAATGAGCGATGACCTGTTTAATGTTTAATCTAATCAAAAGTTCAAAACGTGTTGTTTGACTATATCGATGTTGCCATAAACAAACTAGATTTCTACTGTTGTCAGTTCGTTGCAGAGTTACGTGGGACGACTATAAAATCCTACATTTTTACTAAAATTGAACTCAGTACATACATAGCTAATAAAAAATTATAACCAAGTATTTATAAAGTTAATTAAACTGTCTGATGGGTATTTACACGCTGTAGCGACTCCTTTACATGTTTCGTTCCCGAAAGTAAATTTGAAGATCAAAATTGAACGCAAAGCAAACGTTAAAATAACGTTCTGTGATTGTTATTGTTAATAATTTATGAAATAACTAGCTTATGCCCCGCGGTTTTGCCCCCGTGAAATATTTCAAAATGGGCTGGTTCCCTATCCAGTGGGAATTTCGAAAAATCCCTTCTTAGTGCACCTCTAGGATACCTACTCCAGGTATGTGTTTGCTAAATTTCAAGTCTCTAGGTCCAGTGGTTTAGGCTGTGCGTTGTCTGTCAGTCAGTCAGTCACGGTACTGTTTTATAGTTTATGAAATAATATTGCCTCTGTAAAAAGCCGTGATAGCCTAGTGGTTTGACTTACGGCCTCTCAAGCAGAGGGTCGTGGGTTCAAACCCCGGTTTTCACCTCCAAGTTCTTCGGAATTTATGTGCGGAATTACGTTTTGTAATTCATGATGGGTTTTTCGGTAAAGGAAAACTTCGTGAGGAAACCTACACACTCCTGCGAAGCAAGGACCCGCGTGGGAACTATAACCCAAGCCCTCTCATTCTGAGAGGAGGCCTGTGCCCAACAGTGGAACGTAAAAAGGCTGCTGATGATGACGATGATAAAATACAAGTATTCTTTATTGAACACCACAAAACAGATAACTTAACCAACTTAGAAAAGTTGAAAGCCCTCGACATTGTCATTTCAAAGTTTGGTATATTTCAAAAAAAGTTTTTTTTTATACGACAAGGAAGGCAAACGAGCAAGTGGGTTACCTGATGATGAGTGATCGCCACTGCCCATTGACAACCACAATCCCGGGGGGTTTGTGGATTCGTTGCCAACCTGGAGAGCTAAGATGAAATGCCTCTTGTGCCCATAATTACACCGGCTGTATTACAGGTGAACCGATTTTAATGAAACTTAGCTAAGAACCATCTCGATTAAACTAGCTTTCATTTAAAAAAACCTTATCGAAATCGGTTAATCCTTTTAGGAGCTATGATGCCACAGATACACAGATACACAGATATACAGGTCAAACTTATAACACCTCTTTTTTAGTTAGGTTAGGTTAGTAAAAAGTTACCTACAAAAAACACAAGGTAGCAATTAAGGTCATACTCAGAGGCGCGAGCCGGGGTTCGAACCCACGACCCTCTGCTTGAGAGGCCATAGGTCAAACCACTAGGCTACCATTTCCAGTTTCGTATGAAAAATTTAAACTTTCCATGTTTCGCGTAATATTCATTCGTAGACTGTCTACGCCGTAGCAAGGTGTAGCAGCTTCGTAGCGTTGCTACGACAGTCCACTCACACGTTTTAACTTCGTAGACAATATATCAGTGCCCTAAGCAAGACTTGTCGAATCCTGCGTTACGTTACGGTTATCGTATCGAGATCGAGAAATCTCATACTAAATTTTAGTTCCAAATACGCCCACGGGCGGTTGCTGTTCCAAATGTCATACAAACTCGTTATAGTTTACTATTCGATTTTACGTGACGCAGGATTCGACAAGTCGTGCTTAGGGCACAGAGAGTCGACCACGACTTTACGAATCCTGCGTAACGTTACGGTTATCGTATTGAGATCGAGAATACGCTCACGGGCGGGCGTTGTTCCAAACGTTATACAAACTCGACAACGTTTACTATTCGAATACGTTACGCAGCCCTCTGGCATAGATACCTAATTTAAAGGTATTTTCATCACACCTATTCGAAACCAGTGTTAGCAGAGTCCTACTCCAAAGCAAACTGTACGCAGTGTGGGGTCAATTTATATCGGTTACTCTGACATAGACACACATTAACTATTACTCCCAAACCTGTAAAGCCTCCTTATCTCTGATAGTTTTTCTTTTAAATTCACAATTTGCACATTTTTTTTCAAGATTTCATCCCAGCACTTTTTCGGCCTAATGAATATGTATATCTATGCAAGATTACAGCTTTCTGGTACCAATAGTCTCTGAGCTATGGCACGCACAGACAAACAGACGGACATGATGAAACTATAAGGGTTCTTTTTTGCCATTTTGGCTTTGGAACCCTAAAAAACGCCTAATGCACTAGCCCGAATTAGAAATTATAAATTTAGTTCACTTAACTTCAGACGATACGAATACGATATTTAATCCTAAGTTAATAAGGTAATTGGATAATCTAAGTTACGTAAACCACCACCCGCTTTGTTTTTTTTTCCTCATTCCACCATAATTGCTTGGTAGAGATCGCTCTGTAGCGTTAAGGCCGCCTATTGATTGTTATCTGATGATCAATAAAGAGTTTCGTATCGTATTGTATTGTATTGTTCCCAAGTTGAAAAAAGTCAGCCTAATAAGTCAGAGTTAAATTTATGTCACAGGCTATTTATAAATACGCCAAGTTTAACCCCGAGTTAAGGATTTAGCCGCCAAACCCACAAACAAGTCGATCTTGAGATAATGTTAACGATAACCTAATCAACATAGAAAAATTTAAAAACCCGGCCAGCATTGTCTTTTCAAAGTTCAATAGTTCCAAAACGGGTGAACCGATTTTAATGAAACTTGGCTAAGAACCATTTCGATTAAACTGGCTTTCGATTGAAAAAAACCGCATCGAAATCGGTCCATACGTTTGGGAGCTGTGATGCCACAGACACAGATACACATATACACAGATACACAGATACACAGATACAATAGATACACATGTCATAGTTATAACACCCCTCTTTTTCGTCGGGGGTTAAAAACCTTATCATAACATCAAATTCTCGAACATCTAAAACTTCACAGTTAAAACTAACCAATTCATTAACGAAATCGATGAAAAAACATACATGCTAGTGCTTCAGTAATTAAATTTACAAACATTTCGCCAAGCCAAATTTCCGAGCCGCGGGAACGGGACGGCGCTCTGCGCGTGACAGAGACAGCCGTACAGAGCGCTGTTCTACCAATCAATGCAGTCTGCAGAGCCTCAGTGTGTCGTGAGCCAGCGTCGAGCGAGCACGCTAAAAAACAAATTAAAAAAAAACTAAAAAAAAATCAATCAAAAAAACGAATACTAACAAATTTTAAAATTGGTTTGATCAATCGTGATTGACAGTGTGATTGTAAGATTGAGCCCAAACCTCTGTACTGCGTCCGGTTGGTTTCAGTGTTAATCTAGTATTATAGTTAACTGAATCAGGTGAACCGTTTTTAGAGTGGAATACTGCATCCTTTGTTAGCGGCGGAGTGTCAAAACAATGTAAGTGTATAAGTCTAAAATTTACTACCTACTCAGACAAAGAAAATGTATAACCAACAAGTAGCGAAGAAGCGAAAACAAACAAATATTTGGAGAAACTTTTTTTTTTCAAAATTGTCGGTTACGACCTTTGGCTTTGGGCGTTTGTGGGCCGTTTTCAGCCATTTTGAAGTTATGCAGCTACGGCTGAATGCGTCGCTTTTCATAAGCGCCGTTAATCGGCAAGCTGATTGAGAACACGATTGAATAGTGAAAAGAAATTGCTTGTAACTGAAATATTTCAAGTTTTAGACATAATCATTAACTTTTTCGTTAATAAAAATAATGATTCTTGCTATTTTAAAAATAATTTCCATCATCTTTGTTGCGATACTTTTGGCGTTTATTTACTTTTTGAGTAAGAACAAATTCTTGTTAGTTGAAAAAAACGACGTTTACGAATATTCTCGGTAAGTGATCGGAAAGCATAGAATTTAGCTAAAAATGAATACTCTAAAACCTTATGTAGGTAATACTCATTATAAATAAAACATGGCGCATAGTTTTAGTTAGATATTGTGTCAAATTTTAACACAAACCACGCTATTTACGCAAATCAAAACATCAAAACAGTTTTTCATACTTCAAACTCATTTTCTCCACATTTTCTTATAAAAAAGTCGCTTCCTGTGTTCCTATCACTTCAACACATCCCATTTTGGTACATTTAAGCCTATTTTTGTAATATGTTTAACAAAGAACAGTGCATTGCGACTATTTTTTAGGTTAGTGCGCCGCGCATCGGAACAAAGGAACGCGGGTTAGCTAGCCGACGTCGCTTTGAGCTGCTTTGTTTTTACACTATAAGGAAGGCAAACGAGCAAGTGGTCACCACTGCCCATAGACACCCGCAACCCCAGGGGGGTTGCATATGCGTTGCCAACCTAGAGGGCTAAGATGAAATGCCTCTTGTGCCCGTGATTTCAGAGGCTGTCTTATTCTCCACACCGGAACACAACTGCAAGCACTGCTGCTTGCAGGATTAGCGAGTAAGATGGTGGTAGCGATCCGGACGGACCTCGCATAAGGTCCAAAAATATCCAGTATTTTGTACAAACGTTTTTAACACGACTGCAGATTAAAAAGTTTACCCATTCTTTAGCTGGTGACTAGCTAATTAACTGCTTAATTTTAGGGTTTCGTATCAAACAAAACGGAACTCTTATAAGATCACTTTGTTCTTCTGACTGTCTGTATCATCTCATCTTCATTTACGTCCCACTGCTGGGCACAGAGGAGTCTCTCAGAATGAGAGGGCTTGGGCCATGGTTCCCACGCAGGTCAAGTACGGATTGGGAGCTTTAAACTTACTGTCTGTACGTCTCTATTTTATAAACTTTGGATTGACAGACAGACGGAAAACGAAATGATGCTATAAGGGTTCCGTTTTTGCCATTTTGTCTACGGAACCCTAAAAAAGTACAACTTAAGACCCTGAAAAGTAATGGGCTGTTAATAATTTATGAATGTACATTCCAAAGAACTTCTCAACTTCTTATGCGAGTTCGAATTCTCTTGTTCGTCAAACATAATGTTTATTTAAGACATTTTTTTACGATAGATAAAGTCTTGATGATTTCTGTGAAGTTTTTAATTTAAATTCAATATTTTTTTTTTACAATTTACTCCATATTTGGTTTGGTGGTGGTGGTAGACAGACGGACAGTTTTTAAAGTGAGAAAAGCTTTGCCCTGTCAATATGCTTATGACATTGTCATAAGACTGATTTTTGCCTGGCCAGGCCCCTAGTTCACCAACTTTACAATTGTCAGTTTTCAATGACAATTCGGTGTCAGCTGGTGACTTGAAGAGCTTTTGTTTTAGCGCGCTTCGTATTGTCAAAGAAATGTAGTGGAATTGTCATATAAAACTGACAATTGTAAAGATGGTGAAACAGGGGTCCGTGGGAAAGGTTTTTCTACTATTTATGTCTATACCTAACTATTTATCACGGGTAATCAAAATACCTTATTGTTTTTAACCCCCGACGAAAAAGAGGGTGTGTATCTGTCGGTGGCATCATAGCTCCTTAACGGAGGGACCGATTTCGATTCGGTTTTTTTATTCGAAAGCTAGTTTAATCGAGATGGTTCTTAACTCTAATTTTCATTAAAATCGGTTTACCCGTTTTTGAAATATCGAACTTTGAAATGACAATGTCGGGGGTTTTTCAACTTTTCTAAGTTAGCAAAGTAATTAGTTAATTAATATGGACCTCCGCAAAGCAACATGATTCAATAAATTAATCAAAGGTGGATGTTTTATTAACTAATAAAATTATAATCATCACCTTCCTTTTTTATGTTCCACTGCTGGACACAGACATCCTCTCAGAATAAGAGGGCTTGGGCTATAATTCCCACGCGGGCCTAGTGCAAATTTCCCAATCACACACATCATTGAATTGCTTTACAGAAGTGTGCAGCTTTCCTCGCGATGTTTTCCTTTTCTGAAAGGCTAGAAATAAATTACTAACGTAATTTAGCTCGTAAATTCCGAAACACTCAAGAGTTGCGAGACGGAGCTTGAACCTACGACCCTCTGCTTGAGAGGCCGCAGGTCAAACCACTAGACTATTACGGCTTAAGGCGTTGGACATAAAGGTAGTAGAAGATTGAGCAAAAATCAACCTTATTTCTTTTGCCTTAAGATCCACAACTACCACTTGGTTATTTAGACAGCGTGATTGATCATAATCAAACACTATCCATTTATCGACAGTCCACAAAAAATGCTTTTCTAATGTCGACTTTATGTATATTCACTTTGAGTTGAAAGTCCAGCGCGAGGTGTATTTCGGTTTAGTTAGTTGGTTAGATTGAGTGTGGACAACGCCATCTAGTTTGTTAAGTAAACAACTTCCTTTTAAACAAGAGAGAGAGTGCAATGAGGGTATCGCCAATGTCGAGTGAGGTCCATCTGTCATCTCCACCAATGAGAGACAAGCTGCTGGCCTGTGATTGGTGGAAATTGGCAGATAGACCTCACCCGGCACTGGCGAACCTAGCGGATTATTAACTCGCGATAGGGCTATCGTCATTCAGACTCGCGTACCGAGGGTCCTGTTTCTAGCGGCAGATATGTAAAACATCACTTTTCTAGGGTTCTGTACCACAAAAGGAACAAAGGAACCCTTATAGGATCACTTTGTTGTTAGTCTGTCTGTCAAGACCCTTTTTCTCTGGAACGCGTGGAGGCAGCAAGCTGAAATTAATATCAAATACTTAAGACTGCAGTCCCTTGAAGCTGTGAAAAAATCAAACTTCTATGTTCACGCAATCAAAAGATATAGTCATTAAAAAGCTTGTTTCTATAGCAATTGGCGTTGTATCAAAACCTAAAGGGTACTTCCAGTTGTCCTAGAAACTTGAAATTTGGTATGAAGGTAGCTCTTATAGCACAACCACCGAGAAAATTCTCAAAAACTTAAATTCTTGTTTGTCTGTATATTATTATGCCACAGACCAATGTAAAACGACCCCGCTCTGTATACATTCTGCTTAGGATCAGGGCTCTGCTATCACTGGACATCTTAAAACATTTGGGAAAAGCGGGAAAAATCTTCAAGACTCGTTTTTTCTCCTTCTTCAAGACAATTTTCTGCGGCACCCTCGGTGCGCGAGTCCGACTCACACTTGGCCGGTTTTTACTAATCAAAACCGCACTCATCCGATTTCCTCGGAGATCGTGCAATTTTCATACTCGTACACACGTACAGACATGCATACACTCAAATTCATGCATGCTGTAGGCCGTAGGCTGCAGGCAAGGAATACGTTGGGGAGTTCGTGAGTTAGAGTAAGTTAGGTAAAGATGGCGCGGTCGTTTTTAAAAACGTCAGACAAACGCTTTCAGACGCCATCTGCGTCTTTTTTTTAATCCCGATGAAAAAGAGGGGTGTTATAAGTTTGACCTGTGTATCTGTCTGTGGCATCATAGCTAACAAACGGATGGACCGACTTCGATGCAGTTTTTTTTATCGAAAGCCAGTTTAATCGAGATGGTTCTTAGCTAAGTTTCATTAAAATCGGTATTCGACTTGTCGAATCCTGCGTTACGTTACGGGTATCGTATCGAGATTGAGAAACCTCATACTAAATTTTAGTTCCAAACACGCTCACGGGCGGGCGCTGTTCCAAACGTCATACAAACTCGACAACGTTTACTATTCGATTTTACGTAACGCAGGTTTCGAATATTCGTACTCGGGCCTCTGTGCCCTTAGTGTAATCAAACAGCACAAAATACGTCTCGATCGCGTTTGCGTTAAAGTGTCAAATAGTATGAGAATTGTTAAACGCAAACGCGATCGAGACGTATTTCTTGGCCTGGTCGGCGATTACACTAGGCGCTCTGTAATATCGCGGATGGTAGGACCTTGTGCGAAGTCCGTCCGGATCGTTACCTCCATCTTACTCGCTAATCTTGCCGCTAAGCAGCAGTGCTTGCACTGTTGTGTTCCAGTGTGGAGAGTAAGACAGCCGGTGTATTTATGGGCACAAGAGGCAATTCATCTTAGCTCTCTAGGTTGGCAACGCCCACCCAATTGACAATGGACACCCGCAATCCCGGGGGGTTTGCAGATACCCCCCGGGATTGCGGGTGTCCATGGGCAGTGGTGATCACTTACCATCACGTGACCCACTGCTCGTTTGCCTTCCTCGTTGTATAAAAAAAAATTATGTAGGGGTCTTACGGGTGTGTAGAAACAAGAAACAACAGCGTTTGCTCCGAGTAGACCCGCTGCGCTGTGTAATGTGTGTTTGACCCAATTTCTTAATGTATCGCATCGAACCCTGTGGAGCGCAAATGGAGGCTGGAGGAGATCGCTTTGAGCCCAGGTGTTGCCTTTAAGTGTCGCTTTAATCACAGAGCTCGAATTTACGTGATTAAAGCGATCGAAATGACTGGTTTTAACATGAAAATAGACTCAATGTGTTTTCGCTGTTAAGGCGCGCGTGTCCATGAGGTCTATGAAACTCGACTTATTACTCGTGGGTTATTAGTCTCTAGACAACTTGGAAAATCCATTTTTTTATCATTTATCCTAATTATCCTAATCCTAACTTCCTAACTAATATTATAAATGCGAAAGTAACTCTTTCTTTCTGTCTGTCTGTTTGTTACCTCTTCACGGGAAAATCGCTGCACCAATCTAGATGATATATGGTAAGAAGATAGTTTGAATATTGAGGAATAACATAGGCTACTTTTTATTAAGGACAAATATAGTTCCCGCGAAGTCCCGGACGAAGTCGCGGGCAACAGCTAGTAATTTATAAGTTCAAGTAGCTGTTGCCCGCGACTTCGTCCGCGTAGAATTTGTTTATTGCCATACCGCGGATATATTAAGTTCTGTTTAGCAATTCAATAGTCCAATCATCCCATGCGTTTAGGTCTTTTTAATTTGGGAAGCCATTCTCAAGAATGATGGCTTAGAGCCTAGATGTTATTTTTGGAGCTAAAAACAATTACTCTCACCCGCGACCTCAAGAGAGTGAAAAATAGTTATATCTGTGTCTTCAAATGCATGCTTTCATGCAACACCTTACGTTATGAACGGGTACGGGTTACGAACCCAAAGTTTCGCACCTCCCTTCCACTTTGCTTGGTTTGATAGTTATCAATGTCATGTTGTTGCAGAGGTGCCCCCCCCCCCCTCGTTGTTTGCTGCAAAATAGTGTTTCGCTACTTATCAACGGCTTAAAGGAAATAGTAGTGTTTGTATGCTTTTTATGCGGGGGGCTGCGCCCTCCAAACACCTCCCCCCCCCCCTCTTTCCTTCCGGCGGCGTAGTGTACTTATAAACAGCTTGGAAGAAAGAGTACTGTTTGTGTCCTTTTGCGGCGGGGGGCTGCGCCCCCCGAGCACCCCTCTTTCCTTCCGGTGGCGTAGTGGTTCGCTACTTACCAATGGCTTGGAATAAAGAGTACTCTTTGTGTCCTTTTTATAGCGAGGGGCTGCGCCCCCCGAGCCCCTCCCCCCCCCCTGTGTTCTTCTGGTGGCGTAGTGGTTCGCTACTTATAAATAGCTTGGAAGAAAGAGTACCGTTTGTATCCTTTTTATGGTGGGGGGCTATGCCCCCCAAGCCCTCCTATTTCCTTCTGGTGGCGTAGTGGTTTGCTACTTATCAATAGCTCGATGAAAGGAGTAGTGTTTGTGTACTTTTTATGGCGGGGGCCTGCGCCCCCCGAGCCCCCCTCTTTCCTTCCGCCGGCATAGTGGTTAGTGTTTATGTCCCTTTTGTGGCGTCCCTGAAGTTGAATTCAATTATTTCTATTCCGCGGGAATTTTGCATTTTAACTCTTTAGATCGATTTTATAAAAAAACTTTCACTAATAGAAAGCTACATACAGTTCTTGACTGACATTGGCTACCTACTTTTTCCTCGGGAAAATGCAAAATTTCCGTTGATTAGAAATAAGTGAATTTTGAATTTAGACCAATTTAAAAAATCTTTTCATTAATAGTAAGCTACTCTGTTTCTGATTGACATAGGCTACTTTTATACCGTAGTTGAATTCACTGGTTTCTATCCCGCGGGAATTTTGCATTTTCCCGGAGTAAAAGTAGCCTATGTCAATCAGGGATAGTTTAGCGTTATGTTGGTGAAAGTTTCAGAGATTAGCTCCTACAAACAAAGAAACAAAGTTAAGATATTAAGAACTTCAAAAAATCCTTCTTTAGAGCACTTCTACGATACCCTAGGTACATGTATTACAAATTTCAGGTCTCTAGCACCAGTAGTTTAGGCTGTGAGTGTCCTCTATGTCCGCTAGTCAGTTATTATGAAAATAAATGCTATGTGGTCTTTATCCCGTGGGAATTTCGGAAAATCCTGAAAACCGTTTGTAGCTGTTATTGTTACCTACTTGCATGCCAAATTTGAAATGTCTAATAATTATAGTTACGGAGATAGAGCCACTTTGATCCGAAAATATAAATCCCATTTATTCCCTATCCCGTGGGAATTTTGAAAAATCCCTTCTTAGTGCACCTCTGGGATACTCAAGGTAAGTAAGTAAGTAAGTAAACACTTTATTGTACAAAAAACAGGATAAAACACAAGTTACAACAATAACATTTGAGTACAAGGGCGGACTTATCCCTATTAAGGTATATGTTTGCCAAATTTCAAGTCTCTAGGTCCAATGGTTTAGGCTGTGCGTTGTCTGTCAGTCAGTCAGTCACGGTAGTGTTTTATAGGTATAGATAGATAGAAGATAAGATTCATGATTTTAATGAAATTTTACTAAGAACCATCTAGATTAAACTAGCTTATCGGTTTACCCGTTTAAGAGCTACAGTGTCACAGACAGATGCACACATGCACAGGTCAAAATAATAACCCTCTTTTCGCGAAGGGTTGATATTGGGAGCTTAGAGCTACGTATACCTGAACTGAGAAAATGTTTTTACATGTCATTGTGGTTATGTCATTGACATTAGACTGATTTTCGCCTGGCCTGCGGAAAAACTTTCATTAAACCTATGTAAGTACATACACCTTTTTTTAAGTCTGTTGGAAAAGGGTGTTACCGTAATAAAGGCTGCAATTCTCACCAGAGCGAAAGTAGACAATTTTATGTCGTCCAATAAACGGCGCTGTCATTTTGACAGCTGCGCCAAGATGGCGGATTCCTGTCACGTGCCGAACGAGTAGGCCTATTTGTACAGGCCGCCTGGCTTTATTATGTTTTTGTTAGGAAATGCTTGTTTGTGTTTCGTGAGGGCATGATATTGGGGGATTTTTATTTGGCGAGAATTTGTAGGATTAAATTGGCAACACGGTTATACAAGAATTACCACGGTAGGCCGAGCACGAGTTTTCGAATCCTGCGTAACGTTACGGTTATCGTATCGAGATTGAGAAACCTCATACTAAATTTTAGTTCCAAACACGCTCACGGGCGGGCGCTGTTCCAAACGTCATACAAACTCGATAACGTTTACTACTTGATTTTATGTGACGCAGGTTTCGAATATTCGTACTCGGGCCTCTGCTCTCAGAGCCCCTAGTAATGTAAATGATGATGATGATGATCTTTCTCGCTAATCCTGCCGCTGAGCAGCAATGCTTGCGCTGTTGTAATCCAAAGTGGGCGGTAAGACAGCCGGGGAAATTCGGGCACAAGAGGTATTTCATCTCAGTCCTCTAAGTTGGCAATGTGTCTGCAATCCCTCATAGGTTGCGGGTGTCTATGGGCAGTTGTGATCACTTGCCATCAGGTGACCCCACAAAGCAGACAGGCGGGAGGCGCCTTTGGCTTATCTATGCACTACAATTTTTCTGCCACTTTTTGAGGGGGACGAGAAACACACGTACAGCACACGTCTACGATGCTGTCAAAACGTGTTACGTTCCTACAAACGCACACTAAAACAAAACTGTCACACAACGCCAAAAACACGCACACAATCAACAGACCCTGATCATTTTGGTCAGACGGTTAGTTTCGGCAGAGGGGAAATCCCACTATAACATCTCCATTCCTCTTCTGCTCTGTGACCCGCTTGCTCGTTTGATTTAACACGCTTATTAAAAAACGTAAATTAATTCGCAAATTCTAAGTACGGGGCGAACCACTGGTTTTATTTTCGTAGCTGCCTACGACGTAGCCACGCTACGCAGTTCGTAGAGGCTCTACGCCTGCAACTACTTAATCTAACTCTAACTAATACATTTTTAATGTTATTATTAGTTTTAGAGTAGTTTACAGAGGCCCAAGTAAGAAGATTCTAAACCTGCGTAACGTAATCGAGTAGTAAACGTTGTCGAGTTTGTATGACGTTTGGAACAGCGCCCGCCCGTGAGCGTGTTTGGAACTAAAATTTAGTATGAGGTTTCTCGATCTCGATACGGCAACGTAACGTTACGCAGGATTCGGAAACTCATGCTCGGCCTAGAGGTACGGGTGCGTTTTTGACATCAGTGTCGTGCTTAGCACGACTTGTCGAATCCTGCGTCTCGTAAAATCGAATAGTAAACTATAATGAGTTTGTATGACGTTTGGAACAACGCCCACCCGTGAGCGTATTTGGAACTAAAATTTAGTATGAGATTTCTCGATCTCGATACGATAACCGTAACGTAACGCAGGATTCGACAAGCCGTGCTTAGGGCACTGAAGCCCAAGCACGAATATTAGAAAGCTACGTAACGCATCTAATCGAGTGGAGCGTTAGCGAGAAAATTTGTGTGACGTTTGGAACAGCGCCCCCGTGAGCGCCTTTGGAACTAAAATTTAATATGAGGTTTCTCGATTTCGATACGATAACGATTACGTTACGCAGTATTTTAATGTTCAAGCTTGGGGCTCAGAGGGTGAGCACGACTTTACGCAAGCTGCGTAACGTTACGGTTATCGTATCGAGATCGAGAGATCTCATACTAAATTTTAATTCCAAATACGCTCACGGGCGGGCGCTGTTCCAAACGTCGTACAAACTCGACAACGTTTACTATTCGACTTTACGTTACGCAGCATTCGTAAAGTCGTGCTTGACCCTCTGTGCCCTAAGCACGACTTGTCGAATCCTGCGTTACGTTACGGTCATCGTATCGAGATCGAGAGATCTCATACTAAATTTTAATTCCAAATACGCTCACGGGCGGGCGCTGTTCCAAACGTCGTACAAACTCGACAACGTTTACTATTCGACTTTACGTTACGCAGCATTCGTAAAGTCGTGCTCGACCCTCTGTTATCAACAAAACTATTCTAAGTAATATAAGTACTTCATGTATCATATTGAAGAGGCCAGTGACTTGTATTCAATGGACAATGCTTTTGACATTATATTATCAACAATAAAACCGAAGAGCATGTATGAAGAATGTTATGAGAGTAAGGGAAGCATAGGTTGTATGTCAGGATCGTAGCGAGTGGGAGTCCGTGGTCTCTGCCTACCCCTCCGGGAAACAGGCGTGACTGTATGTATGTATTAACAATTTTTCTTGATCATTTTCGACGTTGTCTTGTATCTTGATTTTGATATACAATAGGAGCAAAACTCGTCAAACAAAGACATTTAATAAATTATAAACAAATACTTTGTTTAAAAAAAAGCTTTATTAAAAAAGGGTAGTTTGGAATTTATATTACAGGGTCTTTTAAATAAAATATTAGTCGGTACTTTGGTTTTGTCATTGACTAAATTGAGTACATGGTTGTCATGTGTCAGTAGTGGTAATGGTGTCTTGGTGAACGGTTGTTGTAGCCGAAACGCGTCAGCGTTTAGTTTAGTGGTGGTGGTGATAGTTGGGTCTGTGTGGCATGTGTTGATTCGTGTAGCAGTGGAGGCGGAGGTGTTGCATGGCAACATACATTTGCCGCACAGATTAACTATTTGTCACTTGTGGTCGCGGGTGAGCAAAGTAATTGTTTTTAGTTCATAAATATGGACCGGAGGTAAAGTAACGGCTGATTCAATAAATTATTTAGAGACATTTCAATTTATTTCTTTTAAGACATGTTTTAACCCCCGACGAAAAAGAGGGTTGTTATAAGTTTGACCTGTGTATCTGTATGTGGCGTCATAGCTCCCAAACCGATTTCAATGCGGTTTTTTTTAATTGAAAGCTAGCTTAATCGAGATGGTTCTTAGCTAAGTTTCAATAAAATCATTTCACCCGTTTTTGAAATATTGAACTTTGAAATGATAATGTCGGGGGTTTTTCAACTCTTCATAGTTGCATTTATAGTATTTAAGGGTGTGGCGCGTGTTGGATATCTGTGTCCAATTGGCTGTTATTTAGTACCGAATAGTGACGCGGTTGAGGCTATATTAGAGAATAACGCTACAGTGCCCCGAGCACGAATATTCGAAGCCTACGTAACGTAATCAAGTAGTAACATTATCGTATCCCAATTGAGAAAATACGCTCACGGGTGGGCGCTGTTTCAAACGTCATACATTTTCTCGATAACAGTACCTACGTAGGATTCGAATATTCATGCTCGTGCTCTGAAAATTTTCGATATACCTAACGATTTCTCTGCACTGTTTGTTTTAGTCCTCAGTTAGATCGATCGATAGAAACCGTATAAAACATCATTATGGTTGCATACCGCGTATTACTATGAATAAATCATTAATAGGTACTTTCTTTGAGAACATCTGTTGCCTCCCATTCCAGTACATATGCAGGTGTCTTACAAACGCTAATACGGGATACTAATAACAAGGGTTTCGTATTGTTTGGTCCTTAAATCACATTGAATTACTGACACCACGGACTTTGGGTCTAGTACAAAATTCACGAATAATGTGTCCCAGTTAGGGAATGCAATCCCGACTCGAGATCGTAAATTCAGGATCCCGCGGGATTAGAAACATCAATCCCGCGAGATCCCGAAATTTTCGGGATCCCGTCTAGTTAAAAAAAATTAAGTTCGGATAACTGAAAACGATGTAAATTGCTTGTTTCTGATTTTGAGGTTAATTAAAATAAAATATTATTTGACAGAAACCAAATCTTTATTCTTTAATATTATTAATTAAACAATTTAACAGCCTTTTTTTTGTAAATTAACAATAAAAACAAAAATTATTACTCATGGATATTAGAAAGTAGTTAAGGGTGATTTTGAAAGTAGCTTCTTAAAAAACAAAGTGTATTAAGCGTATTATCTGCTAAACGGCATCTAATGTCCGTTGCAATGTACCCAGCTGCTGAAAACGCTCTCTCCGACTCAACACTAGTTGGCAACAGCGTGATCAAACAATTATATGCAAACTGCAAAAATCTACCCCTTGTTCCTCCACACTCGAACAAATCCATTTCTTTTTTTATGAGTAACTCTAACTTATCTAAGCTTGTGGACACAGGTTTAAAAGGACTTTCAGTTTTAGACGCTCGCAGAGTTTCTTCTAATTCCTCTTGAAGCGATGTATAATTTTGTGCAGCAATAACACGTAAATTCAAATCCTCTGCAATCATAGAAAGAGGTAAGTCATCTTCATTTAATACTGTCGTATTAATCTCGGCTTGGTTTGCTTCTTTACGATATAATCGTGTGATTATATTTTTAATTTCTTTTCTTATGAGATATTTGCTTGACAATTGAAAAGTCTCGTTACCTTTCCATTGCTCCAAGTCATCTTGATAATTATTTGGATTTTTCAAATACAACAGCACTGCAGTCGCTTTTATGCGACGTTCAGAGATACGATTGTTCATCGAAGAGACCAACTTTTCTGAGAGAGGAGTTTTCAGGTCTCCTAGCTTTCGAACCATGAAACGTAAAGTATGTTCTGCACTTACTAAATCAGTATCTCGACGGCACAGTACCTCAACAGCCAATTTTACTGGCTGAAATGTGTTTTCTAAATCGATGAGGACAGCGTGTTCTTCATCCGTGAAAAAGTATTCTGGATTGGAACTGAGCGAAAGGTCAACTAGGGTCTTAGCTACACACTGCTTTACTTTATTGTAGGTACTTATCATGTTGCATAGGCTAGACCAACGCGTTTTGCAGTCAAGAACCAGCTGAATTGTTTTGCCAAACTCTTGCTGAATATAAATCTGAAGCGTATCATTCTTGGTAGGAGAATTCTTAAAAAGTTTGACGCATTTCCTTAGTTTTGATATAATCATTTGGTATTCTGTAGCCAAATCAACTTGTCTTATGGGTAAGGAAAAGTACAAACCATCATAATTATCCGGATGGTCATCTAGAACTTCTTCCTCCTCCGCGCTGCGATTTGTGTTCATTTCAGGGTCTTCAAATTCTTCCTCTGCATTCGATTGTACGGTCTTTTTATAAATGACGTCTGTTATACCTAATTGTACACCATGGGCGTAGCAAAGCTGTTGTAGTGGTTCAATTAGACGTCCTACTTTCTTCATTACGCTGGCTCCATCGGTCGTTATACCAACTATGTCGTTATCCAGGGATAAACCAAATTCTGATAGTTTTTCCTTTAAAAGCTGAACACAAGACTCCGATGACATACTTCCGAAAACGCGCGCCAGTCCAATATTCCAGTAAGTAGGCTGACAGTTAATAACTGTGTGTACATTGACATTTAAAAAGCGCCGATTTATTCCAGATGTCCATTCATCTAAAGTGACTGTAAACCTGTAATCTTCATTCTTCAACTTTAGAAGATCTTCTTTCACTTTCATTTTGAGCGTCATTCCGTAATTCATTACAATTAGTTTAATTGTATTTGGTGAAGAAGGCAATTTGTAATTGTTACCTTTCGCAGCAAAAAGATTCTTCATATCCTCGGAAGTACAGAATACCCTGAATGGCAAACCATCTTTTGCTACCATTCGGGAAATCATTAACTCTTTTGTTACATTACAATCAGAAAGAAAAAAATCTGTGATTTTCTTTTTCTTCTGTGGTATTTGATCATTTTCAACATCTTCTGGTGAAAATTGAGCTTCAACATTAATTGGTGACAGCGCAACTGACGACGAAGCTCTAGTAGACGCTAACGAAGTTGAAGGTAGTGACACATTATCCGGCTTAGGTGTACTTGCTCCCGCATTCAATTTTGTGTCAATTTTATGGATTGACATCATATGGACGTGTAAGCCTTTTGTAGACCCGAATGAGGTTTTAAGAACAGCTTTACATAACTGGCATTGAGCAGTTAAACTATTAACTGCTTTCTTGAAATATCTCCATACCGGTAAACGACTGCTAAACTCAACGTACACTTGATCTGCATTACTTTTCGACATTTTAATGTATTAAGCGCATCGCTCGCGCCCTGAGAGGATGTGCGTCGTGTTGCTGACCACTGCCGCCCAATCCCGAACGGGATCTCGTCCTATTATGCTTCGGGATTGATCCCGAAAAATTACACGAGATCTCGCGAGATCGGGATCTCGCGGGAACGGGATTGCATTCCCTAGTCCCAGTACAACACGGCATTTTCCGATGGCAGCCATACGTCACAGCGCTGTCGTTCGACCAAACTAAGACTGACTGACGCTCGGTTAGTGGTATTTTTTGGTTATTTGGTAAAATAGTGGTTTTTACCATAGCCATAATGTTTTATTGGTTTCAAATCTTGTCACAATACGAAGACAAACATATATTAAAACCTAGAGAAGTACCAGGTATACAATGGAACATTAATTTCGTATGGCACTTAGACCTATGTGCCCCATGCAAGAATATTCGAATCTTGTGTAACCTAATCTATCTGAATGCAGTTCTGTGGTTCTTCCAGTAATATG
Source organism: Clepsis dumicolana (assembly GCA_963691665.1). Taxonomy (NCBI): domain Eukaryota; kingdom Metazoa; phylum Arthropoda; class Insecta; order Lepidoptera; family Tortricidae; genus Clepsis; species Clepsis dumicolana. The sequence continues at coordinate 286,845 of OY829532.1, read as the reverse complement.
CAAAAAGTTTCCATTTAACTTTGTCTTTAGTTCAACAAAACGATCATCCCAAGAAGGTCGAATAACTGATCTAGGTATCGAGTTCGGATTAAGCCGGCTCCGTGTTGAAACGGACGTTGTTCTACTAGGTGTAGAGCTCAAAGTTGACTGGGATAGAAGTGGAGTTAGGCCTTTGCGGGTGCGGGCTGACGGGATTGCAAAGTCAGATTGCGGTCGATTTTGAACTTAGTTATTTATTTATTAATTTAGTTATAATATTACACCTACTTATAGTTGAATCCTAACTTCCTAACTACTAATACTATAAATGCGAAAGTAACTCTGTCTCTATGTTTCTCTGTCTGTCTGTTAGTTACCTCTTCACGGGACTACCGCTCCATCAATCTAGATGAAATTTGGTGAAAAGATAGTTTGAATATCGAGGAATAACAAAGGCTACTTTTTATTCAGGAAAATTATGTAATACCCGCGGGATAGCGATAACCGTAATATACGCGGACGAAGGCGCGGGCAACAACTAGTTAAGAAATATTTTTACATGTCACTTTTCGGAGTATAATTTACAATACGCACTACACTCAAACCGACCGGAACCGGGGACCGGGAGACGAGCTGTCGGTAGGCCTCCAACAAGATCAGCGACGACCTAGTAGGGATTGCGGGACCGCGGTGGATGCGGAAAGCACGCGACCGGTCTGAGTGGAGAGCCGCGGGGGAGGCCGCCGGCCAGCAGTAGACGTCTTAAGGCTGACATGATGATGATGATGATGACTACACTCAAATTGTATAAGCATGCAAAATGTAAAATACTTTAAATGTGCGCAACTTGTAACCATGGATGACAGAGCCACACGTCATGGCGCTGTCGTTCGACCAAACTAAGACTGGCTGACGCTCGATTAGTGGTCTTTTGGTTTGGACGTTTTCAAGCGCTAACCCGAATTCCAGCAGGGTATTGGTGAAATGGTGTTTTGCAGTATTTTTAAATACGGAAACTCATCCAACCCGTGTAAGTACTTACACTAGTAATTGTGTGCAATTGCGTAGAGCTATTTCGTGTGTGGTTGCAAGGAAATACGAACGATAAAGCAGGGTGTCAATTATTGGTATTAACATGTCGATTATCGGGACATTTGTCTTAGCGTTTCTATCCTTTTTAGGGTTCCGTACCTCAAAAGGAAAAAACCTGAACCCTTTTAAGATCACTTTGTTGTCCGTCCGTCCGTCTGTCTGTCAAGACCCTTTTCCTCTGCAACGCGTCTAGGTAACATGCTGAAATTAATATCAAATACTCAAACCTACAGTCCCTTGAAGCTGCGAAAAAATCAAACTTCTAAGTCAACGCAATCAAAAGATACAGTCATTAAAAAGGTTGTTTCCATACAAATTGCCGAAGTCCAAAAACCTAAAGGGTACTTCCAGTTGTCCTAGAAACTTGAAATTTGCTACAAATGTAGCTCTTATAGCACAACCACTCAGAAAATTCTCAAAATCAAATTTTTTTATGTCTGTCTGTAGATTTCACAGACCAATATAAGTTGCCCGCACACTGCGTACATTTTGCTTAGGAGCAGGGCTGTGCTAACACTGGACTTCTTAAAACACTGGGGAAAAGCGTTAAAATCTTTCTACGGAACCTTCGTGCTCGAGTCCGACTCGCACTTGGCCGGTTTTTTTATTATTCCTGTGGTTATTAGGTACTCCTCAAAAGAACACCTCATTTCACAAGCGTCGTTCTTCAACCGTAAGCGTAACCTCTTGTTTTCTCAGAAGTCTTTATTTTAACTGGCATCGCCAACCCTTTAGAAAACAATGTAAAACAATAGAAGTATATGATAACAACTCTGTTTTTCTAGAATATCTTCTTCATGTTTTCTCAGAGTTCGTAGAACGTTGGAATTATTAAAATAACACGAGAAGACGATTTGTTTATTTTGAGCTTCCGACCGACGTGAAGAGGTTTTGAGATTGTTTTTTCACAAAAATAATATATCGTACGTGATACATTTTTGTGGCTTCTGTTCGCAATAACATTTTAAATACAAGCTCTGACCATTGACTGCACGTGTCATACTGTACTGTACATCCAAGTAACATATCCGTACCAAGTTTCAAGTCGATGCCATTAACCGTTGAAGAGTTCCCTCGTGCGGACCACCAAGACCCTATTTCACCATCTTTACAATTGTCAGTTTTATATGACCACGGACCAACCACCCTCTGGACACCAAATGTCAGGGCGAACGTTTCCGAAATGCATATGCTCATTTGCACCTATAAATCTCTCTAGCCTCGATTCGCGGCTCACTTTCGACCAGATGACAAGCGACATGACAAGCTATGAACCAATCACGACGCATCCCCCGGCCCGCTCACCGCGGCTTTTTTCGTAATGACTTTCTAAGTAAATTATATAAGATGCGGTGTCCAGAGGGCGGTTGGTTCGTGTAGGTATATGACAATTTGAACTACATTTCTTTGACAGTAACAGGTGCGCTAAAACAAAAACTCTTCAAGTCAGCAGTTGACACCGAATTGTCATTGAAAACTGACAATTGTAAAGTTGGTGAACTAGGGGCCTGGACTTCTCTGCCAAATTATGGTACCGTCACCGGACTCGACATTCAACTGCCTGCAAATTTTGAAGCTTAAAACATACCTACCTAGTTACATACGAACAAGTTAAATAAAAGCTTTTAATTATGATAGCACAAACGGATAAATCACTTTATATGAAATTCACAAGAATCAGACATAATGAAAACGGGACAATGACCGCGTTACCGTATAGATTTGATGAAATATCGGGAGCTCATCAAACCTATAAGGTAATCGCGGTCAGTATCCCGTTTATATTGTAAGTTTTGAAATAAAATAAATAAATAAATGTCTAAAAAACTGTTCATATCTGTTTAGGAGCTACGATGCCACATACACATAAAATACCCACATACGCTTATAAATAATACTAATGAAACGGTTCACTCACGTATAAGTCGAGTTTAGCCCGTAAGCCTGCTGCAGTTAGTTACACTATAGAGAGGTCTCTGCACCATACATTTCGTATGACACCTGGACCTCTGCCTAACACAATAGCGCCATCTATATTACAGGGCTGAGTTTTTTGATTTTTCATGTCCCATGAACTGCAGTACCATTTTGATTCTACGGTTGAAAAGGTTCTACGGTATGTCACTAATCAATTTGTTTGACTCATACGTAGACTTACCAACACCATGGACTTCGGGTTAGCGCTTGAAAACGTCCGAACCAAAAGACCACTAACTGAGCGTCAGCCAGTCTTAGTTTGGTCGGACGACAGCGCTATGACGTGTAGCTGTCATCGGAAAACGCCGTGTTGTACTGGGACACATTTTTCGTGAATTTTGTACTAGACCCAAAGTCCATGGTGTTAGTACGAGTAAGTGTTAGTAAATGGTTTTTGAAAACCGACCGTTTTTCGGAGCTCATTATCTAGGCAACAATATAGCTTAGGCAATAGGCACCTTTCATTATATCATCATCACCAGCCTTGTTTCGTAAAACACAGGCGTACTCTCAGAATGAGAAGGCTTGGATTATAGTTCCCACGCGGGCCTAGTGCGTATTAGGAACTTCACACACCATTGAATTGCTTTGCAAAAGTGTGCAGGCTTAAATAAAATCCGAAAAACTCAGAGGTGCCAGCCGGGGCTTGAACACACGACCCTCTAGTTGCGCGACGGGCCCCACTCAGCGTAGTTTCTAACGAAAACACCATAAAAATAACAATAATTGGAAAAAACATAAGGACTTTTATCTACACTTATTTCTTTCATCTAGACTCATGTTAGTCTCGTTTCGTGTTAAAATGTTCTTTTTAGGGTTCCATACCTCAAAAGAAAAAAACGGAACCCTCATAGAATCACTTTGTTGTCCGTCTGTCAGTCTGTCAAGACCCTTTTTCTCTAGAACGCGTTGAGGTAGCATGCTGAAATTAATACCAAATACTCAAGCCTGCAGTCCCTTGAAGTTGTGAAAAAATCAACCTTCTAAGTCAACGCAATCAAAAGATACAGTCATTACAAAGGCTATTTCCATACAAATTGCCGAAATACACAAACCTAAAGGGTACTTCCAGTTGTCCTAGAAACTTGAAATTTGGTATGTAGGTAGCTCAGCACAACCACTCCGAAAAGCCTCAAAATCTTAATTTTCATGTCTGTCTGTAGATATCGCAGACCAATATAAGTTGACCCCACACTGCGTACATTTTGCTTAGGAGCAGGGCTCTGCTAACACTGGACTCTTAAAACGCTGGGGAAAAGAGTTAAAATCTTTCTACAGAACCCTCGTGCGCGAGTCCGACTCGCACTAGGCCGGTTTTTTTTATACCTATCCCATATACAAATCGATGAACTCCTATCCTGATATAGTTCTGGGGCTCTATTACTGCGCAGTATACTAAATTATACGACATTATAGTTATATCTGCAGACCTTTATCTGTGTATATCTTGCCGGAGATCAAAGGGCTGACAGACAACGAACGGATAATACGAACTGTACAGTAGTCAAGTTAATTTATTTGAGTGTTCTGACAACATCGTTAATCCCACCAAAAACCTCCGTTCATATGCCACAGGCGTTTTCCTCAAAAACCTTTGCGGGTGGAAGGACCTTGTGCAAGGTCCGTCCGGATCGCTACCACCATCTTACTCGCTAATCCTGCCTCTAAGCAGCAGTACTTACACTGTTGTGTGCCGGTGTAATTACGGGCACAAGAGGCATTTCATCTTAGCTCTCTAGGTCGGCGACGCGTCTGCAAACCCTCCTTGTGTATGAGCAGTGGTGATCACTTACCACCAGGTGACCCACTTGCTCGTTTGCCTTCCTCATCGTATAAAAAAAACTATATTAATATGAGGTACCTACTTATATTGATGAAATTTGGAGTATAGGTGTCTTCTAGACTTGTTAGTTAAAAATAAATATTTTTATGGGGAGGGGGGGGGGAGGCACTCCATACATGTAACAGAAGTTGAAAAAAAATTCAGCAAACTTCAATGTGTGGCACATACGAGTATTTCAACATCTCTTTAAAAGCACTTTGAGGTTCCTACGCATTTTTTTGATTAGCAAAGATTTTTCGAAATAAACACTCCGAAAAATGCGTAAATTCTGCCCCCCCATTAACTTCTAAAGCTTGCTTATAACATTGAAATTATGTCAGTTTATGCTAGTATGGGGCGCATGGAACCTTATCTTATAGAAACAATTCGCGTTTGTATTTAGCGGGAATCAAACCCGAACCCTCCCACAAACCATCACGCCGTTTTCATCCAATAAACCATAACTCTCATTTATGAACATTCGGTTAAGGATCCAATATAGCCGATCACGAATGCAAATCCTCGAATATTGCTTACCAGCAACTCTGGGTGCCATCGTAAAGTGATCCTTAAACCATCCCTTTAAAATCGATTTCGCAATGCCTAACTCGGCTACATAACCGACTGTAAAACAAATTGAACCCTAAGTCTTACGCGATACGGTTCTATTTCAATCACCAGCAAAAACTCACCTAAATCGCGTATGCAGAAATTGATAATTTTCAACAAGTTAAGGTTGTCCCGCTCCACACCAAATTGAACCCCAAGTCTTACGCGACAGAGTTGCATTTCAATTACTAGTAAAAACTTACCTGAAACCCGTATGCAGAAATCGATCGTATCATCAACAAGTTAAGGTTGCTTTTCCCGTTCAAGGTTACAGTGGTCTTTGGAACTCAGCCAGAAGTACCTGGAGGACTCTGCATGCATAAATCATTTACCTAGTAAAGAGATGAAAAATTGAGCCATTCGAGACCTTATGGACGTTGACAGGTGTCAAATTGGGTAAAAATTTAAATTTGCGAGCCATACTGTAGCTATTTGCTGCCGTACGAATGGGCCGGGTCGTCCGGGGAAATACCACCCTCTCGCAGAATATTGACGTGAAGCAACAGCACCCCTGTTGCGTTTCGTTCGGTCTGTGAGAGTGCCGGAGGCCCGATTCCCCTATAGACAAGTGACTTTCCTGTAGTTGCTAGTTCTCATGGGTGGCGGTGATCGCTTACGACGAGCTTTTCGGTGAAAGATAACCTCGTGAGAAAACCTGCACACTCCTGCGAAGCAATTCAATGGTGTGTGTGAGGTTGCCAATCCGCACTGGGCTATACCCATTACCCAAGCCCTCTCATTCTGAGAGGAGGCCTGTGCCCAGCAGTGGGACGTAAAAAAATCTGGTGATGATTTCGTTGATTCGTTATCAATTGTCATTATATTAAACAAAGTGGATGAATACTTATGTGATGGCACCACCTGGCCAAGGCTGAAAACAGAAGATAATTAGGACATCAATGTGACGTGGCTGCGTCCCGAAGATATTCGTGTATGGTGTCCGGCTCTGTTGCCGTTGTCCGCTGCGTACTAATTGTAATACAATTGACATAAATAATGTTTTATTTATTTGACATGATGACATGAAATGTATATTTCATCAATTTTTGTTATTTGACATTTGGAGACCATATACATCTCCAGTTTATGTATATGTATTATTATACTTATTATTTGACCGTGGAGGCGTTTTACACCTCTGCTGATTTTAAATTTAGTTTAAATTGACCCTAGATATATCTCTATGCCATTTAGATTAAGTATTATATTATAGTATTAATTCTGGGACCCTATACATCCCTTCGTAATTTAAATTTTCACAGATATTTGACCTGGAGACCCTATACATCTCCTGCTCAATTAAAACGTGCCAGTAAAGTAAAGTGTTCTGGTTTTGCTGTTCTAATAATTACTTTTTACACTTGTTTCTAAAATGCGGTTTTTTTTTTCTCTCTTAATCTTTTAATGACAGAGTGAGGTTTCTTTGTGTAATTTGTCTGTGGTTACGTATTGTAAGAGCTAATGTAACTTGTTTTTAGAAAAAATGACTTCGTGCCAAGTTTCTTGCGGCGCATTCTTCTTGGCAATCATGGTCTTTCCGAAAGCGCTGGTAGACTCAAAAAAAATGACGTGTAAAAGAGCATTCAACTGCCTATTTGCTGAATAAAATTTTGAATTTTGAATTTTGAGTTATATAACTAAACTAGCTGTTGCCCGTGACTTCGTCCGCCTAGATTTCGGTTATCGCTATCCCTCGGGATATTGTAAAATTTTCCCGAATAAAAAGTACCCTATGTTATTCCTCAATATTCAAACTATCTTCTTACCAAATTTCATCTAGATTGGTGCAGCGGTTTTCCCGTGAAGAGGTAACAAACAGACAGACAGAGAGACAGAGAGACAGAGTTATTTTCGCATTTGTAATATTAGTTAGGATTAGGATAAATAGTATAGTGGTATGTTCTGGAGTCAAAACTATTTCGATGCCCATGTGTATCAGGTGAAAAATAAAATTAACGGTCTCAAAAATAATCGGTCCTCTGCATAAATTGCAAGCGTATTCTTCTACCTACTTAATATTCCACCAGCGGAAATTCTGGAATACATAAAGAAACAAGGTAAATTAAACGGACAGACAGCCGCACGTACAGCTAAATATACATACACAAATGATCTGCCTCTGTGTTACCTTATTCAGGCATATTTCGAACGTGATATTGACCGCATAAATTTTACCATAGGTACTAGGTTTTATGTAACATGTCTTTAACCCCCGATTGAAAAAGAGGGGTGTTTTAAGTTTGACTAGTGTATGTACAGGTGTATCTGTGTATCTGTCTGTGGCGTCGTAACTCCTAAACGAATAAACGGATTTGGACGCGGATGTAACCGAAAGTTAGTTTAGTGGGGATGGTTTTTAGGCAAGTTTCATAAAAAGCGGTTAAGCCGTTTTCGAGATATCAGACTTTGAACCATTGATTTACCAACACCATGGTCTTCGGGTTAGCGCTTGAAAACTTCCGAACCGAAAGATCACTAATTTGCAAAAGAGAAAACTAATCGAGCGTCAGTCGGTCTTAGTTTGGTCGAACGACAGCGCTATGACGTGTGGCTGTCATCGAAAAATGCCGTGTTGTACTGTAGACCCGAAATCATAATGTTATCAATGCTTTGATCTGGAAATCTTTTGTAAGTTGGTTTAGTTATTTAGCCAATAGTGTTTTCATGGTTACGGAATCTACATGTCTATGGGAAGCGGTAAAGTGATCACTTGCCACCAGATAATAATAAAGAGAAAAAAATAATAAGCCCATGTTTCATTTTGCACATTATGTACTAACCTCAACTCATAGATGTGATCCCGGACTGCTTGAAATTCAAAAATAAATTAGCGTCAATTAATACTTCTGCGTCAAAGTTTATTATAGTGTGTACATTTATTTTATTTTACCTCAAAAAATAAATTTATAATTTATTACATCTAAATTGTGCAATAAGTATAAATTAAATTCCACATATCTTATTAACAATATGCTAAAATGGTTATTAATTTAAGTATTTCAATAACAATATTTATTTTTCTTTGCATTTCGCACCACAAATCTGATCGGAGGGCCATTTTAGACCTTTCATTTTATATTTTTATTTTTTTATGATATGTCTACTCAGAATCAAGAGCACTATCGATTTTATTGTGTAAAAAGAATGTCCCGTAATTTTAATATTTTTTTACATTCATTCCACTTCCATTCCTTGACTCTCATATTAAGAGTATTTGAAAAGGCTAACGAAATGGAACACAATATTTCGAGACACCTTTTTTCACGTATTAAACTTCGTGATTTTAAGTAATTATAATGCAAAAATTTCCAAATTCCGGAAAAAAGTGTCTACAACATTCTATAAAATGGTCCCTGAACATTTTTATTAGTGGTAACACATGGGTAATACCAAGACACGTCAGAATTCCACAGAATTACTAATTAAAGTATACTCAGTAACATATTCTGTTAATGTTCTACCGACTCTCTAACAGAATGCTTATTAGCAGCGAATATTCGCATGTAACGTGTTCCGTACTCCGATAGCCCCGCAGCAGAACAATGTAAACTCTAGTCAGTATTCTGTTACACCCGACCCCCCTGTAACCTCCCCCCCCCCTGACCCCCTCAGCAGTTCCCTTTGAACTCGCCCTTTGATCCCGTCGAGGAATTTCGCTCAGCTTACTTTTATTATAACCCAAAGCAGCGAAATTATATTTTAAAAGGTGCGATGTCGGGGGCGATGTTAGACTGTTTGTTCGACTGCGATACTATTTTTATGAAATTCATTGTTACAGGGTGGGCAAATAAGGGTTTACACTTTTAACATACAATGACAATGCAAAGAAAAATCCGTTAAGCAGCTGGACTTGAACCAGCAACCTCGGTAATCCGTACCACGCTCCACCAATTAAGCTATACTTAACGTTGGTGTACCTAACGAATTTTTCAATGCCTTGTGTCATATTTTTTATTTGGAAGATCTCTCCTCAGCGCCATCTATGAGCTGATCAGGCTGAGGCGCTGAGGGGAGATCTTCCAAATAAAAAATATGACACAAGGCATTGAAAAATTCGTTAGGTACACCAACGTTAAGTATAGCTTAATTGGTGGAGCGTGGTACGGATTACCGAGGTCGCTGGTTCAAGTCCAGCTGCTTAACGGATTTTTCTTTGCATTGTCATTGTATGTTGAATTTCATACTATGAATGTTTCATAAAAATAAAAATAATCAATAAATCGATTATTTTCATTGTTTACACTTTCCATTTTTTTATTTTACTATATGGAAATATAACAATTTAAAGTGTTATTTCAAAAATATGTTAAATAAATAAATATCATGGGATAATTTACACTGATTGACCTAGTCCCAAACTAGGCAAAGCTTGTACTAATGGTTTTGGACAACGGATAAATATGCTTGTAAAGATAAAAATACGTAGACTTTAACCATCCAAGACCCGTGAACAAACATTCATATTCTACATCTGCCCCGACCGTGAATCGAGCCCGGGACCTCAAGCTTCATAGTCAGGGTCTCTAACCACTCTAGGCTATCCAGCCGTCAAATACAGAACGGATATATTATTCAGGGTAGGCAATATACATAGAATATAATTACCTGACTGCCGAAAGAAGGTTATGTTTTGTCTGCTAAGTGTCTATCTCTAGCAGAGTGGCAAATGTGAGCCCTTTTCATCGCATTTCTCATCAAATTTTCGCACATTTCCAGCGTTATCTCATTAACTGGGTCTCGGATATTCTGTTTTAATTGTCGAAAATTTATCGGCTTATTAGCAAAGACAAGTTGAAAAAGTCAGAAGCTGCCAAAAGTGATTGCGGAAAACTGCTTTTTACGAATACGAATGAGTCTGAAACACGTCGGGCTAAACTCAACTTATATACGTGAGTGATCGGTTTATTTCACTACTCCCCTTTATTTCCGACACGGCTGAGCCAAAAATATTTGAAAAATGCGTCGGAAGGCTAAACACTATTCACATTTTTTTTCACCAGACCATTCACGCTTGACATGTAACAAACTATCCAATACATCAAAACGTTCACGAATTCCAAACGCATCCAAAATTGCTTAGTGTCAAATTTGACACAAAAATTAAAAAAAAAACCGGCGGAAGTATTTCTTTTCCCGTTAACAGAATAGCAAATGCACCAATTTATTTAAACCCCTTCGACTTAAGAAGAGTTGGTTCCACGCTACGGAGCTCCGAAGGTCAAAGGAAATTGGACGTAAAAACCAGTCTACCGTGACCTCTCGTGTTAAACCCAAGTGTTGGCGGTTAGCGAAGTTTGGCAGGTCAAGTTAAGACGGATGAGGGTCGGGAGAAGCATTTGTCAACTGTCAAAGTGACAGGCGGCCATCTTGTCCGCAACAGGTCGCGATCGGGTTGGAATAATGCTGCGTTCATTGTTGATTGTTTAAGTGTTTTACAACATTTTTTGTTTAGGTTTACACGTTTTGGGTCATTGTTGTTTTTTGCCGGTTTTCGTGGTTAAGTTGACTAGTAGGTACATGTAAATCCAATAACAGTGTACTAATGAAGTATAGTCGTTTAGGTATTCAATCTAAATTATACACAAGATCTTCAATGACTACCACAGATTTATAAGATCGTACACATACTGCCACGATTTCGACTGGTTCTTTTAATCGTTGTCGTTTCATGTTGACTGTTTTTTTTCTATTGTAAATTGTGTTGGTTTTTGAAAATGTTTCAAATTTAGTAGTAGTAGGTATATCAAAAAATCTTTACGACATCGAATTCGATGCTACTGCCGACAGCAGTAATGAAAAGCTGGTCATTTTCTTCGGTTTCTGAGCATAGAGTACTTATTATGAATACCTGTTAAGTGTGTAAATAAAAAATAATGATTGGAAACCAAAAATAAATCTGCTGTGCGATGCAGTGTGAGGTCCTAAGCGCGTCACGCAGCATGTAGCTGCATTCGCGTTGCGATGCGCAATCGTGCATTGCTATTTCATTTGAACGCGTTATGAATTAATTTGCAGAGATACATGCGAAGCGAATTACTGCGCACGTTTTGCATTGCGACGCCTCAAAGTGACTCTGAACTGTTCCTAACTTTTGAAATTCATGCATTTGTTTTTGGCAAACATTGTGAGTAGTTTGACATGGGAATGTTAGACTTGATGTTTCTTTACGGATTTGCACTTCACTTATTTGAGTGAGCCATTGACTGACCAACACGCCATGGACTTCGGGTTAGCGCTTGAAAATGTCCGAACCAAAATACCACTAATCAAGCGTCAGTCAGTCTTAGTTTGGTCGAACGACAGCGCTATGACGTATGGCTGCCAACGAAAAATGCCGTGTTGTATGTACTGGGACAGATTTTTCGTAAATTTTGTACTGGACCCAAAGTCCACCGTGTCAGTGATTCAATGGAGTGAGCTGATGATTCGCGGTTAATTACGTCAGAACGGAATATTGACCGCGATTACCTGACTGGGTTTGATAAGCTCTCGATATTTCGACGCAGTTACACGCATCATGATCACGGGTAGACACACCAAATATCGGGGGCTCATCAAACCTTAGTAACCTTAGTAATCCTGGTCGAGATCCTGTTTTCTGAATATGTCTAACTAGCTTTTGCCCGCGACTTCGTACGCGCATAAACCCCGTTTATTCTCTATCCCGTGGGAATTTCAACAAACCAGTCCTTAGAGCTTGTCTACATCATAAAGGCAACCTCTACGCAAAATTTTAGCCTTCTATGACCAAAAGGTTTCGGCTGTGCGTTGTCCGTCAGCCACTCAGTAACTGACGAGGTTAGACGACAAAGTCGCTTACAAAAGCTAGTATACATAATAATATTCAAATGAGCTGATGATGATGACTCGTAGTTAGAAATGAAACGCGCTGAAGTAATGTTTGGTCGAATGACCAAATTGTTCTTCTGTTTAAACTGGTAATCTCTGGTTTCGGGTAATCTTTTAGACGGGTGCAATAGGTCAGGTTAGATGTAATTTATACATTTGCTGAAAAGTGAGTATTTTCAGTGTAATGTCAGTTGGGTCAAGCTATCAATCGACCAAACATTACATTCGGACAAACAAGACCCATTCATATGTTTTATCTAAAAGTTTGTTTTTCGCATGATAACTCTCTTATGTGTCAAACAACGCAATCTAAATTTTTTCTCCATTTACGCACCTTAAAACAACTTTACCGAGCGTCATAATCACACTGTTAAACGACTCGTTACAGTTGGCCCCCAGTTTCTGCTGAGTTCAAATGGGATAAGAGCAGAAACAAAAATACTTGTTAAGTTTGAAATTCTGTAAGATTAGTTATCTATTTGCGAACATCAAAGGGAGCCCAGAGGGCGCGGCGGGGCGAGGGACGAGCGGGAGCGGGGATTTTTTTACACGCTTGAATACTTAGTCATTATAACATGAAACTACCGTGAGATTCAATCAAAGTAAAATAAACGGATCCCCCAAGTTGAGTATAGTTTGACGTGTTTCGGAGTAATCCGTAATCCATCCTCTGGGAACACACGCTTCGGCGTTAGCGAAACGTAATAAGAATAGTCGCTGTTGTACATAGGACCAGCTTCTGTGCTGTGCATTAGCACGTTCACGTGTAAGATTATGTGTATCAAGTAAGTCGGTCGTAAAAAGACTGATAGTCTAGTCTAGTGGTTTGATTTACGACTTCTAAAGTGGAGGGTCATGGGTTCGAGCCCTGGGCTCACACCTATGAAGTTTTCGAAATTTATCTTAAGCTTTTAGCCGTATTTTTACGACATTACGAGCAAATCTACTATTCAATGGTTTGCGTGAAGCTTCCAATCCGCACAGCACCTGAATTGATCACCTGAATTGATCACCTGCTTAAACCGAGAATGCCTACTTTTTTTTACACTCCGCGATCCTCTCATGCCTTGTCATTGTGACAGGGTGCTAACAAGCCTCACTAGTGCCAGTCACGCTGCGGGGGAGGGGGGGAGGGTGACAGAAACACACTGTAAACTGTTTCGGAGTTATTATCAAATAGTGATTATGTAAGGTTTGTTTCAAATAGTTTTTAACCCCCATGCGAAAAGAGGAGTGTTATAAGTTTGACCTGGGTTGTATATGGGTGAATTTGTATATCTGTCTGTGACATCGCAGCTGCTATATGGATGAACTGATTTTAGTTTAATCAACACTGAATTTTTCAACTTTTCGACAGTAGATTATAGGGTCTCTCATCTTTCTCATCTTGCTGCTAAGCAGCAGAGCTGCGCAATTACGGCACAAAGTTCCATCAATCACTCTGGTGTTATGGGTGTCTATGGACAGCACTTTCCAACTTGAAACAAATTAAATAATACAACTTAACTAAGAATTAAGACTGTCTTACTCGACCCGGGTTAGAGATTAACTCTGGATTAACTCTTTAAATTAAAGACACAGCTTGACTTGAATCCATAGTAAGCATACTTACCACCACAGAGCTGTATCAAGATAGAAGAAAATAGTGTGTATTGTGGGGCGTAGGCCAGGAAGTGGGCACTGGAGAAGGTACGGAGTCGTGCTCTAACGGGAAAGCTAGCTATGCCCTGCACTCACTGGAGCATTTTTATAAAAGATAGTATTTTTAGTCTTGGCTGGATTTATTTTCAATAAGCAGAGGCTTAAGGCTAATACAAGTTTCATTTAGACAACTATCTTAAACCAAGGTCCCAGCCCGACTGATCTGCTTTCCGGAGAAACGGGTCTTCGTTTATTTTAATGTAATTCTAAAGTTAAAAGGAACGGACGAATCCAGCTTGCTAGGACCGCGCCATGCACTTGTTGCATGAGTCTGTATAACACCCTACAGTAAGTATGTCCCTCGCGAGGCAAAATGATCTTCTTGGGAATCTCATTGCCAGAGCTCGGACGGGTCATAGCAAAATAATTGCAACACGGTAATAGAACAAGATTAACAGAGCCGCATAATGTATAGTATTATTTAATTGTGTTTTTCAATTTCATTAAAACAGATTTCGGGGTAGTTCTCAATTCACTTACTAATCGTTTTACTAACTATAAGTAAATAGTTTTACTAATTTAAATTGTCAACACAAAACTGTTTCAAGAATGCCACTTTGACAAAACCATGACAGATATGCAACTAAATAAGTTTTAATGTTAAATTACGATAATATCCTCTTTAGATAATTATAATCTTAAGTATCGGACTCTATTGAGTATTGTTATATTTCCATATCTGTTTTTGCTATGACCTGTCCTAGCTCTGCTCATTGCTTTCCACAAATTGCAGTCAACACCCGAATGGTTTCCACGTTTTGAAATTTTGAAAATAAAGCGCGGTGAAGATAATTGACTGTTTAAGTGCTACCAAAAATACCATTAAAAAAGCGAGATATTTCTTTTCATCGGTAAGTACCTTTTCTCCGAAAATATCTTTGCAAAATGTTACACGCTCGGTTCCCATGGAACTCGATAAGTGCCCTAAGCACGACTTGTCGAATCCTGCGTTACGTTACGGTTATCGTATCGAGATCGAGAAATCTCATACTAAATTTTAGTTCCAAATACGCTCACGGGCGGGCGCTGTTCCAAACGTCATACAAACTCGTTATAGTTTACTATTCGATTTTACGTGACGCAGGTTTCGACAAGTCGTGCTTAGGGCACTGCTCTTTACTTCTATCTTGATATCGTTCCATGCTTAGAGCTTCCACAACCTAAGTTAAACTCTATTCCTCAAACCCCAAGGTGGTTTTTCGTAAAATGCACAATGGGAACACAGAACCTTGTCGGCGTAAACGCGACATAGCTACGGGTTACATAATTGCATGGATCATTTGAAGGAAACTTTTTAATTAACTAGCCTTCATCAGGGTGTGTGGTGCGGGTCCACACCAACCAACCCCATATTTCATCAACATCACTAATGTCAGTTTACAATGTCAATTCCGGGTTTGAAACCTTGGGTCCATGGGGTCCCAGCGCTCACAAGCTTATTTCTGAGTTACAAAAGCGCTTGGTCGATACAACTTGTGACCAAAGGGCTGGCAGTTTTCTCTCTCAAAGAATCAGCAGCGCTATTCAGCGAGGCAACGCTGCCAGCCTTTTGGGCACCATGCCACGGGGGCCTTATTTAGATTTAATTTAGTTTCAAGTTGTAGTTTATTTAGTTCAAGCTTAGATTTAATGTCATTGTAAATTGCTTTTATTATGTAAATAAAAATAATAATAAAAAACTCCGTTAGATGTACAAATGCAGATCGAATTGTCATTGAAAACTGAGATTTATAACGTTGGTGATATAGGGGTCAGACCATTTGTGCGTTTATAGATAATTAGCTGCATAGATAATTAGTTGCATAGAGAATTAGCTGCATAGAAAACTAGCTGCGTAGAGAATTAGCTGCATAGAGAATTAGCTACATAGAGAATTAGCTGCATAGAGAATTAGCTGCACAGAGAATTAGCTGCATAGAGAATTTTGCTTTAATCTGTATTTATCTTTATACCATTAGTAGTTGCCTGGTAAAGACTTCTTACTTTTTATTTACTTCTATGCTACCTTGTAGCTACTTTTTCTGTTTTGTTTGGTATACTGGTGGTATTCTCTTCTTCTTCTTCTTCTTTTTTCAGGCTTTTTCTATCCACCGCTGGATGTAACCCTCTCCTAATCTCCTCCACTCCGACCTATTCTCCGACTTCCTGAGCCAGTACGGTCCGGCGTAACTCTTTAAGTCATCCGACTATCTCATCTGGGGTCTGCCCACACTTCTTTTTGTGGTCCGCGGTCTCCACACCAGCACTCTATCTTGTATCTATCTTGTATTGTATTTGTAATATAGATATCTCCATCCTGCGGGAGCTGTGCCTTATCCTGGGATAAAATGTAAACTATGTTTTAGTCTAAGGTATGCTTATACCCACACACACCCACTTACACATTTAATTTTGAACAAGTAACAAACGTAGGCACGTACACGCTCACTCGCAAATTATCGCATTTATGTTAATGGTGCGCTTAACGAATCATAGTTGTAGCCGATGGCAAAAACTAGGTAATTCATGAAATTTATCCATTTTGTGATTAGTTCCATACTTCTATTTTCTTGACCAACGAATGAGCCACAAACTGTTAGTCTTTGCCCACACAAAACATTTCTCACAAGACTCCCTCAGGTTGGAGCGCACCCGTACACAGGGGTGTGTATGTGTGGGTGAGTCGTGTGACCTAATTTTTTAATGAAATGGAAGGGCTTTAAATACGCCCTTATCATGGCACGCTAACTCGGAGGGGGGGGGGGGCTGAGCTGAAATATATGAAAGACTTTTTTATAATGATGGGTGTAGGCAGCAGGCTTGACAACCATGAATAGAATTAGAAAATAATACTCGAGATCAAAAATAGCATACACGTTTTCATATTACTCAAAGGAAAATAAGGGCCACTAAGTATTTTGATCGTTACTTGAAAATGATAATAATAATACGTATATATCATTTATGTTAACATACAGGGTGCGTTTTAATGAATCTTCATGATGAATTCTCCTTCGTCCGGATCGCTATCACCATCTTACTCGCTAATCCTGCCGCTAAGCAGCAATGCTTGCACTGTTGTGTTCCGGTGTGGAGAGTAAGACAGCCGGTGTAATTACGGGCACAAGAGGCATTTCATCTTAGCTCACTGGGTTGGCAACAGCGATGTTACGAGTCGACCGTTTTCCAACTCGGATAACTCGAGTTGATTCGGAACGTTGATCCGGATCAGAATACGAGTTGACTCGACTCGGAATGAATCTTTCAAGAAAGTGTCGGATGTGCATGGTTTCAACACTCGGAATAAGCATGAACTTGCCGTCCCTAAATTTCGTCTACGAAAAGTCAGTAAGTCTTTTTTGGGAAATTGCGTGAGGTTCTACAATAAAGTGCCTGTAGATGCATGGGAATTGCGTCACAATTCATTTAAAAGATACATAAAGACCGCTCTCTTGAAAAAAGCATACTACAAAGTGGATGAATACTTATGTGATGGCACCACCTGGCCAAGGTTGAAAACAGAAGATAATTAGGACATCAATGTGACTTGGCTGCGTCCCGAAGATATTCGTGTATGGTGTCCGGCTCTGTTGCCGTTGTCCGCTGCGTACTAATTGTAATACAATTGACAAAAATAATGTTTTATTTATTTGACATGATGACATGAAATGTATATTTCATAAATTTTTGTTATTTGACATTTGGAGACCATATACATCTCCAGTTTATGTATATGTATAATTATACTTATTATTTGACCGTGGAGGCGTTTTACACCTCTGCTGATTTTAATTTAGTTTAAATTGACCCTAGAGACTATACATCTCTAAGCCATTTAGATTAAGTATTATATTATAGTATTAATTCTGGGACCCTATACATCCCTTTGTAATTTAAATTTTCACAGATATTTGACCTGGAGACCCTATACATCTCCTGCTCAAATAAAACGTGCCAGTAAAGTAAAGTGTTCTGGTTTTGCTGTTTTAATAATTACTTTTTACACTTGTTTCTAAAATGCGGAATTTTTTTTTTCTCTCTTAATCTTTTAATGACAGAGTGAGGTTTCTTTGTGTGGTTTGTCTGTGGTTGCGTATTGTAAGAGCTAATGTAACTTGTTTTTAGAAAAAATGACTTTGTGCCAAGTTTCTTGCGGCGCATTCTTCTTGGCAATCATGGTCTTTCCGAAAGCGCTGGTAGACTCAAAAAAATGACGTGTAAAAGAGCATTCAACTGCCTATTTGCTGAATAAAATTTTGAATTTTGAATTTTGAATTTTGAATTTTGAATTTTGATTAACCGGATGGCGTTCGCTCAGTCCGCGAGTCGGCGAGTCGAGTCGAGTTTGGCATATTCGAGTTGGCGTATACGAGTCGCCGAGTTGGCGACTCGCATTCGCATTCGTATCAAGCCGAGTCAGTCGAGTTGGGTGCACGTTGCGGTTACGCAATTCGAATCGCCGAATGAAACCGGCAAGTCGAGTTGATTCGAGTTGCGAAGGAACTTGATTCGAATCAACTCGCATAGCGTCTGATTCGGATCATCCGAATCAGACAAGTCGACTCGCCTATCGCTAGTTGGCAACGCATCTGCAAACCCTCCGGGGTTGCGGCTGTCTATGGGCAGTGGCGATCACTTACCATCAGGTGACCCACTTGCTCGTTTGCCTTCCTCGTCGTATAAAAAAAAAAAACTTACTGTCGGTAGGCAATCCAACCTTTGCTTGCCATCTGTCAATCGGAAGATAGTGGGCCATCTGATGATGGTAAATTGTTGTATTTTTTATTTATTAAATTCGTTAGTACCTAGATCGCTACAAGATACAGATTGAATAATTGGGAACTGCGGTAAGTGTTTTTAGGTGGGCTTGTAACCTCAAAACGGTCGTCGAAGCTCATAGTCTGTCCGTCTGTCTGTGATAAAGGTCGCCGGAAGTCCTTGCTGAACCATTTCCGTCGCTTCCGTTGGTCGTATCATACGGCGCCTAGCACTTCCTTCCGGGGAATTACCATGGGGTGGGGTGGGGTGGTGTGGGGGGGGGTGGTCTTATGATCACAGCAGCCCTGCTTTGTTATAAAAAAATGTGTGACATTAACATTTATTACCTTATGCGTCATTGTGGTTCGCGGAATAATGTTCGCAGAATATCGTTTCGCCGAATTTGGATTTCACTGTTTCCTTTTACGCTTTTTATTATTTCTATGTCATTATTGGATATGTAAAAAACTTTGTCTCGCCTAAGCATTTTAGGAATGAGATTTCTAGGTTAATTAATAAATATGATGATTTTCATTATTATGGACCTAAAAGTTACTATTTTATTTTTCACTTTTCTGGGAATCTATTTATCTATACCTATAAAACAGTACCGTGACTGACTGACTGACTGACTGACAACGCATAGCCTAAACCACTAGACCCTGAAACTTGAAATTTGGCAAGCATGTACTTTGAGGTGCACTAAGAAGGGATTTCTCGAAATTCCCACGGGATAGGGAACTAGCCCATTTTGAAATATTTCCTAGTTGATTGAAAAAATGGGTGTCTACTTATTTGTAATCAAATCTTTAATAAACAATTAATCAACTTTCAGTGGTCGGAGTGACTCGAAATTTGGTATGGATGCGTGGATGACAATTCAAGTAAAGTTGCCATAAAAATTTCAAAATTACTCAATTAAAAGTTTTAACAAAAGACTTTTCTAAAAGTCACTTTTGTTAAATGGAAATTCGAGCTCCGAGGTTCTTTGTTTCCATTTTCACAGCATAATTCTGAAAATTCATAAATAATATGTTACAGCAATATGCCACAAAGAGTCTTCTTTAACAACTATGTCTTTGATTCTACAAGCGCTCCAGAAATACCATAATTACGTTGCGAGTTGGAGTCTAATCTGTATCAAAAGAATTTATTAAGCTTTATCAATAGTCACATAAATCACACACAAAGTACCTGCTTCACAAGCGAAGTCGCAGGAAACAAGTTGATTATAAACGGAGTTACAAAGTCACATTTACTTGAGTACCTACTTACAATATTATGACTACAGCGATAGCAACCATAGAAGTTATGCGAATCGGAAATATGTTAAGCAAAATTATATTATAGCAAAAGAAGTCATGGCTTATGGCGACAATTACCCCAATCGCTCATAACAGGTAGGAAAGATAATAGTAGCTTATGCAACTGCCACGTAATGAGTGAGTTTTTATGAAACGAGGCAAAGCTGAGTTTCATAATAGGTTCACACGAGTGTTTTAAGACCTAATTATGTGGAGTTGCATACCCTGTCACGGATTTGATTGTTTTTTTTTACATAGACAAACATACTGAGCTGATTTTGTAGACTGTTTATTTTTATTGTAAATTATCACATTATTGATACGTGACTGATCCGTTCACTATGATTGTAAATTACGTTGGTTTTCAAATTTGAAATTCTTAACGACATCGAATTCGACGTCGTAATGATTTTTCGTTACTGCTGGTGGCGGCTGTCGGCGAGCAGTCGACGTCGTGCTACAATGCTGGTCATTTTCTACGATTTCTGAACGCATTATAGAGGACTTACGATATGTGTGTAGATAAAAACATATAATAATATTATCTAAGTTCAATTTTGCCGTCTTAACAAACTTACTGTGAGTAGGCAATAGTCTTTGCTTGCTATCTGTCAACGGAAGGAAAGTGGGCCATCTGAAAAACAAATTTTTGGATATTACATTCATTAAATTAATCAGTAGATCATCAAAACAAGCTAGTCTAGCGTGGGGGCGCTCAAAAAAAGGTGAGACCAAATAAAAATCAGTTTTAGTTCAGCAGTTAGAAAATGTAATACAAAAAAACTAGCGTCCCCGTAAACAATAATTCCTCTAGCGTGAGGTGGGGGGGGAAAATCACTCTCTGGTATAGCGCGCGGGCGCGCGAACTTCACGACCGCGGCGGGAGCGCGCAACATATCCGTCGCGTAAACAAACACCGGCCGAGCCAATAGGTGGCGCTACACTAGTATAATTTTGTAGTTTAACAACTTGAAAGCAAATAGTACAAAATTAATGAAAAATGTGTCCCAGTACAAGACGGCATGCGATGACAGCCATACGTCACAGCGCTGTCGTTCGACCAAACTAAGACTGGCTGACGCTCGATTAGTGGTCGTTTGGTTCGGACGTTTTCAAGCGCGAAGTCCATGGTGTTTGTAAGTCACACAGTTTTGATATTAAGCTAACTAATTAATATTATTATGAGTCATACACCAGTGAGTTATTGTTATACCGAGTCGCGTGGCGATGTGGGGTGAGGCGTGTTGTGCTGTGCCCTAAGCACGACTTGTCGAATCCTGCGTCACGTAAAATCGAATAGTAAACTATAACGAGTTTGTATGACGTTTGGAACAGCGCCCGCCTGTGAGCGTATTTGGAGCTAAAATTTAGTATGAGATTTCTCGATCTCGATACGTCTCCGTAACGTAACGCAGG
Organism: Clepsis dumicolana; assembly: GCA_963691665.1. NCBI lineage: Eukaryota > Metazoa > Arthropoda > Insecta > Lepidoptera > Tortricidae > Clepsis > Clepsis dumicolana. The sequence goes on along the minus strand of OY829532.1, from coordinate 265,359 downwards.
ATTCGACAAGTCGTGCTTAGGGCACTGGCCTGGGGAGGGCAAGTGTTTGGATGTAGCTTTTAATGTATTATACGTATGTTATGATATTTTATGGCTGTATTTGCTGTCGGGATATTTGTCTTGTTGGGCCATATATCAATGATATATCATATAAAAAGAGGTAGATATGTCATCAGCCGAAAATAAAGCGCAGAAAAGGCCAAAAATTGTAGCCTCTTTGGCCACAAGCTCTCTCAAATAAGGTTCAAACTTGCGCGCAGATGTCAAAAGGTTCGGAAAATGTTTTTCGATTGTCTTGTGTTGTGAGAATAATTATGAGAGGAATTCGGCGGGAAACCGATGAGAGTGGATCGTGTCGTTAAATAAATTTTAGTTTCTGTGCTTAATGTTGTTTGGTGGATAATAAAGATAGTGTATTATACAACAAATTAACGTGACAGTGCCCAGCAAATGAAGAATTCAAGTGAAAACGCGTATTCCCTCTGTTTGTAACCCCCAAGTATCCGCCGGCTGCTGCGCGCCGTAGCTTGCCGTAAAGTACACTATCGCTTTACGGAAGGCATGAGCAGCTGACAGGACGTGACTAGGTCATACTGACGGTGACAGGACTTTAATATACAGAAATTTTCTAAACACATCAGACGTGGATGTATGGACTCAGTTCCTTTGCCTATCCCTTGTGGAATGAATTAAAAAGAAAATTATGACGTATTGCCATATATACAGATTGTTATATCAGTGGAAATCCGAAAGCTGTGAACTCTGCAACCACAGATAGAAGGAAAGTTTTTTTGTACGAGAACCAAGCGTGTAACGTTTTGCATGGATATACAGGGTATTACGAAAATGCCCGTAAAGCCGAAAGGGGGCTAAATGGTCCATTACAAAGAGTCCATTTTATAATATTTGAGTCACTGTATAAAACGTTTTTTTTTCGTACAGTATTATGCAAACCCTAACCCTGATTTTTTTACGGGTTATTTTGTAACACGTATTTTTAACCCCCTACAAAAAAGAGGGGTGTTATAAGTTTGACATGTGTATCTGTGTGTCTGTGTATCTGTGTGTCTGTATATCTGTGTATGTGTGTATCTGTCTGTGGCATCATAGCTCCCAAACGGGTCTGCCGATTTCGATGCGGTTTTTTTCAGTCGAAAGCTATTTTAATCGAGATGGTTCTTAACTAAGTTTCATTAAAATCGGTTAGCCCGTTTTTGTAATATTGAACTTTGAAATGACAATGTCGGGAGTTTTTCAACTTTTCTAAGTTGGTTAGGTTATAGGACAAAGAGCATTTGCCGATGAAAGGAAAATAAAAATAACGCTATTAACAGCTTCAAGTTGTTTTGTGGTGTTTGGACATTTAATTATTGAACAAAAAGGCATTTTGTTTTAAAAATCTGATAACAACTTCATTTTGGACTAGAGCTTGACCGGTTTTTAAATGAACTGGGATTAACTTAAAAAAATATGAAAAGTTATATTAGCAATTGACAGTAAAATACGAAAAATCCACTTTTTGAAATGCATGATTTGTAGGTACTTCGGATTTAGTTGCTTGCTTTCTGAGAGTCTAGTGTAATCAACGGCCAAAAAAACGTCACATTCGCGTTCGCGTTTACGTCTGAATTTCTATGGGAACATTAGCAGCGCCAAGTGGCACGTATCGACAACAAACAATTCTCATACTATTCCATGTACAGCCAGAAGCAGAAGTTGCTAAGCAACCGAAGCGGTCACAATTGTCTGCACAAGCTCTTATGTATAGACAACAGTGGGTCAAGCACGACTTGTCGAATCCTGCGTAACGTTACGGTTATCGTATCGAGATCGAGAAATCTCATACTACATTTTAGTTCCAAATACGTTCACGGGCGGGCGCTGTTCCAAACGCCATACAAACTCGACAACGTTTACTATTCGATTTTACGTGACGCAGGTTTCGAAAAGTCGTGCTCGACCCTCAGAGCCGTGCTTAGATCATTGTGAACGAGTCGGTTGCTTAGCTATTTATGCTGCTGAATGTACATCCTAACTAATATTATAAATGCGAAAGTAACTCTGTTTCTCTGTCTTTCTGTCTCTCTGTCTGTCTGTTTGTTACCTCTTCACGGGAAAACCGCTGCACCAATCTAGATGAAATTTGGTAAGAAGATAGTTTGAATATTGAGGAATTACATAGGCTACTTTTTATTCAGGAAAATTATATAGTTCCCACGGGATAGCGATAACCGAAATCTACCCGGACGAAGTCGCGGGCAACAGCTAGGAATAATGTATACCAAGCTTCATCACAAAACCTGCGACTCTCCACTACACATCTGCGTCAATCTGACCGATTTTCGAGCCTTTCCCAGTCACGGTGGACAATTTTAAAACGAGCCATGTTTCTTTTGGCGCAGTCCTAGTTAAATAAGTAGGCAAACATTACGAAACTAACCTAACACCTAAACCCAAGTAGCCATCCCTAGGTATTGGAGGGCGCCGGCAGGTCTGTCGCGTGCCGGGAGCCGTGTCGGCGGCACATTCCCGCGCCTTAACTGTTGTTTCTCGTCTCTATTAAAATAAGTTTTAGTCAAAAAATTATACACAATTTTTTAACCCGAAAAATGAGGTGTTATAAGTTTGACCAGTGTTTCTGTGTCTGTCTGTGGCATCATAGCTCCCAATTTTAATCGAAAGCTAGTTTGACCGACATGGTTTTTAGCTAAGTGTCATTAAAATCGGTTCACCTGTTTTCGAAATATTGAACTTTGAAATGACAATGTCTGGGGTTTTTCAACATTTCTAAGTGGTAAGGTTATATAGAATAGAATAGAATAGAATAGAAAATATTTATTTTTGAACAACTAAAACTAGAATTACATAACATTATCTTAGAATATAACCATAGAGTACAGTTGTCACAAAAAAAGGACTCCACTCAGCATGTGTCATGGCACGAATAGTGCTATGACGCTAATTTTCAGTGAGCCCAGAAATGAACTACAACTAAATGAATCTAATCACAACATAAACACATAAATAAAATTAAACTTAAAAGAAACATGACATGACGAAAGACGGTGCAACGATACATTACTATTATTGTTGGAAAGAACGCCAAACAGAACGCCAAACAGAACGCCAAACAGAACGCCAAACAGAACGCCAAACAGAACGCCAAACAGAACGCCAAACAGAACGCCAAACAGAACGCCAAACAGAACGCCAAACAGAACGCCAAACAGAACCAAAAATAAAAACAAAACATCAAATAAACATAAACAAATCAATCGCACATACGCATGTTACCACAAATTAAATCAGAAGAAAGTCGGCCAGGCTATGCAGAAGAAAGTTGTTCTTGATAAAGATGTATTTTTAATTTATTTTGAAACAACAACAACAACAACGACAGGATATTCAAAATGAAACTGAAAAAAATGCTCATCGAAAAATGTTATTACAAGATCGACGATTATCTGAATGAAACACCATGAATACCGTGATACTAACATTATTTACCCACTAATTTATTTTTAGTTTATTTTTTAATTAACGGATATAATATAATATACTTGCATGACATTCTTATCAACATTTTCTTAATTTAATCCTAGATTTCGCAAAGTAACATGGATAATTGTATCATTTGAATTATTTTATTTATTGACCTTATTTAATAACTATGCATAATCCGTATAATTAATGAATGTGTACAATACCTATTAGCATTAACATAGACATAAGCATTCTTGACATTTTATACCCTAACAGGGTGTCATGTACCTACCGCCTGTTGATCTAACACCATATATGTAATGAACATGATTAAATGAATAAATGAATTAAAAAAATGAAATGTGTATGTAGAACAAGCATTCCTCACTGGTGGTGGAAGATTATTCCAGCACCGCGTGGCAGCATTTCTCATATTTTTTAACACGTCCCCTGTGTGGGGCCATGAAGCTTTTTTCAGAGGGTCGAGCACGACTTTTCGAATAATGCGTCACGTAAAATCGAATAGTAAACGTTGCTGAGTTTGTGTGACGTTTCACATTCCCACACTTTATGCACAGATGGACTTGTGAGTCTTGTGACATTTTCACATCGTTTTGTATGGGGACAGCGAACGTGTTTTAGTCAAACAGAAATTTAGACAAATGAAATCTTACTGTAATTTTCTCGCCTTAGGAAAACGAAAAACTCAATTATTTTTACGGGCGGTCGCCGCATGCCGTACGGCAGCCAGCCGCATTCCGGGGCACCGCGCTGCTGACAAAACTACAACATTCCGACTCCCCGGCGAAAGTATTTAGCGCTCTGGGAAGGCTTTAGCAATAAAATAATTAAGGGGCATTGACACACACAGAACTAATATAAACTGGGCAAGAGCACATCCGGACAGCCTAGTGTAGGGTTCCGTAACCGTTACTACAAAATTGGATACTTTATTCAGCAAATAGGCAGTTTAATGCTCTTTTTAAGAAAGAATATTCCGCTCGCACCGCACCGACTTCATATTTCTGCTGCTTAGTGCTAGGCCATAAAACTGTTTTAGTTTCTGTTGTCCGAAATAAACGCATTTTATTTTATTTTATTTATTTATCATTATTTTAGAGGATTATTTTATACACGTCTATTTTCTGAGTCTACCAGCGCTTTCGGAAAGACCGTGATGAAGAAACTTGGCACAAAGTAATGCAGTACCGTTGAAAATGGCGTATCTTCATGCCACTTACGTCCTTTTGTTGAGAAGCTCGGCTTTTAGACAATAACTCAAAAACGGTGAATCCGATCATGTTGAAAACAATTTTCGTTGAAACTGTTTATTAAGTTTTTTCATATTTTTTAGACCTACGGCTTAAAAGGTAAGAGGAGGGGGACACAATTTATGCAACTTTCGGAGCGATTATTTCCGGAAATATTAGCTGAGTTATTAAAGTTTCTAAGTGTTTTTTAAAGAGCTGTCGAAACATGTGCCACAAGTTGATATTTGCTGAAAACACTCTGGAAATATTTCTTTTTATTATTTACCTTTCAAACTAAGTAGCTTCTACAATACATCTGTACTATAAAACTTAAATATCATCATCATCATCATGTCAGCCTTAAGACGTCTACTGCTGGCCGGCGGCCTCCCCCGCGGCTCTCCACTCAGACCGGTCTTGTGCTTTCCGCATCCAACGCGGTCCCGCGATCCTCACCAAGTCGTCGCTCCATCTTGCCTACCGACAGCTCGTCTCCCGGTCCGCGGACGCCATTCGAGAACCTTCGCTCACTCGGTCAATAAAAATAAACCCCTTTAAAAAGTAATTACTGACCAAAGACCAAGATACATCCTTAAGTCTTCTGGAGCTATTTGTCCTTGATAAAAGTTAGCAATAAAACATTGTCATAATATGATTGAATCGGTGAATCGGTTTCAATAAACTTACAATACTAGATAGCGGATTGTAGTGCGACGTAGGAACTAAAACAAAACCTACCCAGCAAAAAATACTCTTATACGCAATCGGCGGTGGAATACGCAATGTATGACTTATGATAAGCTGTCAAGTCATTCCTTAAATCCCAAAAAGCTTGCGTTAGCAACGTCGAGTGTTTTCGCCATTTAGATTTTCTCACGGAATTTCTTTTTGTCGTTAAAACGAAATGTAAACCTTTCGAAGTAAATTCCACGCAATAAGGAAAAGGTCAGAATGCAGCCGGCCCATTGCCCGCATTACGACACAGGCCTAAGGGTGCGTTTACTAGGAAATAAAATGTCAATGTTTTGTTTAAAGGAATGCCTCAGAATCGGAGGCTTATAATTGCATTACATTTTTTATCTACACACATAGACTTACCAACACCATGGACTTCGGGTTAGCGCTTGAAAACGTCCGAACCAAAAGACCACTAGCCGAGCGTCAGTCAGTCTTAGTTTGGTCGAACGACAGCGCTATGACGTATGGCTGTCATCGAAAAATGCCGTGTTGTATCTGGGACACATTTTTCGTGAATTTTATACTAGACCCAAAGTTTATGGTGTTAGTAAGTCAATGTTTACACACAAATATTTTATAAAAGATCCAATTGACTTTAACTACTCCAACAGTTCACTTCGAACAATTATGAATTTGTAATTTATCATGAGCTTTTCGGTGAAGGAAACCAGCACACTCCTGCGAAGCAATTCAATTCCGCAATGGGCCCTCGTGGGAACTGTATAGGCCTAGCCCTCTCAATGTGAGAGGAGGCCTGTGCCCAGCAGTGGGACGTAAAAAGGCTGATGATGATGATGCAGTCTACGATAGTGATGTGACGACCAACAATGCAACCGCGATTATTTTCAAACGGGATTTAATAGGAATATTATGTACTGTTTTTGTAATATCACTGTCTCATAGATCATCAGTGGAATCGTACCTCTTCTTGAGTCTAAATATTGGGTGTAGAACACTTGGCTTTGGACACAAGATAATATTGTTCCAGACAAGAAATTATCATATTCAGGCTTGAAGCTCCGCAAATATTTGTACTGTCTTATGACGTCTGTTACATAGGTGTTGTTCTGTAAGGGGGGGGGGGGGGGGGGGGCGAGGGTTATTTAGTTACTAAAGTGAGGCGATTTTAGCCATTTATAACTAAACGACTTTAAAAAGGAGGAGGTTCTACGTTCCACTATAATGTATTTTTTTAATGTATGTTCACCGATTTCTCCGTCTATTGTGAATCAATTTTCAAAATTCTTTTTTTGTTCGAAAGATTATACTCTCGAGGTGGTCTCATTATCACCATGTTTGTATCTGATGATGGGATCCCAGGGAAATCGAGGGCAACCCTCAAATTTTATAGGAACGTATCACGTGTTTCATATATTTTTAGGGTTTCGTACCTCAAAAGGAAAAAACGGAACCCTTATAGAATCACTTTGTTGTCCGTCTGTCTGTCTGTCTGACTGTCTGTCAATACCCTTTTTCTCTGGAACGCGTAGAGGTAGCATGCTGAAATTAAGTGAAGTAAGTGAATTAACTGAAGCTGCAAAAAAATCTAACTTCTAAGTCAACGCAATCAAAAGAAACAGTCATTAAAAAGGCTATTTCCATACAAATTGCCGAAATCCACAAACCTCTACGCGTTCCAGAGAAAAACAGACAGACAGACTAACATACAGACAGACAGACGGACAGACAGATGGACAACAAAGTGATCCTACAAGGGTACCGGTTTTTCCTTTTGAGGTACGGAACCCAAAAAAGCAGAAAAAATAATCTTTTAAAGCCATCACTTTTACGACCTTAGCAGAAATATGAAGTCGGTGCTTCAATCACAGAATATTCCGACAGCACCGTATCGACTTCATAATTTGTGTTAGTGTATATTTTGTATTTTTTTAAGGCGGTTTTTGTTTGGTGAGATTTCACATTTCAATTATGGTCTCACACATCCTCGCCAATACATATAATTTCCACTTAAGATACGGGAGGCGAGGACTGAAATTTTGCCACATATTATATTTCGATTCTTTTCTCGCCTCGTCGCGTCTCGCGTGGCTGGTAGAAAATCATATTTAGGCATAAGACAACATATTAATATCCTTTTACATTATTCCCTGTCTGTATTTATTTATTATTAATAACGTAACCAACTTACAAAAGTTGAAAAACCCCTGACATATTCACTTGAAACTTCAATATCACACAATTAAATAGCTGAGTTGATTTTAATGAAACTTGGCCAAAACCACCTTGACTTTACCAACACCATGAACTTCGGGTTGCCACTTGAAAACGTCCGAACCAAAAGACCACTAATCGAGCGTCAGTTAGTCTTAGTTTGGTCGAACGACAGCGCGATGACGTACTCGTAAGGCTGTCATCGGAAAATGCCGTGTTCAGTTGTACTGGGACACATTTTTCGTGAATTTTGTACTAAGTAGACCCAAAGTCCATGGTCATAGCAAGTCAATGCAAAACCATCTCGCTTAAATTATTAGCTTCGATTTAAAAAGCCGCGGCCAAATTGTTTTATCCGTGTAGGTTTTGGGGGACCTTGTACAAGGTCCATCCGGATCGCTACCACCATCTTACCCGCTAATCCTGCCGCTAAGCAGCAGTGCTTGCACTATTGTGTTCCGGTGTGGAGAGTAAGACAGCCGGTGTAATTACGGGCACAAGAAACATTTCATCTTAGCTCTCTGGGTTTGCAACGCATATGCAAACCCTCCGGGTTTGCGGATGTCTATGGGCAGTGGTGATCGCTTACCATCAGTTGACCCACTTGCTCGTTTGCCTTGCTCGTCGTATAAAAAAGAGGTTAGGAGCTACAACACCACAGACAGACACACAAACACACCCCAAATGACACCCCTCTCTTCGAGTCGGGGGTTAAAAACCAGACTTATCCGAAACCCTAAGCTCAAAAGTCAAATTGTGACGAATAATTTCCAAAATTCAGAACCCATTTGCCACTGGAACTAGCGTAATAAAATGTCTGCCATTTTAGAATTATACTTAACTTTAGCAATTACCGGGATATTTAGGCCGTACGGGGATCCCGCGGGGACTGCTCCGGGAGAGTAGATACTACATTATGTATGAAAATGCGGGGAGTTTTTAAAGAGGATGCAGGTCATGTGTTTACAAGTATGTGTATATAATTATAGCGAGAAAAGCTTTCCCGTGTCGTAACGTTTTTGTCATTGTCATAAGATTGATTTTTGCGTGGCCCGTGAGAATGGTTTTTCCGCTTCAGCTGATTATATACAATACGCTAAATGTACACTACACGCAAAATGTGCAAACAGTTAAATGTACATACGCAAAAGCTACGTCATGACAAACGTACAGAGGGTCGAGCACGACTTTTCGAAACCTGCGTCACGTAAAATCGAATAGTAAACGTTGTCGAGTTTGTATGACGTTTGGAACAGCGCCCGCCCGTGAGCGTATTTGGAAAGGTTTCTCGATCTTGATACGATAACCGTAACGTTACGCAGCATTCGTAAAGTCGTGCTCGACCCCCAGTACACGAAATGTACGTACGCAGATTGTGCAAGCAATTAAATGTACATTACGATAATTGTACAATATGCAAAATGTACATAGTTAGAATTATCAGCACGCAAATTGTGCATAACGGAAAAAAAAAACAATAAAAAAAAATAAGTTTTATTGACATTTTTCAGGTTATAGAGTTGGTAAGGTTGGGACCTCCTATTAAGTAAGAACTTGTGTCAGGAGGCCCCGCTCTTCCAAAAACAAGAACAATTTGGGATGAATACAAATTTTAGTACTTAAGTACTAACTATTTTATATGTTGTAGCATTGTTGTGTGTGTGTGTGTGTGTGTGTGCCTGTGAGTATTACTTGCTAAGTTAAGTCCGATTAACATGAGATTTGGAATTTTATACCTAACTAAAACTATAGCGATACAATGTGCTAGTATTAAATATACGAGTTTTGTACATACTGTGTAGCACCTATTGGTAAGATAAGGTCTTCAGTCTCATTGTAGTCCAGTCCTTGAAGCCACTCAGTCAAGGTTACTTTACAATCATAAAGTTTCAGAGGATAGAAAACAATAAGCAAAATGTTCATACTTTGTAGAGTCTGGCGAACGAAAGTTGAACCTTGTAGTTATTTTTAGTGGTTTGGCGATTGTGCATTTTGCGTTGAACAATTCGCGAAACGTGTATTTTTCTTTTTACACATTTTGCGTTATGTGCTTTTAGCGTAAGTACGTTTTGGTTACGTACATTTCGTGTACTGTATGTACGTTTGTCATGATGTAGATTTTGCGTATGTACCTTTAACTGTTTGCACATTTTGTCAACGCTCAGAGGTTTTTTCAGAAAAATAAGTGGCACAGGTAATACAGTCTTACAGCCACACTAGTGACGTCACGATTTACTTACGACCTTTTGGAATTCGCTACTTTAATTGATATAATATATATACATTTTAAGTTATTTTGTTATTTTATTCGCTACTTTTAGATTATATATTTTTGAATGAAAATTAGGATTTTTGGAGAAATAAAAAAACACGTGAACATTAAAATTACACAAGTAACGGATTAAATTACTTTGCTCCTCCACGAAGTAGTGCAGTATAGTCATGCAAAATAGCCTCGTCTGCGCTGAGTCTTTATTTTCATGCACTAATTTTCCCGCCCTCCCTCCGCAAATTAAAAATAAAATAATCAACGCAAACGCTACTAAGCCCAGAACCAAAACAACCACCACCAGTACAATAGTACCGGACACGTGTTTCGCCTCTCTCCGAGGCATCCTCAGCGGACGTCGTCGGTGTTGACACCCCGACCGTCAGTCGAAGAATGAGCTTGTTCAGAACGGCTGGCCGTATTTATTCACTACCCCCATTATTATTACTTAATGACAACCGCAACAACGGTGATGACGCAACATTCAACTGTTCATTGACAATTAAACCCCTCCTGTTCTACCTAATTATCTCCATCTGTTCCAAAACGCTCAAACGCAACCCTTTTTTGCAAACATGCAGAATATCATAAGAATGTGACTCGGATAACTCATGATTAAATTCTAATAAATGTTTGGCAAAATTGGATCTTTCTGGATGTTTATGCCTAAATGATGAGACATGCTCCTTGTATCGTGTTGTGTCGTGTTGTGTTATCCGAGTCACATTCTTATGATATTCTGCATCTGGCGAGAGTTGGCCGAAACCAGAGACATGTGGAAGGAGAAAGGGGAGGCCTTTGCCAGCAGTGGGACACAGTATAGGCTACTGAAAAAATAAAGTTTTTGCAAGGTCAACATTCAGTAACCAGACTCTATCACTTGCGTCATTATCAAAATAAAACATTTATTTGAGTTACTAGTTAACTCCGATGCGTGAAAGCATCACTTTTCCGCATTGCTGGCAGAAATAATTCACGCCAAACGCTACCCTGCCCACTCACAGTCAAAAACTACACGACTTAGTTCAGGCGAGGTTCAGGCATTCCGAAACCCTCATTTGATTGTACGCCATTAACATTTAATGTCGGACAGCATCCCGTATTTATAACATGCGAGATGAAGACCTTTTCTTGCATAATACATTCAAATCCTTCCCGAACGGGACGGTGCTACACGAGAGAGAGAGAAGCAACACCACTTGAAATAAAAGGCAAGATACCCCGGAAACATTCACATTTATTTGGACTCTGTAATATTTGTTGAAATTAGTCGTAATCCCAATTTTAGCCGTGATAGTGGATTCCTTCCAGTGCCCTGTGGGTCGAGCACGACTTTTCAAAACCTGCGTCACGTGACAACGAATAGTAAATGTTATCGAGTTTGTATGACGTTTGGAACAGCGCCCGCCCGTGAGCGTATTTGGAACTAAAATTTAGTATGAGGTTTCTCGATCTCGATACGATAACCGTAACGTTACGCAGCATTCGTAAAGTCGTGCTCGACCCTCTGAGTTGGCAGACTGGTAATGAATACCTACCGCGTCAACCTTTACAGAGTGATGTGATCAGTGTAGTGTGCTACCCTACAATTGACAATAAAAAAATTACAATAGAAAGGAGGGTAGTTGTGGGCCTGTCAGTTGCCCGCAGTGTGCGTCTCGCTGCCGCTGAGTCGCGAGCTCCCAGACGCCTACGAATTAGTCCAAAACATGTTGGGCTAAACTCTACTTATATGCGTGAGTGATCCGTTTATTTCACGATAGTTTCATTTGCAAACAACCGTAAGGGAACATATTTCCCATAACGCACCTAGGTGATAGTTTTTCTCTCTGATGCGATGAGGGATCTCTTTTCTCGTATTCTAAACCATCACAACCCGGAGTGGGGCTAGCACGACTGGCCGCGACTTTGTTTGTCGCGCGAGATTATATTACCCGTCCCGTTGCATTCTGAGTGACAGAAAAGGACGGGCAGTTGTTCTCGCGTGAGATAGAAGTCGCACTGTGAGTTGTGCTAGACCTATAGATTCAAAAATTAATCATGTTTTATGCACTATCTTAAAAATAAAAAATAAAGAGTTTTTAATATGAATTTTGGTGAAACTATAACGCATCGGGAAAACAGTTTCACGAATCCTGAGAAAAATCATCATCATCATCACCAGCCTTATTTTACGCCCCACTGCACAGGCCTCCTCTCAGAAGGAGAGGGCTTGGGCTACAGTCCCCACACGGGTTCAGTGTAGATTAACTTCACATACACCATTGTAATATGTAGTGGGTATACTGTGTAGCTATTTACCGCCATACGAATGGGCCGGGGAAGTACCACCCTCTCGCAGAAAATCGTCGTGAAGCAACAGCACCCCTGTTGCGTTTCGCTCGGTCAGTGAGAGTGCCGGAGGCCCGACCCCCCCCCCCCCCCTTCCTCTATCCGTTTTCCTCCTTAAAAGCCGGCAACAGACTAGTGACTCTCGGGGTTGCTGGTTCTCATGGGTGGCGGTGCTCGCTTACCATCAAGTGACCCGCTTGCTCTTTTTCCTCCCTTTCAATAAAAAAAAAACCATTAATTGCCTCGCAAGAGCGAGCAAGATTCCTCAAAATGTTTTCCTTATCCGTAAACCTCATGACAAATGTTACGAATATAATTTCGCATATAAATTCCGAGGGGTCTATAATTTCTCCCATACAGTTATAAGTCTTTTTTTTTTTATACAACGGGGAAGGCAAACGACCAAGTTGGTCACCCGATAATAAGTGATCACCACTGCCCATGGACACCTGCAAAACCCCGGAGGGCTCGCAGATGCGTTGCCTACCTAGAGAGCTAAGATGAAATGCCTCTTGTGCCCGTAATTACACCGGCTGTCTTACTCTCCACACCGGAACACAACAGTGCAAGCACTGCTGCTTAGCGGCAGGATTAGCGGGTAAGATGGTGGTAGCGATCCGGACGGACCTCGCACAAGGTCCTACCACCCGCAATAATGTAATTCTTGTCATAATTTATCACTAGTCATAACTCTTTTTTTCTCTGAAACTATTAATTGTTTGGGATTATTATAAAATGGACCTAACCTATAGAGTTCTACAGAATGACCATAACAATATTCCTGAATTTTTTACGGTTTCAGAAAAAAAAAGAGTTATGACCAGTGATGAATTATGACAAACATTACATTATGACTAAAAATTTTCGACGAAAAAAAGGGACCCCAATTCCGAGACACCCGAAATTACGAACCCACGACCCTCTGCTCGGGAGGCCCCAGCGAACCATGGCTAAATCCTAAAGCAGAACAAAAGTTATAATTCGCAACTGAACCAGTGACTGCAGATATTCGCCTAACGTTATATCAAATAGCAAAAAGGATGCATACATAATATGTATGTATATGATGGTTCGAACAAAGAGATCGGCACCGCGCATGCGCGGGGCGAGCGAGACGGCCGCCAATCGAAATGTATAAGCGTGAATGGGTGTAAGCGAGATAGAAGAGCTCGTAAATTTCAACGACTGTAGTAATATTCCGAGTCTGTTTAGCAATAATTATAATATACTAGTGCGCGGCGTGGCTTCGCTTGCTGTAGGAGAATAGATAATGTATGTCAGATTTTGTAATGTGCAAAACTAAGTGGATCAGGTACAAAATGTGGGTGGTAGGACCTTGTGCGAGGTCCGCCCGGATCGCTACCACCATCTTACTCGCTAATCCTACCGCTAAGCAGCAGTGCTTTCACTGTTCTGTTCCGGTGTGGAGAGTAAGACAGCCGGTGTAATTACGGGCACAAGAGGCATTTCATCTTAGCCCTCTAGGTTGGCAACACATCTGCAAACCCAACCAGGGTTGTGGGTGTCTATGGACAGTGGTGATCACTTACCATCAGGTGACCCACTTGCTCGATTGCCTTCCTTGTCGTATAAAAAAAAAATTAACCTACTGAACTTTCTGCTGTCTGTACTTGTATTGTCATCTAACTTACGTATTCATACCAAATTTCAAGTCGATGCCATTAACCGTTGAAGAGTTACCTCCAGGATTTCACTACCAGATTATTGCATTGTCACCGAAATAACATAAGTATGCAAAATTAAAGCTAAATCGAACATCGGAAGGTGGGTTTAATTTGCAAGATATGACCCTAACATACATTGCAAGTTAAATAAAAACTTGTAATACATAATTGATTTAATCCGGTATTATTTTGAAGAAAGCTGCGTCTATGCGACAAATGTAATGTTTTCATGCCGAATTCAACTATCACTATTGGACTATGCAGTCCATTTTGAAAGCTCCTCATGCGCCAGGCTAAAATCAAACTTATGGCAATGTCATAAACATTTTGACAGACAGGTCAAACCACTAGGTTACTACGGGTGTCTCCTAAGCATTGACTAACTAACACCATGGACTTTGGGTCTAGTACAAAATTCACGAAAAATGTGTCCCAGTACAACACGGCATTTATAATAATAATAATTATTATTATTATTATTATTATTTATTTTAGACCGTGGTCCATAGATTGTTAGTAATACATTAGTCTTATTTTCTAGGGATTAGTATCACATTCCATTATAACTATTAAATCATACAATACAGGCAGCCAAACAATTCCAAAAACTTAATCATAATTAAATGTCACAGATATCCATAAAATAACCACAATAAAATAAAATAAAACAACTTATATATAATCAATCATATTGTCATGAAAAATAATATTACAACTAAAACAAAAAAAATATTTGACTATCCCTTGGCTTACCTACCTACTTAACATCAAAAATGACCGGTCTGTCACCTAAGTGCACAACCAAATCTGTCCAGCATACCACTCAGGTGGCTGTTGGTACTGTCGCGTACCCTGTTCATAAGGGAGGCCACACGTTTACTCACTATGGTCTTAAAGCCATCCGTGTTAGCCTCTAGAAACATACCGGACGCACTACACCAGCGAGGCAGCCCCAACATCATCCTGAAGGCATTATTGTACTGGACTCGCAAGCCATTCAGTGACTTCTGAGTATAGCCGGTCCACAGGCTGCAGGTGTAAAAACTCTGACAGTAAGCCTTAAAGAGCGTGATTTTGACATCACGTGAGCACCCTGCAAACCGACGGACCAACATATTTGCTCTTATAGCCAGGGCCCTCCGCTCACGCTCAATGTCCAGGTTATCGGAGAGGTCCTCAGTGACCCAGTGACCAAGGTATTTAAATTCTGACACTCTTTTCAAGGGGGCTCCCAACAGTCTGACCGGAGGGACTGTTTCTGGTTTCTTATTCCCAGCCTTGAAACAAGAAGTTCACTTTTTTTCGAGTTATGCCTTAGCCCATGCGCCACCGCGTACCCCTCGCATATCTCCAATAAGTTCTTGAGAGCTCTTATCGAAGGGCACAGCAGCACCATATCGTCGGCATAGCTAATATTATTGACAAATTTGCCATCAATTGAACAGCCGACGCCGGCACCGCTGAGCGCCTCGAGAAGGCCGAGGCATTTATCGATGACAGCCATACTTCACAGCGCTGTCGTTCGACCAAACTAAGACTGACTGACGCTCGGTCAGTGGTCTTTTGGTTCGAACGTTTTCAAGCGCTAACCCAAAGTCCATGGTGTTGGCAAGTCAACGCCTCTAAGAATATGATTTATGATTATTAAAATATGTTTAATCTTGTTTCAGATTCTTGCTCCGCTGCGAACAAAGGCATGAAAGATTCAGGTGCTTATTAAATATTACACACTTTTTTTAATATATAACTCGGAGACTGAGGCCGGGACGAGACATCGCACACACCAGCGGACTTGGTTTGCTAGCTAGCTGTGTCAGGATGAAATTGGTTTTACACGTAGTAGAGCTTGGTCATGAGCTTTACTCATCCTCAAGGTCGATTGAGGTGGTAGAAATAACTGCAGAAACATCATGTTTCACTTCTAAGCCAGTCTTTATTTGATTAAGGCCTACATCAATGACTCTACCGCACGGTTCGGAAATAACCTCTATTGAGAAGATACCGGCAAGAAACTCAATGAGGTATAATCTTTTCAATAATAACACCATACGAGGTCTAAATTAGTTACAATTGATATCACAGTTAACTCGTTACAACTTGTGATCAGTCCGACCCCCCGATCAAGGATGCCCTTTTCTTTTCAAAGTTACTCAATGTCATTTCGACCTTATACAAACTACCCACAAATGAACCAAGCACAGACCACTCCCAAGCAGTATTTATTTGACAGCTGTCACCGCTTGACGTTTCGTTAAAATCATAACAAATGAAGGTAATTTATAACTTTAGACTATGATCAACACCGACTAGTGTATCGATTCTCCGACATATATATGTATATAAATATACAATCACTTTATTTTACACCACGTAACAGAATAACGGATAAAAATGTATAAAGAAAGTACAAGGTACTTAGTGATTAGGCTTTCTCACTACAAAGCGATCTCTACCAATAGAAACCAATAAGTACCAATATAAATAAAAAAAAAATAGCGCGCGCAACAACATAAACATCAGGATGTGCCGTTTGTAGTTTGGGGAGGACTCCAATAGAGAGATCTCTCTCCAGGCAGAAGTTATGCCTGGGGACCGAAGTCCGAAGAAAGAGAGATGGAAGTTGTATTTATGCAGCCGACTTGAGAAACTTCGTCAGCGCGATGTAGAACAGTGACGTCACTCGCGTGTGGCGCTAGGGTCGCTACAGTAGCATTTTGAAATAGGAACGGCGTCTCGCGCGGCTCATATCGCTGGCATTCATTAGTGCTACTAAATTGGCAACAAAAACAGAGTATCTACCCATGGGCCTGTCGATACGCTATATTATATTATATCTATGAGTTCGTAAAATTTTCTGCATTTTTAGGATTCCGTAACTCAAAAGGAAAAAACAGAACCCTTATAGGATCACTTTGTTGTCCGTCTGTCTGTCTGTCTGTCTGTCAGTCAAGACCCATTTTCTCTGGAACGCGTGGAGATAGCATACTGAAATTAATATCAAATACTCAAGCCTGCGGTCCCTTAAAGCCGTGAAAAAATCAACCGTCAACGCAATCAAAAGATACAGTAATTAAAAAAGCTATTTACATACAAATGCCGATATCCAAAAACCTAAGGGGTACTTCCAGCTGTCCTAGAAACTTGAAATTTGGTATGAAGGTAGCTCTTATAACACAACCACTCCCAAAAGTCTCAAAATCTTAAATTTTTATGATGTCTGTCTGTAGGTTTCGAAGACCAATATAAGTTGACCCCACACTGCGTACATTTTGCTTAAGAGCAGGGCTCTGCTAACACTGGACTTCTTAAAACACTGGAGAAAGCGTTAAAATCTTTCTACGGAACCCTCTGGCGCGAGTCCGACTCGCACTTGGCCGGTTTTTTCTTAGACTTCTGTCGTGAGACCTTGCTTCACAATTCTAGGTCAATGTGAAGTATCCTATAAGAATCGTCCGTTCTTGACTGTGAGAACTCGCTTCGCTCCTCGCCAGGTTAATAACCTAACCAACTTAGAAAAGTTGAAAAACCCCCGACATTGTCATTTCAAAGTTCAATATTTCAAAAACCGGTTAACCGATTTTAATAAAACTTAGCTAAAAACCATCTCGATTAAACTAGCTTCCGATTAAAAAAAACCGCATCTAAATCGGTCCATCCGTTTGGGAGCTATGATACCACAGACAGATACACAGATACACAGATACACAGGTCAAACTTATAATACCCCTCTTTTTCGTCTGGGGTCAAAAACCAGACAAGTACGAGTTAAACTAGAGTGGAGACTAATTATTTGGAGTCCAAATATTAGCGAGGGCTCTTAAAACACGACTTCAATATAAATTACTTTAATGCTATATGAATTAATCTGCTTTTCTTTCAACGACTTAATACATTATTATGTAGATAATAAATAAATATCATGGGACAATTGACACCAATCGACCTAGTCCCAAACTAGGCAAAGCCTGTACTATGGGTACTAGACAACGGATAAACATACTTACATAGATAAAAACATACATAAATACATATTAAATATCCAAGACCCGAGAACAAACATTCGTTTTTATCATACAAACATCTGCCCCAACCGGGGATATAACCCGGGACCTCAAGCTTCATAGTCAGGGTCTCTAACCACTAGGCTATCCGGTCGTCGAAGATGATTAATGCTCACAGTAGTTTAATGTTAAAAAGAAAACCGTGGCGTCTCAGTACGTTCTCTCACATTGTTTCTGTCTCCTGGCCCCTGTTTCACCAAGTTTGCAATTGTCAGTTTTCAATGACAATTCATCGTCGATTGCTGACTTGAAGAGCTGTTCTTTTAGCGCTTCATATTGGCAAAGAAATGTACTTCAAATTGTCAATGTAATCTGACAATTGTAAAATTGGTGAAATAGGGGCCTGAGGGTCGAGCACGACTTTACGAATGCTGCGTAGCGTTACGGTTATCGTATCGAGATCGAGAAACCTCATACTAAATTTTAGTTCCAAATACGCTCACGGGCGGGCGCTGTTCCAAGCGTCATACAAACTCGACAACGTTTACTATTCGATTTTACGTTACGCAGCATTCGTAAAGTGGTGCTCGACCCTCTGATGACACTTAAGTAGTATGTTGCTTCAATAATCTCATGCGCAACTTTTTCCGGTCACTAGTCATAGCGCGTAATTTTTCGACACACAGATTCACAAAAGCACTGCCAATGTCCATACAGTTTCTATAAAATACGCTAATTTGGCCTTCTCTTTCCGTTGGCTGTGACACGGCAGCTTTCCTTGTTGGCAGCGCAAAGCCAGAGCTTTC
Organism: Clepsis dumicolana; assembly: GCA_963691665.1. Lineage (NCBI taxonomy): Eukaryota > Metazoa > Arthropoda > Insecta > Lepidoptera > Tortricidae > Clepsis > Clepsis dumicolana. The sequence goes on along the minus strand of OY829532.1, from coordinate 246,624 downwards.
GAATGAAACGGAATTCTTGAATAGAAGCTCTCGCCTGCGGAGACAGATTTCGAAAAGTGCCGATAAAGCGAGCGAGATATTGGATTTGTTTGTAGCTTTTCAATTAAATAGAAAACGCGTCCTTTTTAATCAACTTCAATAACTACTGCTCAGAAAAGTTGAAATACTCCCTGACGTTCTTCAAAGCGTAATGTGTCAAAAACGTCTTAGCCGATGCTTTCGATTAAATAAAACATCGTCCAAATCGGTTTCTCCGTTACGGAGGTACGATGCCACGGACGTATATGGGTTATGGACACACAGATACACACGTTAAACTTAAAACACCCCTCTTTTTGCGTCAGGGGTTAATAAATACTTGCCCCTTACCAGTTACGAGTGAATCGTTCCCACGGGAGCTGTTCTAGGCTCGTTACTATATTTATCATAATTTGTGTTTGATGTGAACATAGGTCAGTGTATATTTCATAATATCTTGATATAGCTATGTGATGAAACGCCATTTCTCCAAATAAGTAGTCCTTCCTCTGGGAGCAGCCGCTTCAGTGATTTCGGTTCGCCGAAGCGTGTGGTCCCAGAAGGACTATGGATTTAGTACTCGATTGACATGCTTGAGTAATCCGTTTATTTCACTATGATTGAATCTCACTATAGTTTTTCTTAAAAGAAACTTAGGTAAACGCCATGATTACGATTAAGCTAAAACTTTCGACAAAAACAAAAACACTTCCAAAAAGGTCCTTTTAGTAGCTACGTTGCCACAGACAGTCACGCAGATACTCAGATTGTTACATACACACTTCAAACTTAGATTAGTTCATAGTTACTACAATTTATAACGCCTCTATTTTGCTTCCGGGGTAAAAAATGTACATAACCAATTTTTACTCGACCGCCCAAAAAGAGAGTAATGTGTTTAAATTTTAAAACAAAGCTCTTTCCACATTATTGCAACCACACCTCGTTACTCGCCGTTTCAAAACAAAACAAACCGTCTTTTAAACGCATTACGTGACTTTTTCGTACGAACCACTAAAAGCGTTTTTTTTTTTGCTCTTTGCATACATTTGGGACTGACAGACAAGTGATATAAATAAAATATAGGTAACTAGCAGCAGTTCCGTACGTTTTTATGTGTCCCCCGGGATTTTTGTAAGTGTTCGGGATAAAATGCGTGCTACGGTTGCCATGACAACAGGGTGGTTAACTGTTTCGTTATTATAAAGTAGGCACTGAAGTAGTATATTATTGGGCATTCTGGACCACCATTCATTCGATCGGGCGAAAAATTTCGCCCTCACTCATTCGTGGTGATCCAGAAGCCCAATAATACAATGAATTGCACACAACCTACAATCAACCCAAACCCAACGGTAACCAACCTAACAGTAACCTATCAGCATTTGCGTTCAACATAACGCTCAACCTACACCTGAAATCGCATTGGACATTCTGTTTCACCTCGCGTTCAACGCAACAGCAACTCAAACCCAACGGAACCCAACCTAACAGTGACCTATCAGCATTTGCGTTCAACATAACGCTCAACCTACACCTGAAATCGCATTGGGCATTCTGTTTCACCTCTCGTTCAACGCAACGAATACATCAGCCCAACAGCAACTCAAACCTAACGGAACCCAACCTAACAGTAACCTATCAGAATTCACGTTCATCATAACGCTCAACCTACACCTGAAATCGCATTGGGCATCCACCTCTCGTTCGAATGAGCGAAGTTTTGACTCGAGGTTCAACGACAAGCCAACCCGACGGGAATTTATTCAATGTATTTAAATTTCAGTCCAACTCAAGTCTCAACTAATTGACAACCTAACATAGATATGTTTAATAATGTTTGAGCTTAGATAAAGTAAAAGCAAAAGTACACCATGCACACCGGGTTGATCAAGTCCGATATGCACGAGGCCGAAGCCACTGAGCGCTAAAAATAAAAAAAAAATAAAAAAAAAAAAAAAAAAAATTTCGCCCTCACTCATTCGTGGTGATCCAGAAGCCCAATAATACAATGAATTGCACACAACCTACAATCAACCCAAACCCAACGGTAACCAACCTAACAGTAACCTATCAGCATTTGCGTTCAACATAACGCTCAACCTACACCTGAAATCGCATTGGGCATTCTGTTTCACCTCTCGATCAACGCAACGAATACATCAGCCCAACAGCAACTCAAACCCAACGGAACCCAACCTAACAGAATTTGCTCACACTCGAGGTTTAACGTTAACCATCTGCTCTTCTGCTCATTTTGAATAAGCATTCCATGCTTGCAACACGCGCGCATTGGTTGAATTGATCTTGAACAGATATGAAGTTTGTAAAACAAGCTCAGAGCTTGCAGTTGGAGGTTGTTTGTTCAGATCGCAACAATCGTAGTTTTCGTCACGGTGAACTTTTACCCGACACAATTCGCTGTATAATTTGCGGTCCTTCTAATTGCGGTAAAACTAATTTAATTGTCTCTCTTCTACTACATGAACAAGGACTACGCTTTCAAAATATTTACGTATATTCAAAAACACTTTTCCAACCGATGAGTAGTATATTATTGGGCATTCTGGACCACCATTCATTCGATCGGGCGAAAAATTTCGCCCTCACTCATTCGTGGTGATCCAGAAGCCCAATAATACAATGAATTGCACACAACCTACAATCAACCCAAACCCAACGGTAACCAACCTAACAGTAACCTATCAGCATTTGCGTTCAACATAACGCTCAACCTACACCTGAAATCGCATTGGGCATTCTGTTTCACCTCTCGTTCAACGCAACAGCAACTCAAACCCAACGGAACCCAACCTAACAGTGACCTATCAGCATTTGCGTTCAACATAACGCTCAACCTACACCTGAAATCGCATTGGGCATTCTGTTTCACCTCTCGATCAACGCAACGAATACATCAGCCCAACAGCAACTCAAACCCAACGGAACCCAACCTAACAGAATTTGCTCACACTCGAGGTTTAACGTTAACCATCTGCTCTTCTGCTCATTTTGAATAAGCATTCCATGCTTGCAACACGCGCGCATTGGTTGAATTGATCTTGAACAGATATGAAGTTTGTAAAACAAGCTCAGAGCTTGCAGTTGGAGGTTGTTTGTTCAGATCGCAACAATCGTAGTTTTCGTCACGGTGAACTTTTACCCGACACAATTCGCTGTATAATTTGCGGTCCTTCTAATTGCGGTAAAACTAATTTAATTGTCTCTCTTCTACTACATGAACAAGGACTACGCTTTCAAAATATTTACGTATATTCAAAAACACTTTTCCAACCGATGTACCAGTTTTTAGAAAAAATATTGATGTTGGTTCCATCAGTTAAATTTCAAAAATATCGCGAAAATGATGAAATACTAAGCCCGCATGAAGCTGAGAACAATTCAATTATCATATTTGATGATGTTGCATGCGAAAATCAAAATAATATAAGGGATTACTTTGCAATGGGAAGGCATAAAAATATTGACAGCTTCTACTTAAATCAAACTTACAGTAAAATACCTAAACAATTAATAAGGGACAATGCTAACTTAATCATCCTTTTTAAACAAGATGAAGTTAATTTACGTCATGTTTATGACGAGCACGTTGGAACTGATATGTCTTGGTCACAGTTTCGGGAAATGTGTGCAAAAATATGGAGCGTACCTTTTAGCTACTTGGTTGTAAACAAGGATTGTGCTAGAAATTCAGGATGTTATAGAATGGGATTTGATACATTTATCGTTTTGGATTAACCGTGTTACTTAACCAGTTTCATTTTCAAGAAACTTTTATTGCATCATGGGAATCCATCGAGATCAGACATGAATCATAAAATAAACACAGAGAAAACTTTAAAAGAAAAAGTACTTCAGTCTGCCGATGCTGTCAAAAAGAAGGTTAAACTACTTCGTGATATGAAAAATAACAACAATATGATTTTGGAATCAGTCTTTAAACCAATAACAGACCCGCTTAATGAAATGATTAAAAGTAACGACAATAAATACTATAACACTAATGAAACCGATTTTGATGAAGACATATTTAAGTGGCAAAAGGCGCCAAAAACATTAAAATTTAGTCCTAATGAAGGGAAGAGAAGTAGTATTAATAATCAAACAATCGTACGAAATTTTTCCGAAACGACTTCAAATAATGATGATGAGGTATCAAATAGAGACGAAAACAGACAAGATGGTGATGATGACATGTTATGTGAAAGTGACAACAATGATGTCTTGGAATCAACAAATGATACTTCATTTAAGACTACCGGTTCATATGCATCTCCTCGCGAAGACCCTGCATGGCAAAAACAATACAACACCGACTTGGACATTCCTTTTGGCATACGAACAGAACGCGATAAGCTTATGTTAGGATCTTGTTTAGTTTCCGTTAGTGGCGAAAAACTCAAAGTAAATGGACGTACTTACAATTTAACACCAGGTTTATATGATTTGTTATTTAAGAAGTTGCCTGATTTAGGTATCATAACTGAAGACGATAAACGTTATTATAAAATGTTGCTACTAGAAACGAATGTCCATAGACGAGATTTTGATCCCAATAAACCAATAAAAAGTAACAAAGGTCAGAAATATTTATACATTATAAAACCGCTTTTCAAATTATCGAAACAACGTTCAATAAGCGAAGATTTATGTACTTACGGCAAAGGACTACCAACAATGAAAAAAGTTAAAAGAGATGTTTCATATGTCTATTGGGATAATCCAAACGAATTAGTTGAAAGATTGAAATTACTCATTGCTTCCCGTGATGCCGGTAACACAGGATTAGACAATGAAATAATATCAATTGTAGAAGAACTTCGTGAAGCGGGCTTGGTTAATCAATGATATATAAAACTGGTATTTTACTTTTACCATCAGTCGAAGCCGGAAATTTGATGATACATAAGTGCATAAAAATAAGAAGTAAAAATGAACATAGACAAATTCGGTCATCATGTTCATAAACGTTTGCGTGTATGTGAAGTTTTTGAACTTAACAATAAAACTTTGCTGCGTTCTGATGATGGCGATTTCGATCTACAATCATCGCGATTAAAGGGGGTAGCGGATCCTTTGACACCCAATGATGCAGCTAATAAGCAATATGTCGATCAGCTCGTCCAGGACACTTACGAGAAGAAGCATCTAGATTCTTTATTTAAAACTATAAATTCTCAAATTCATCAGCTTGCAAATCAGTTGAAAATAAACTTTTATACAAAAAGGGACATAGACAATATTTTAAGTAATTTCAAAGATGACAAAAGAACAAGTCGTGAATGAAATCCATAGATCGGCCCGAAAAAATTACAAGCGTCGCGCAGTTATATTAAAAGGAATTGATGATTTGTGGCAAGCAGATTTAATTGACTTACAGAATTTACATACTGTAAATAAGGGATATAAATACATTTTAGTTGTTATTGACACATTTTCAAAGTACACGTGGTGTATTCCTACGAAATCTAAAACTAAAACAGAAGTAAAAAATGCATTTGAACTAATTATCAAGTCGACCAAACGAATACCTAGAAACTTACAGACAGACTTTGGAAAAGAATTTTACAATGATCAATTCGATTGTTATGTGAAATCCTTAAAAATAAATCATTATTCCACGTATTCAGTTAAAAAGGCGTCTATTGTTGAAAGGGTAATAAAAACGCTTAAGAACAAACTTTACAAATATTTCAGTTTCATCGGGAACTACAAATGGCTTGGAAAACCTTTAGATGAGATAGTTCAATCTTATAATCAAACTGTGCATAGCACAACAAAATTTAGCCCAAATGAGGTGAATTTTAATAATGAAGCCGAAGTAAAGAAAAACATTGATAAATCACAATCCAATCGGCGTTTTAAATTAAATATTTTTAATGTAGGAGATCATGTGCGTATAAGCAAGTACAAAAGCGTCTTTCATAAAGGTTATACGCCTAATTGGTCAACTGAGCTATTTACTATTAAAAAGGTGAATCACACTCGTCCTGTTACTTACCATATTGAAGACCAACGAAAAAACTCAATACTCGGTACATTTTATGAACAAGAACTGCAAAAAACTAAGTATCCAGACGTTTACCTCATCGAAAAGGTAATCAAAAAAAGAGGGAAAAAATTGTATGTTAAGTGGTTAGGACTTAACGATAGCGAAAACAGCTGGATCGACAGAAATGCCATTGTATAAATATATTTAAAAACTTTCTCGCGCTAAGTCATTAACTTTTGGGATATGAAAGGAAGAGGACTTCTAAACAGTATTATTAATCACTTACCGTTTGAACTGCACTTACCTGGCTACAATTATTGCGGACCAGGCACAAAATTGCATAAGCGATTGCAAAGAGGTGATAAAGGAGTTAATGAATTGGACAACGCGTGTATGCAACACGATATAGCATACGATAAATATTCTGACCTAACAGACCGACATCGTGCAGATTTTGAACTCTATAAAATGGCTAAACAAAGATTGAAGTCAAAAGGTGTTGGAAAAGGAGAAAAACTTGCGTCTTGGATAGTTAGCAAAGTGATGAAATCTAAAATGAAAGCTGGTGCAGGGATAAAATCATTTAAGCATTTTGTTTCTAAGATACGTACCGAATTGAAAAAAAACAAATCTAAAAAAGAAGGCACTGCAGTCAGTCGAGCTTTTGCTGCAGCGAGTAAAGTATTTCTTAATAACAATACGAGTAAAATGAGAGTTCCTCGATTAATACCGATTCCTAAAACTGGAGGTATATTGCCACTAATACCTATTTTCGCGGGACTTTCTGCGTTAGGGTCATTGGCAGGAGGAGCTGCTGGGATCGCTAAAGCTGTTGGTGACTACAAAGCTGCAAAAAAGAGCTTATCCGAATCAGAACGTCATAATAAAATGATGGAATCTATTGCATTAGGTAAAGGGTTGTACATTAAACAGTATAGAAATGGAAAGGGTTTGTGTTTAAAACGATTAAAAAACTAAATAAAAGGCTACCCAGACGTGCTCTTACAAATGTTGATATTTTAAAACATTCAACAGATATTCCTTATTTCCGTGGTGTTTACATGAGAGACAAATTGCCAAACCGTCCAAAAAGAGTAGAATGTGCAATCGTAAATTTAGATAGTTCTAAAAACCAAGGGACTCACTGGGTAGCCTATGTCAAAGATAATAATCATTGTGAATATTTTAATAGTTATGGTGATCTTCAACCGCCGCTAGAATTAATAAAATATTTGAAAAATTATAATATTTCATACAATTATAATATTTATCAAAAATTCGATACTGTTAATTGCGGACATTTATGTTTAAAATATTTAAAAAAATATTGGAATAACCGTTTAAATATCTCTGAACAATAAATAGCTTCTCATTCTCACGATGTCTTTCACTTTGTCCATAACGGGATCCTCCTCTACCCTGATTACGAATCACTCGCCAGCTCTTCAACTAGATGGTGAATATGAATGCGGGTTGCTATACTTGTCGACATTTAACTCGATACCTAATATTGACAACCGAAATAATAAGTTTTATTATGGTGATAACGAAGTAGTAGAAATTCCTGAAGGGTCATATGAACTTCAAGATCTTGATGATTATCTTAAAAGACATCTCCAAGGTTGCACCTTTACACTGACATGCAATAATAATACGCTAAAAACATCTATATTGTGTTCCAAAAACGTCTATTTTAAAAAACCAAATTCGATTGGTAAGTTACTTGGTTTTGGAGAAGAAACAGTTCAGGCGAATATATTAACTGAGTCCCCTTTTCCCGTGTCCATTCTGTCTACAACTATAGTACGAGTTGAATGTGACATCGTGAGCGGGTCATTTATAAACGGAAAACCTAGTCATATAATTCATGAATTTGTGCCAAATGTACCGCCTGGTTACCGGATTATAGAAACACCTAAAAATGTTATATATTTTCCTGTTACTCAAAACAGCTTAAACGCTCTTATAATAAGAATACTGGATATAAACGATAATTTAGTGAATTTACGTGGCGAAGAGATTCAGATATATTTACATCTCAGAAAAAAATGATAGACTTTAATAAATGTACGGTCTCAAACAGCAAAGCCGTTAGTGCTCATTGTGCTATCAAGAAAAGAAGACCTAAAGGACAACTAACGAAGGAAAACAAACAGTTTTTAAAAAACATAGGATTATTAAAATGAGTATACTAAACTTATCAGACTCCTTTAGCTTTGATAGCACGATTGAAAGTTTCGAATATCATTCGTATAAACCGTACGTAACAAGTTTCAATTTAAATGATGAAATCCGTATACCTATCAACCAGCAAGATCTATACGTATTACCATCAGCGAGTACTTTATACATAGAGGGTACTATAGAAGTATTCAACAGAGAAACAAAAGCGAAGGTGTCCAGTGTTCATTTTACAAATAACCCTATACTTCATTTATTTCAAGATATTCGATATGAGCTGAATGGGATTGAAATAGATAAAATTAAAAACGCTGGGGTCACAACAACAATAAAATCTCTTGTGTCGATGAATGAACTTGAATCATCGATGTCAAAGTTATGGGGCTGGGATGTTGATGGCACAAAAATTACGCATGGATCATTTTCTGTGTCAATTCCTTTAAATAAGATTCTTGGCTTCGCAGAGGATTATAACAAAATTATTATTAACTGTAAGCATGAACTTATTCTTTTACGATCCAATACTAATTTAAATAGCGTAAAACTGAACACAAATGAGTATATAGGTAACATAACTATATCTAAAATAGTATGGCGCATGCCGCACATTAAGGTTTCTGATCGTGAAAGATTAAGTTTGCTTAAATATTTGGAAAGAGATCGAGCTATTCAGGTAGCATTTAGGAACTGGGATCTGTACGAATACCCGCTTTTACCTAAAACATCAAAACATTCTTGGGCCGTCAAAACTTCGTCTCAAGTTGAAAAACCTCGATATGTTATAATTGGATTAAAAACAAACAGGAAAAATGTTGCTGATAAAGATATATCGCGTTTTGATCATTGTAATTTGCGTGACGTTAAAGTTTTTTTAAATTCAAATTATTTTCCTTATGAAAACTTGAATGTCAGTTTCTCGGCTCAAAAATTTGCTATATTATATGAACAGTACGCTAAATTCCAACAGTCTTATTATAACCGCAGCCAAGCACCGTTGTTGAATCCACAAGACTTTATAAATAAAGCACCTCTGTTTGTTATCGACTGTTCTCGTCAAAATGAAACCTTAAAAACGGGTTCAGTCGATGTGCGGATTGAATTAGAGTGTGACACAGATATCCCTGACAATACCGCGGCTTATTGTCTTATTTTGAATGATAGTATTATAGAATATAAGCCGTTGACCAATATAACAAAGAAGATATCATGAAACTAGACCATCTATTCGTAGATGTTCAGGGGTTTAAATCATCTAAAAATGAATTTATTATTAAAGAATTTGCATACAGTACCTATGAACACACGCAGGCGTATTTAATAAAACCTCCATATTCATTTTCTACGTTATCAGAAAACGAAAAAAGGCATGTGAAATGGATAGAGAGAAACCTTGGCATTATGTGGCGTGAGGGGTATATCGACCACAGAGAATTTAAGAGAATGATTCATAATTTCTTGGAAGGCAAAAAAATATATGTAAAAGGTTTTGAAAAAATTAAGTGGATTAATGATTTATGTGCTGATTGTACTGTAATAGACTTGGGAGAGAAAGGTTGTTCTAATTTTCAATTAATGTATAAAAAGTATTGTATCGACAACAGCTCTTATAATTGTCTACATCATAAAAAAGCTTGTGCCTTAAAAAACGTTATGTGTCTTAAAAAATATTATTTCGATATTATGCATATTTAACATTGTAATAAATTATACCTAATTTTCAAAAATAAATATTTACGTTTAATCATTTTTTTATTTTTTAACCCAGTCAAAATTAGTTATCATTTATTTTGAACGAAGACTTTTTATATTAACCCATTTTTAAATAATTGAATTTGTTTGTTTAAAAATATGAAATAAATGATAACGATTCATACCTGTGGCTAATAATAGTGTTAATCTATTTAAGCGATATTTACTGAAAAGATTTTTCTTGTGCATTTAATCATGATAATTTTATCTTCGTTTGAATTATTGCTTTATTGACATACTTACAAAAAAAATCTTTCCTGTTGACGTATCGCTTAATCAAAGGAATAAAACAAGAAAATTGTTGACCATATTTATTTTCAAAATTATATACAAAAACAGTAAAAACATTAATAACTAACACTATATCCGCACAACTTCTTGGATATCTTATTTATTACACTTTCTGTACTGTCTATTATCTCATCGTATCCGTCACTTGCCACATACTGCGCACTGAGCATAACGTTTTCACCGGTTTCGTCGTTTTGATCCGGCGCGGAGTCACTTATGTTAATTATTTGGATTTTGACAAGTCTGTTCCCCTTAGTTGCTTCATTGTTTATAACGAACGACGGCGGGTGACCTCGTACACTTCTCTTTACCACTTTGTTTAGCCTTAGTTTTGGTTTACTAGACTTGGTTTTCGTTTTGGCACTTGCAATTTTTTTTACAAATTCACTGACTTCTTCTTCTTCTTCATCTTCTCGGAATCCTAATGGACCCTGTGCATATTGCGAAAACATGATTTGAGTGTCTTGCGTTCCTTCCATATTCTGAAACAAAAGAAATCAAATAAATAAACGCATCTGGCAACACATATGAGCATTTTCATACGCTTACAAAACAATAATAGCAACAAAATAATACGAATAAATATTAAATAATGCCAATTTTACTTACCGAATCGGGAACGGATCAGCTCGTCTTAATTTTCAAAACTTTGGAACGACTTTACTCAGTTATGAATGTAGAGTGCAGAATGATAACTTACTATAACAGCCGCTATTTATAATTACAGTAATTTCATGCGTCAGCAAATTAAATTAACACGCGCTTCGGAGCATGCGGTGCATACCGCCGCGCTGCTTAATGCCGATCAAATTACAACGACACGTAAGGACTTGTTATAATTGGTACCAAATGCAATAAATGTGAATAGGTATATTTCACGTGTCAGCAAATTACCTTAGCACGGGCTGCATGCCGCCGCGCTGCTTAAGACACGTAAGGACATGTTTTAATTGATACCCAATGCAATAAACGAGGATAGGTATTATTTGCCTGTTCAACAGAACATGATTTTACTTACCATTATCAAAATATTACATTTAAAATTAAGCCTGAGCCCTGAGCTTTTTGATGACGGAAAACATCGTCAGGAAACCTCCGAAGCGAGAAAACTCAATTTCAACTCAAGTAAAATGTGTTTTCAGTCGGTATCCTCGCAGTCTATATATACTTAGGTGGGTGAAAGAAAAAAAGAAAACAAATGTTAATAACACTTCATATTTATTTATTAAAAAAAAAGAACAAACCATACAATTTACAAATCAATGTGTAATTATAAAAAATAAAGTACTTAATGATAATCTACTTATTTGGTATAGTCAGCGTCAAAAGTCGCTCATCTGGTCGTAGAGCGAAAAGGTACAAAAGTGATGAGCGGCTTTTGACGCTGACCCTACAACATACATAATTATAATTTTACAATAACGTAAGTACTCAACGTATTTTATTTTATTAAACACATTCTAATTTTTTATTACCCATTGGGTGCCTACGAAATAAAATTACAGCTCGAGGAAAGGTCGCTTAGATAACTACTGTACTAGAAAATAGACTCATGTCCCCAAGATTTGGTTGAAATTTTGTCTGATAATATATGTCGTTTATCGTCTTTGTTAGATAAAGCAACTTTATTGACAGATTGAGTGAAGATCTCGTGCCTAATCGATTTAAATAATATGTGTTTTTTCCGAACTATTTTATCATTGAATAACACATCCCGATAATCATTTAATGTTAACTCTTGAACTGCTGGTTTTTTTATTCCTTTAGCTTTTTTGATAAGAGATTTATCACTTTTGATACAGTATAGTTTAGAACGTAACCCTATAAACTCGGTAATAAGTTCTCCTCCTAACTCATCTTTGAATAACCCAGGAATCTTCTTGTTACGTAAAGGTATTTGCAAATCATTTACAGGGTTATAATTGCTTGTGTCAAAAAAGTTTAAAAAAATATTTTTTAAATCACTGTAAAAGTCTGCAGTTTCGATTTTGTAAATAAAACTGTCGGTATCAGTGTAGCACAGAGTAACTTGATCTTGGTAGTGTTTTTTTTAGTACCGTGTAGTGAAATTGGTACATATGACTTTTAGAAAGTTCTAATACAGAGAATCCTACGTAGATTGGTTTATCTAAAATTACTTTTTCAGGCTTCATTTGTACGACAACCAAATTTTCAGACAACACTGTTGCACTATGGAAATTCGGTTTGGCAATTAATTTGTTAGCACAAGTAAACTTTTTTGTTTTGTTTTGACGGTCGTGCCACTTATTTACTAATTTGACGTCAACTCGCCGCTCACTGTCTTCAAGAGTTTTCCCAAAAACTGAGTTATTCATTAATTTAAAAAGGTCTTGTTGGAAAGGAGTAGTAGCTTTTTTTCTCAGTTCTGTATTTAAATGAATATACTGTTTTAAGAATGGACTTTGACGAAACCTTATAACGCGATGGATTTTATCAAGAGTTAAGCCGTTGCGTAAACATGTTTTCAGATGGACGTAATGAATGACGTATTCGTATTTGTTATATAAATTTGGGATCAATTTGGTCGTTTTTCCTCCTGGAGGAATAAATTTTTGTGCGCAAAATGGATAGTCGTTATGGTTATGGTGTAAATTTTCCGGATATAGCAAGTCAACTTCCAGAATAAATCCAAATGGAGCATCATCTTCGACAGACAAAATATCTAGTTGGGCAATTTCATGATGATCTAGAAAACTAAAATTAGACATGGGCAACGATTGACACATACTGTAACCATATAAGTTATTGCAATCGATATATACTAAAAACGAGTCTGGTTTATTCATGTCATAAGTTTCCATGTACTTATTATTAGCCTGAGCATATCTGGTCGAACACATGCAAATACCACCTCTTATTCCTTTTTGTATGAGTCGAATTATTTCTAATTCGGATATCAATTCAAGCTTAACTCCGGTTTTTAATAACATAGCATCAAACGATAAGCTTGGAGCAGTTAAATAGAATGCCGGATCTAAATGATAATTTAACTTGCAAATGAACCGAAAGTTCTCAAAAATATCTGATAAAAGCAGCACATCAGTTTTTAGGTAAAGATCAGTATATTCTCCCATATCTTTGATTTTAAATTCGGACCATACAGATTGCGCATGTGCGTAATCTGAATCGCTTATTTGTTCGTTGGAAAGAGAATTAAAAAACAAGTTCTGTGATGGAAGCTCGGTCTCTGTAAACTTATCCCAGCTCGACATATAATCGTAAGGATAAATACCTTTGCGAGTTAATAATTTATTTTTTTTAGTTTCAGGATAAAACTTGTTCAAGTGAATAAAATCATCTTTATGTAAACCATTCGCTAATTTTTCCAAGCTTGTTCCTAAAAATTTAAAAGAGTCTACAAATCGAATTTGTGCATACTTTTGATCTGAAATCCACAAAAACTTAGTGAACGAAATATAATTTTCTTTATTTTTTGGGATTACTTTCACAGGCCCTGAACATTTACTAAGTTCCTGTATAAACAAATGACAATCGTAACCTGCTAAGTTATGAAAGAAAACAGGGACCAATTTAGGAACGCGAAAGCGCAGATTGCAGTACTGGTGCGCGGCACCGCGATAACGGCCCGTTAGATGACAGTGATCTCTTACTTTGTCTGCAAACAATAAACCTTTACACATATGACAATTTTTGGCACGTTCATGAGCTAAAGAATCTTCTACAGTAAATACCATGGGAATTTCTTTTTCTAAAACGTTATGGATGTCTTTAATATGTCTATATAAATAATCTACGAATTTCTGAGCACAATCTGGCCCTCGGTATTGAACAAAACGATTAAGTTGCTCATCATAAGAGCAAATTATATGGTACGCGAAAGCGGCTGGTAAATGTATTTGTTTATTTGTAGTAAAACTACTGTCAGTGTTAGGTTCACAGTTCTGATAGGGTTTAAGGATTGTCTCAAAGTCAGCATACACGACAAATGGAACGTCTTGTTTTCGTTCAAAATGCTTAAATTCGAGATAGGTGCCTTTCTCCGGAAGTACCGTAGCAACCCCACTACAAACGTGACTATTGAAACCGTGTTCAGTTTGAAAAAATATCAGACAGTCTTCGCAGAAATAAAGCTTAGCATGATGTTTGGTAATCTGACCGCGAGCAAGACGCGGTAAATTAGTAATCAAAACATAATGCGACTTATTACCGCGTTCGATTAAAAGTAAATTGATTCGATGTTTCCTTTTATATTGCGATCTGTATAGAGGTCCTACAAGAGTTCGGTTGTTTTTTAAAGAATATACGTTAATACTGATATCAATATTGTGATGCTCAAACGTAATGATATCGGCTAAAGTGACAGGGAAACACATATTATCAAGTTTTAATACGTCTTTAAAATGAGGATAAGATGATAGACGCTCGCGATGGTTTTGACATGGGTAAAGAGCAGCAACAACACACCAGAGAAAACAATAATTATCATGATTTTGAATATTAATGCAAGCTTTTTTATTTTTTATTATCTTAGGTAAGTCTATGTAAGATGACGCTTTCAATGGTTCATACTTATTTATGTTAACTTCTAAATACAAATTAGATAAGAAAGTCCAACCAGAATCGCGCTCCTGAAATTCTTCGATTTTTTTCTGTATACTAATAATTATTGTGTTTAAAAGCTCTTCGAATTGATAATTTTGATGTATAGGAAAATTTTTCGTTGCAAATGATTTCATTTCCTGCTTGTCATCTTTAAACAAAAGAAAATCGCCAAAATATTCGAAATTTACTTTGAGGGACACATGTTTTTTAAGCGAATTTTCCAAATTTTTTTGCATTTTAGGTTTTACTGTAATCAAAAATGATTCAGGTAAACAAGACTTCAGCTCATCAGTTGCCATTATTCTATAAGATGCTATGCGACCTTTAAAAGCAGACGAAATTTCAACAACCTCATCGTTTAAATTTACACCCGAATTTTTTCTATGCTTATTACTTCTAAGGTGCCCTACCCACTTCCTGCTTTCTACTGTAATTGAACACTGAGTGCAAAAGGGCATGTTTTATGTAGCGACTTTGCTTAAGCTGTAATCCTGGTTTTATATGTTAAATACACAATTTGATAGTTTCAATTTTAATCAAATAATAAAAAGAGACAACCTGCAGTATCCGTTAAAAGCAAAAATAAAAAGTACTAAATTAGTACTTACTTAGTATGTTACAATAAATTTGACGTTAGCGTCCTTGAAAAGTACATTTATCTTTTTAACAAATTTTTGCTATGCCCTCCATTCAACAGTTTTATCATCGATTTGCGCCCTTAAAGTAATATCGTTAAAAGCGTTTAAATTATGGTTTCATAATAAATCGTTAAGTTTAACACATTTATTAAAAATTACTTGATACACAATTTGATGCAGTTTAAATTTTATTCAAATAAGTAATAAAAAGAGACAACCTGCAGTATCTGTTAAAATCAAAAAAGTACCTACTAAATTAGTACTTAGTATCGTTAGAATAAAATTTGACGTTAGCGTCCTTGAAAAGTACATTTATCTTTTTAATAAATTTTTGCAATGCCTCCCATTCAACAGTTTCATCATCGATTTGCGCCTTTAGAGTAACGAGAGCCTTTTTCCAACGCTCCTGACGTAACTCACCGCGAATATCAGCAGTGTTGTACACCCGCAGCTCCAAGAAAAAGTCTCCGTTGAGGGTGCAAGCTCGTTTTGTTGACCCGTTCGGTACCCGGTTTATAATGGATGAATCAAGCGGATCAGTCTCAGCAGGCTTATGGTTAACAGCAACGTCTTCAGGAAATATTCCGAACACGTCAAACGGGTTTTTAGTTTCTTTTTTCTTGGGTGCAGCAGATCTGAAACATAACAGACATTAAACAATGAATAAGACAGTTGTACTTAGTTCGTCGAAATTCATTAAACAAATTACAAGAAAAATACCTTGGGGTTGACGGCTTTCTTTTTTGAGCAGGTTTTTTTATTTTTGGGATACTGACATCTGCAGCGGCAACGCTCTCCTCTGAATCAGATCTGAAATAAAAAATATGTTTTTATTACTCGACATTTAAAATAACCATATACATCGATAAAAAAAGAACAAAAAATTACCTTTTTTAAATGAAAAAAGTAGACAAACAATATTTAAGTAAATATGTACCCAGCTGACAAAATAAAAAACATGAAATATGAAAATAAATATAAAATGGCTACCTGTTTGGAGCTGAAGCTTTCCGTTTTTCAGCCGACCTTCCCACTTTTGACCGAACGGTTCCGCTGTTTGCAACACTGATGGGTTCAAACTCTGAATCAGACCTGAAAGGAAATTAAAAATATTAATGCCTGTTGGAACCCTACAAACAATATGAACCAAATGTTTTAATTTCGTTAGGAAAGTAAAGCGTTAGGTACGTTGAAATACATACTTACATTTTAATCGATGTATAAAGCAAATAAACTTTACTAACGTAGAAACTCTGCACAGCTTAACCTCTGAGCTGAAGATGTAGAAGACTTGATGCACTGTGCACGTCACGTTCGAAATTGGAAAGGAACAAATTAGCCCCGCGCAAAAGTTTTAAACGAAATTATTTGCTGATTTTACTAAATGAACTAGGGCTGTCGCATTCCAAATCACAATTGTGTATTATGCTTATGTGCACATAACAGTTCTTTATTTTACATTATTTAATTCTCGACGCGATGGAAAGAGGAACGTTATGAATTTGTCTATCTGTCTGTTGGTAAATCTGCCTACTTCGTATTCCACATATGCATGTATTCAAGATACCAAAAAACTAATCGAGAGTGAGTTGTAAGCTTTTTTTAATTTACTTTTTTAATTTTTTATTTACTTATTTATTTTTTATTTATTTATTTCTCACCAGCTAAATTAAGGAATTACCTAAATATTAGTATTTCAGTAATTGTAGTAATCATTATTTCTTTTAAGAACATTTATATTCGCATTTAATAGAGGTACCCATTAATTGTAAATTTATCCATTGATCATTGTCAACCCTACACCTTTATAATATGAATATTATTTCGCAACCACGCTTCATACATGCACCGCATTTGTATGTCAGCAAAAAGACGCCGATCGCACTGTGTGTCACATTACAACTTGATAACGTTGCGCAATAAAATTGGCTAATACCTAATTGGTAACATTTTCATGCTCAGTTCTGTACGTTAAAATTATAACGGAAACTGAAAAAAAACCTCCTCAGATCGTTCAAATAGCCTCAGTATTAACCGACTTAATTACTAAGTTAATGGGTAAGGTTAGTAATTGGTTAGCTCACACAACCAAATATCATCTTACCTCACCTACTAAGACGAAGATTTAAACTTAGGTAAAAACGTGTTCTAACTGTAATGTTTGCTACTTTACATCGTAATTATAAATACACATACAATTGTTATTTCCTAATACGAAAACAAACATTGTCTTGTTACAGGTACAAACAGGTATAAACCTTTTTCAATTTGAACACAAAAATAAACAATTCCTATATTATTAACATTTATGATAAGATAACCTAACCAACTTAGAAAAGTCGAAAAACAATAGACATTTTCGCTTCAAAGGTCAATATCTTAGAAACGGTTGAACCGATTTTGATAAAACAAGTCTAAGAACCATTGTTAGAAAACCTGTTAAATGAAAAACCGCATTTAAATCGGCTCATTCATTTAGGAGCTATGGTACCACAGACAGACACAAAAATCTAGGTACAAATTCTAGCGCACGATGTCAAAGTTTAACATAAGCGCTGTCTGTGGGTTAAGCACTGAACTAAGTAGGTGTAAGTAATGATTTAAGTAAGTACCTTTGATGTACTGGTTTCGTATAGAATACAAATGGTTTCGAATAATTTCGATAGATGTCATCACCGCCTACTCGTATGTCCATTTGCATGTTAAGAACAATAAACCTTAGCGAGCGCGCTCGCTACGTAATTTGATTGAGTACCTAACTTACACTACAATGTCTTCGAGTTGAAATGACTTAAGTACATAATCATGTATATCACTTTACAACTCGTTTCTGATCAAACTTTATATTCTAGTCAGCAAGACAATTTTTACGTCAACATGATAAAGTGATATAAGTTATTTAGAAAGTGTGATAAAGTATCGCGGTCTCACAGATGGAGTTGTTCTACATTAACATCAATTAAATCACACTATTTGACTTAGTTTTAGCGATACCAATTTAAAATCATATTTTGGTTTTCACTAGTGTAGTGACTTACACATTTTTATGTTTTCGTAATTTAAATAATGTTTACTTAGTGCTTTATTCCAGCGTAAATTAGTTTAAACCTAACTCGCGCTAACGATGGTTTTGAGATTCGTTGATATAAATAAATCCGACATACAATTTGCCGTGTACATAAAACGCGGTCATAGCGATACATCCGAAAACGGATGCCGGGAACTAACGCGTCCTGGGTGACCCGACCTTGTCTGTGGAGTCTGATCAGCTTTGCGGATGAGTTGTATACAAGCCTCGGTGGGAGGCATCCAAAACCACCACGCACACAAAAAGCGGTCATAGCGATACATCCGTAGGTGGATGCCGGGAACTAGACGCGTCCTGGGTGACCCGATCTTGTCTGTGGAGTCTGATCAGCTTCGCAGACAAGTTGTGCAAACACCTGAGTTAACCTGAGTCAAAGGCTGCGGCTTGAGACCGAGGAGCGCTCAGTGGCTTCGGCCTCGTGCATATCGGACTTGATCAACCCGGTGTGCATGGTGTACTTTTGCTTTTACTTTATCTAGCTCAAACATTATTAAACATATCTATGTTAGGTTGTCAATTAGTTGAGACTTGAGTTGGACTGAAATTTAAATACATTGAATAAATTCCCGTCGGGTTGGCTTGTCGTTGAACCTCGAGTCAAAACTTCGCTCATTCGAACGAGAGGTGGATGCCCAATGCGATTTCAGGTGTAGGTTGAGCGTTATGATGAACGTGAATTCTGATAGGTTACTGTTAGGTTGGGTTCCGTTAGGTTTGAGTTGCTGTTGGGCTGATGTATTCGTTGCGTTGAACGAGAGGTGAAACAGAATGCCCAATGCGATTTCAGGTGTAGGTTGAGCGTTATGTTGAACGCAAATGCTGATAGGTCACTGTTAGGTTGGTTACCGTTGGGTTTGGGTTGATTGTAGGTTGTGTGCAATTCATTGTATTATTGGGCTTCTGGATCACCACGAATGAGTGAGGGCGAAATTTTTCGCCCGATCGAATGAATGGTGGTCCAGAATGCCCAATAATATACTACTCCGATGTACCAGTTTTTAGAAAAAATATTGATGTTGGTTCCATCAGTTAAATTTCAAAAATATCGCGAAAATGATGAAATACTAAGCCCGCATGAAGCTGAGAACAATTCAATTATCATATTTGATGATGTTGCATGCGAAAATCAAAATAATATAAGGGATTACTTTGCAATGGGAAGGCATAAAAATATTGACAGCTTCTACTTAAATCAAACTTACAGTAAAATACCTAAACAATTAATAAGGGACAATGCTAACTTAATCATCCTTTTTAAACAAGATGAAGTTAATTTACGTCATGTTTATGACGAGCACGTTGGAACTGATATGTCTTGGTCACAGTTTCGGGAAATGTGTGCAAAAATATGGAGCGTACCTTTTAGCTACTTGGTTGTAAACAAGGACTGTGCTAGAAATTCAGGATGTTATAGAATGGGATTTGATACATTTATCGTTTTGGATTAACCGTGTTACTTAACCAGTTTCATTTTCAAGAAACTTTTATTGCATCATGGGAATCCATCGAGATCAGACATGAATCATAAAATAAACACCGAGAAAACTTTAAAAGAAAAAGTACTTCAGTCTGCCGATGCTGTCAAAAAGAAGGTTAAACTACTTCGTGATATGAAAAATAACAACAATATGATTTTGGAATCAGTCTTTAAACCAATAACAGACCCGCTTAATGAAATGGTTAAAAGTAACGACAATAAATACTATAACACTAATGAAACCGATTTTGATGAAGACATATTTAAGTGGCAAAAGGCGCCAAAAACATTAAAATTTAGTCCTAATGAAGGGAAGAGAAGTAGTATTAATAATCAAACAATCGTACGAAATTTTTCCGAAACGACTTCAAATAATGATGATGAGGTATCAAATAGAGACGAAAACAGACAAGATGGTGATGATGACATGTTATGTGAAAGTGACAACAATGATGTCTTGGAATCAACAAATGATACTTCATTTAAGACTACCGGTTCATATGCATCTCCTCGCGAAGACCCTGCATGGCAAAAACAATACAACACCGACTTGGACATTCCTTTTGGCATACGAACAGAACGCGATAAGCTTATGTTAGGATCTTGTTTAGTTTCCGTTAGTGGCGAAAAACTCAAAGTAAATGGACGTACTTACAATTTAACACCAGGTTTATATGATTTGTTATTTAAGAAGTTGCCTGATTTAGGTATCATAACTGAAGACGATAAACGTTATTATAAAATGTTGCTACTAGAAACGAATGTCCATAGACGAGATTTTGATCCCAATAAACCAATAAAAAGTAACAAAGGTCAGAAATATTTATACATTATAAAACCGCTTTTCAAATTATCGAAACAACGTTCAATAAGCGAAGATTTATGTACTTACGGCAAAGGACTACCAACAATGAAAAAAGTTAAAAGAGATGTTTCATATGTCTATTGGGATAATCCAAACGAATTAGTTGAAAGATTGAAATTACTCATTGCTTCCCGTGATGCCGGTAACACAGGATTAGACAATGAAATAATATCAATTGTAGAAGAACTTCGTGAAGCGGGCTTGGTTAATCAATGATATATAAAACTGGTATTTTACTTTTACCATCAGTCGAAGCCGGAAATTTGATGATACATAAGTGCATAAAAATAAGAAGTGAAAATGAACATAGACAAATTCGGTCATCATGTTCATAAACGTTTGCGTGTATGTGAAGTTTTTGAACTTAACAATAAAACTTTGCTGCGTTCTGATGATGGCGATTTCGATCTACAATCATCGCGATTAAAGGGGGTAGCGGATCCTTTGACACCCAATGATGCAGCTAATAAGCAATATGTCGATCAGCTCGTCCAGGACACTTACGAGAAGAAGCATCTAGATTCTTTATTTAAAACTATAAATTCTCAAATTCATCAGCTTGCAAATCAGTTGAAAATAAACTTTTATACAAAAAGGGACATAGACAATATTTTAAGTAATTTCAAAGATGACAAAAGAACAAGTCGTGAATGAAATCCATAGATCGGCCCGAAAAAATTTCAAGCGTCGCGCAGTTATATTAAAAGGAATTGATGATTTGTGGCAAGCAGATTTAATTGACTTACAGAATTTACATACTGTAAATAAGGGATATAAATACATTTTAGTTGTTATTGATACATTTTCAAAGTACACGTGGTGTATTCCTACGAAATCTAAAACTAAAACAGAAGTAAAAAATGCATTTGAACTAATTATCAAGTCGACCAAACGAATACCTAGAAACTTACAGACAGACTTTGGAAAAGAATTTTACAATGATCAATTCGATTGTTATGTGAAATCCTTAAAAATAAATCATTATTCCACGTATTCAGTTAAAAAGGCGTCTATTGTTGAAAGGGTAATAAAAACGCTCAAGAACAAACTTTACAAATATTTCAGTTTCATCGGGAACTACAAATGGCTTGGAAAACCTTTCGATGAGATAGTTCAATCTTATAATCAAACTGTGCATAGCACAACAAAATTTAGCCCAAATGAGGTGAATTTTAATAATGAAGCCGAAGTAAAGAAAAACATAGATAAATCACAATCCAATCGGCGTTTTAAATTAAATATTTTTAATGTAGGAGATCATGTGCGTATAAGCAAGTACAAAAGCGTCTTTCATAAAGGTTATACGCCTAATTGGTCAACTGAGCTATTTACTATTAAAAAGGTGAATCACACTCGTCCTGTTACTTACCATATTGAAGACCAACGAAAAAACTCAATACTCGGTACATTTTATGAACAAGAACTGCAAAAAACTAAGTATCCAGACGTTTACCTCATCGAAAAGGTAATCAAAAAAAGAGGGAAAAAATTGTATGTTAAGTGGTTAGGACTTAACGATAGCGAAAACAGCTGGATCGACAGAAATGCCATTGTATAAATATATTTAAAAACTTTCTCGCGCTAAGTCATTAACTTTTGGGATATGAAAGGAAGAGGACTTCTAAACAGTATTATTAATCACTTACCGTTTGAACTGCACTTACCTGGCTACAATTATTGCGGACCAGGCACAAAATTGCATAAGCGATTGCAAAGAGGTGATAAAGGAGTTAATGAATTGGACAACGCGTGTATGCAACACGATATAGCATACGATAAATATTCTGACCTAACAGACCGACATCGTGCAGATTTTGAACTCTATAAAATGGCTAAACAAAGATTGAAGTCAAAAGGTGTTGGAAAAGGAGAAAAACTTGCGTCTTGGATAGTTAGCAAAGTGATGAAATCTAAAATGAAAGCTGGTGCAGGGATAAAATCATTTAAGCATTTTGTTTCTAAGATACGTACCGAATTGAAAAAAAACAAATCTAAAAAAGAAGGCACTGCAGTCAGTCGAGCTTTTGCTGCAGCGAGTAAAGTATTTCTTAATAACAATACGAGTAAAATGAGAGTTCCTCGATTAATACCGATTCCTAAAACTGGAGGTATATTGCCACTAATACCTATTTTCGCGGGACTTTCTGCGTTAGGGTCATTGGCAGGAGGAGCTGCTGGGATCGCTAAAGCTGTTGGTGACTACAAAGCTGCAAAAAAGAGCTTATCAGAATCAGAACGTCATAATAAAATGATGGAATCTATTGCATTAGGTAAAGGGTTGTACATTAAACAGTATAGAAATGGAAAGGGTTTGTGTTTAAAACGATTAAAAAACTAAATAAAAGGCTACCCAGACGTGCTCTTACAAATGTTGATATTTTAAAACATTCAACAGATATTCCTTATTTTCGTGGTGTTTACATGAGAGACAAATTGCCAAACCGTCCAAAAAGAGTAGAATGTGCAATCGTAAATTTAGATAGTTCTAAAAACCAAGGGACTCACTGGGTAGCCTATGTCAAAGATAATAATCATTGTGAATATTTTAATAGTTATGGTGATCTTCAACCGCCGCTAGAATTAATAAAATATTTGAAAAATTATAATATTTCATACAATTATAATATTTATCAAAAATTCGATACTGTTAATTGCGGACATTTATGTTTAAAATATTTAAAAAAATATTGGAATAACCGTTTAAATATCTCTGAACAATAAATAGCTTCTCATTCTCACGATGTCTTTCACTTTGTCCATAACGGGATCCTCCTCTACCCTGATTACGAATCACTCGCCAGCTCTTCAACTAGATGGTGAATATGAATGCGGGTTGCTATACTTGTCGACATTTAACTCGATACCTAATATTGACAACCGAAATAATAAGTTTTATTATGGTGATAACGAAGTAGTAGAAATTCCTGAAGGGTCATATGAACTTCAAGATCTTGATGATTATCTTAAAAGACATCTCCAAGGTTGCACCTTTACACTGACATGCAATAATAATACGCTAAAAACATCTATATTGTGTTCCAAAAACGTCTATTTTAAAAAACCAAATTCGATTGGTAAGTTACTTGGTTTTGGAGAAGAAACAGTTCAGGCGAATATATTAACTGAGTCCCCTTTTCCCGTGTCCATTCTGTCTACAACTATAGTACGAGTTGAATGTGACATCGTGAGCGGGTCATTTATAAACGGAAAACCTAGTCATATAATTCATGAATTTGTGCCAAATGTACCGCCTGGTTACCGGATTATAGAAACACCTAAAAATGTTATATATTTTCCTGTTACTCAAAACAGCTTAAACGCTCTTATAATAAGAATACTGGATATAAACGATAATTTAGTGAATTTACGTGGCGAAGAGATTCAGATATATTTACATCTCAGAAAAAAATGATAGACTTTAATAAATGTACGGTCTCAAACAGCAAAGCCGTTAGTGCTCATTGTGCTATCAAGAAAAGAAGACCTAAAGGACAACTAACGAAGGAAAACAAACAGTTTTTAAAAAACATAGGATTATTAAAATGAGTATACTAAACTTATCAGACTCCTTTAGCTTTGATAGCACGATTGAAAGTTTCGAATATCATTCGTATAAACCGTACGTAACAAGTTTCAATTTAAATGATGAAATCCGTATACCTATCAACCAGCAAGATCTATACGTATTACCATCAGCGAGTACTTTATACATAGAGGGTACTATAGAAGTATTCAACAGAGAAACAAAAGCGAAGGTGTCCAGTGTTCATTTTACAAATAACCCTATACTTCATTTATTTCAAGATATTCGATATGAGCTGAATGGGATTGAAATAGATAAAATTAAAAACGCTGGGGTCACAACAACAATAAAATCTCTTGTGTCGATGAATGAACTTGAATCATCGATGTCAAAGTTATGGGGCTGGGATGTTGATGGCACAAAAATTACGCATGGATCATTTTCTGTGTCAATTCCTTTAAATAAGATTCTTGGCTTCGCAGAGGATTATAACAAAATTATTATTAACTGTAAGCATGAACTTATTCTTTTACGATCCAATACTAATTTAAATAGCGTAAAACTGAACACAAATGAGTATATAGGTAACATAACTATATCTAAAATAGTATGGCGCATGCCGCACATTAAGGTTTCTGATCGTGAAAGATTAAGTTTGCTTAAATATTTGGAAAGAGATCGAGCTATTCAGGTAGCATTTAGGAACTGGGATCTGTACGAATACCCGCTTTTACCTAAAACATCAAAACATTCTTGGGCCGTCAAAACTTCGTCTCAAGTTGAAAAACCTCGATATGTTATAATTGGATTAAAAACAAACAGGAAAAATGTTGCTGATAAAGATATATCGCGTTTTGATCATTGTAATTTGCGTGACGTTAAAGTTTTTTTAAATTCAAATTATTTTCCTTATGAAAACTTGAATGTCAGTTTCTCGGCTCAAAAATTTGCTATATTATATGAACAGTACGCTAAATTCCAACAGTCTTATTATAACCGCAGCCAAGCACCGTTGTTGAATCCACAAGACTTTATAAATAAAGCACCTCTGTTTGTTATCGACTGTTCTCGTCAAAATGAAACCTTAAAAACGGGTTCAGTCGATGTGCGGATTGAATTAGAGTGTGACACAGATATCCCTGACAATACCGCGGCTTATTGTCTTATTTTGAATGATAGTATTATAGAATATAAGCCGTTGACCAATATAACAAAGAAGATATCATGAAACTAGACCATCTATTCGTAGATGTTCAGGGGTTTAAATCATCTAAAAATGAATTTATTATTAAAGAATTTGCATACAGTACCTATGAACACACGCAGGCGTATTTAATAAAACCTCCATATTCATTTTCTACGTTATCAGAAAACGAAAAAAGGCATGTGAAATGGATAGAGAGAAACCTTGGCATTATGTGGCGTGAGGGGTATATCGACCACAGAGAATTTAAGAGAATGATTCATAATTTCTTGGAAGGCAAAAAAATATATGTAAAAGGTTTTGAAAAAATTAAGTGGATTAATGATTTATGTGCTGATTGTACTGTAATAGACTTGGGAGAGAAAGGTTATTCTAATTTTCAATTAATGTATAAAAAGTATTGTATCGACAACAGCTCTTATAATTGTCTACATCATAAAAAAGCTTGTGCCTTAAAAAACGTTATATGTCTTAAAAAATATTATTTCGATATTATGCATATTTAACATTGTAATAAATTATACCTAATTTTCAAAAATAAATATTTACGTTTAATCATTTTTTTATTTTTTAACCCAGTCAAAATTAGTTATCATTTATTTTGAACGAAGACTTTTTATATTAACCCATTTTTAAATAATTGAATTTGTTTGTTTAAAAATATGAAATAAATGATAACGATTCATACCTGTGGCTAATAATAGTGTTAATCTATTTAAGCGATATTTACTGAAAAGATTTTTCTTGTGCATTTAATCATGATAATTTTATTTTCGTTTGAATTATTGCTTTATTGACATACTTACAAAAAAAATCTTTCCTGTTGACGTATCGCTTAATCAAAGGAATAAAACAAGAAAATTGTTGACCATATTTATTTTCAAAATTATATACAAAAACAGTAAAAACATTAATAACTAACACTATATCCGCACAACTTCTTGGATATCTTATTTATTACACTTTCTGTACTGTCTATTATCTCATCGTATCCGTCACTTGCCACATACTGCGCACTGAGCATAACGTTTTCACCGGTTTCGTCGTTTTGATCCGGCGCGGAGTCACTTATGTTAATTATTTGGATTTTGACAAGTCTGTTCCCCTTAGTTGCTTCATTGTTTATAACGAACGACGGCGGGTGACCTCGTACACTTCTCTTTACCACTTTGTTTAGCCTTAGTTTTGGTTTACTAGACTTGGTTTTCGTTTTGGCACTTGCAATTTTTTTTACAAATTCACTGACTTCTTCTTCTTCTTCATCTTCTCGGAATCCTAATGGACCCTGTGCATATTGCGAAAACATGATTTGAGTGTCTTGCGTTCCTTCCATATTCTGAAACAAAAGAAATCAAATAAATAAACGCATCTGGCAACACATATGAGCATTTTCATACGCTTACAAAACAATAATAGCAACAAAATAATACGAATAAATATTAAATAATGCCAATTTTACTTACCGAATCGGGAATGGATCAGCTCGTCTTAATTTTCAAAACTTTGGAACGACTTTACTCAGTTATGAATGTAGAGTGCAGAATGATAACTTACTATAACAGCCGCTATTTATAATTACAGTAATTTCATGCGTCAGCAAATTAAATTAACACGCGCTTCGGAGCATGCGGTGCATACCGCCGCGCTGCTTAATGCCGATCAAATTACAACGACACGTAAGGACTTGTTATAATTGGTACCAAATGCAATAAATGTGAATAGGTATATTTCACGTGTCAGCAAATTACCTTAGCACGGGCTGCATGCCGCCGCGCTGCTTAAGACACGTAAGGACATGTTTTAATTGATACCCAATGCAATAAACGAGGATAGGTATTATTTGCCTGTTCAACAGAACATGATTTTACTTACCATTATCAAAATATTACATTTAAAATTAAGCCTGAGCCCTGAGCTTTTTGATGACGGAAAACATCGTCAGGAAACCTCCGAAGCGAGAAAACTCAATTTCAACTCAAGTAAAATGTGTTTTCAGTCGGTATCCTCGCAGTCTATATATACTTAGGTGGGTGAAAGAAAAAAAGAAAACAAATGTTAATAACACTTCATATTTATTTATTAAAAAAAAAGAACAAACCATACAATTTACAAATCAATGTGTAATTATAAAAAATAAAGTACTTAATGATAATCTACTTATTTGGTATAGTCAGCGTCAAAAGTCGCTCATCTGGTCGTAGAGCGAAAAGGTACAAAAGTGATGAGCGGCTTTTGACGCTGACCCTACAACATACATAATTATAATTTTACAATAACGTAAGTACTCAACGTATTTTATTTTATTAAACACATTCTAATTTTTTATTACCCATTGGGTGCCTACGAAATAAAATTACAGCTCGAGGAAAGGTCGCTTAGATAACTACTGTACTAGAAAATAGACTCATGTCCCCAAGATTTGGTTGAAATTTTGTCTGATAATATATGTCGTTTATCGTCTTTGTTAGATAAAGCAACTTTATTGACAGATTGAGTGAAGATCTCGTGCCTAATCGATTTAAATAATATGTGTTTTTTCCGAACTATTTTATCATTGAATAACACATCCCGATAATCATTTAATGTTAACTCTTGAACTGCTGGTTTTTTTATTCCTTTAGCCTTTTTGATAAGAGATTTATCACTTTTGATACAGTATAGTTTAGAACGTAACCCTATAAACTCGGTAATAAGTTCTCCTCCTAACTCATCTTTGAATAACCCAGGAATCTTCTTGTTACGTAAAGGTATTTGCAAATCATTTACAGGGTTATAATTGCTTGTGTCAAAAAAGTTTAAAAAAATATTTTTTAAATCGCTGTAAAAGTCTGCAGTTTCGATTTTGTAAATAAAACTGTCGGTATCAGTGTAGCACAGAGTAACTTGATCTTGGTAGTGTTTTTTTATTACCGTGTAGTGAAATTGGTACATATGACTTTTAGAAAGTTCTAATACAGAGAATCCTACGTAGATTGGTTTATCTAAAATTACTTTTTCAGGCTTCATTTGTACGACAACCAAATTTTCAGACAACACTGTTGCACTATGGAAATTCGGTTTGGCAATTAATTTGTTAGCACAAGTAAACTTTTTTGTTTTGTTTTGACGGTCGTGCCACTTATTTACTAATTTGACGTCAACTCGCCGCTCACTGTCTTCAAGAGTTTTCCCAAAAACTGAGTTATTCATTAATTTAAAAAGGTCTTGTTGGAAAGGAGTAGTAGCTTTTTTTCTCAGTTCTGTATTTAAATGAATATACTGTTTTAAGAATGGACTTTGACGAAACCTTATAACGCGATGGATTTTATCAAGAGTTAAGCCGTTGCGTAAACATGTTTTCAGATGGACGTAATGAATGACGTATTCGTATTTGTTATATAAATTTGGGATCAATTTGGTCGTTTTTCCTCCTGGAGGAATAAATTTTTGTGCGCAAAATGGATAGTCGTTATGGTTATGGTGTAAATTTTCCGGATATAGCAAGTCAACTTCCAGAATAAATCCAAATGGAGCATCATCTTCGACAGACAAAATATCTAGTTGGGCAATTTCATGATGATCTAGAAAACTAAAATTAGACATGGGCAACGATTGACACATACTGTAACCATATAAGTTATTGCAATCGATATATACTAAAAACGAGTCTGGTTTATTCATGTCATAAGTTTCCATGTACTTATTATTAGCCTGAGCATATCTGGTCGAACACATGCAAATACCACCTCTTATTCCTTTTTGTATGAGTCGAATTATTTCTAATTCGGATATCAATTCAAGCTTAACTCCGGTTTTTAATAACATAGCATCAAACGATAAGCTTGGAGCAGTTAAATAGAATGCCGGATCTAAATGATAATTTAACTTGCAAATGAACCGAAAGTTCTCAAAAATATCTGATAAAAGCAACACATCAGTTTTTAGGTAAAGATCAGTATATTCTCCCATATCTTTGATTTTAAATTCGGACCATACAGATTGCGCATGTGCGTAATCTGAATCGCTTATTTGTTCGTTGGAAAGAGAATTAAAAAACAAGTTCTGTGATGGAAGCTCGGTCTCTGTAAACTTATCCCAGCTCGACATATAATCGTAAGGATAAATACCTTTGCGAGTTAATAATTTATTTTTTTTAGTTTCAGGATAAAACTTGTTCAAGTGAATAAAATCATCTTTATGTAAACCATTCGCTAATTTTTCCAAGCTTGTTCCTAAAAATTTAAAAGAGTCTACAAATCGAATTTGTGCATACTTTTGATCTGAAATCCACAAAAACTTAGTGAACGAAATATAATTTTCTTTATTTTTTGGGATTACTTTCACAGGCCCTGAACATTTACTAAGTTCCTGTATAAACAAATGACAATCGTAACCTGCTAAGTTATGAAAGAAAACAGGGACCAATTTAGGAACGCGAAAGCGCAGATTGCAGTACTGGTGCGCGGCACCGCGATAACGGCCCGTTAGATGACAGTGATCTCTTACTTTGTCTGCAAACAATAAACCTTTACACATATGACAATTTTTGGCACGTTCATGAGCTAAAGAATCTTCTACAGTAAATATCATGGGAATTTCTTTTTCTAAAACGTTATGGATGTCTTTAATATGTCTATATAAATAATCTACGAATTTCTGAGCACAATCTGGCCCTCGGTATTGAACAAAACGATTAAGTTGCTCATCATAAGAGCAAATTATATGGTACGCGAAAGCGGCTGGTAAATGTATTTGTTTATTTGTAGTAAAACTACTGTCAGTGTTAGGTTCACAGTTCTGATAGGGTTTAAGGATTGTCTCAAAGTCAGCATACACGACAAATGGAACGTCTTGTTTTCGTTCAAAATGCTTAAATTCGAGATAGGTGCCTTTCTCCGGAAGTACCGTAGCAACCCCACTACAAACGTGACTATTGAAACCGTGTTCAGTTTGAAAAAATATCAGACAGTCTTCGCAGAAATAAAGCTTAGCATGATGTTTGGTAATCTGACCGCGAGCAAGACGCGGTAAATTAGTAATCAA
This sequence comes from Clepsis dumicolana, assembly GCA_963691665.1. Taxonomy (NCBI): domain Eukaryota; kingdom Metazoa; phylum Arthropoda; class Insecta; order Lepidoptera; family Tortricidae; genus Clepsis; species Clepsis dumicolana. The sequence continues at coordinate 215,971 of OY829532.1, read as the reverse complement.
AACATAATGCGACTTATTACCGCGTTCGATTAAAAGTAAATTGATTCGATGTTTCCTTTTATATTGCGATCTGTATAGAGGTCCTACAAGAGTTCGGTTGTTTTTTAAAGAATATACGTTAATACTGATATCAATATTGTGATGCTCAAACGTAATGATATCGGCTAAAGTGACAGGGAAACACATATTATCAAGTTTTAATACGTCTTTAAAATGAGGATAAGATGATAGACGCTCGCGATGGTTTTGACATGGGTAAAGAGCAGCAACAACACACCAGAGAAAACAATAATTATCATGATTTTGAATATTAATGCAAGCTTTTTTATTTTTTATTATCTTAAGTAAGTCTATGTAAGATGACGCTTTCAATGGTTCATACTTATTTATGTTAACTTCTAAATACAAATTAGATAAGAAAGTCCAACCAGAATCGCGCTCCTGAAATTCTTCGATTTTTTTCTGTATACTAATAATTATTGTGTTTAAAAGCTCTTCGAATTGATAATTTTGATGTATAGGAAAATTTTTCGTTGCAAAAGATTTCATTTCCTGCTTGTCATCTTTAAACAAAAGAAAATCGCCAAAATATTCGAAATTTACTTTGAGGGACACATGTTTTTTAAGCGAATTTTCCAAAATTTTTTGCATTTTAGGTTTTACTGTAATCAAAAATGATTCAGGTAAACAAGACTTCAGCTCATCAGTTGCCATTATTCTATAAGATGCTATGCGACCTTTAAAAGCAGACGAAATTTCAACAACCTCATCGTTTAAATTTACACCCGAATTTTTTCTATGCTTATTACTTCTAAGGTGCCCTACCCACTTCCTGCTTTCTACTGTAATTGAACACTGAGTGCAAAAGGGCATGTTTTATGTAGCGACTTTGCTTAAGCTGTAATCCTGGTTTTATATGTTAAATACACAATTTGATAGTTTCAATTTTAATCAAATAATAAAAAGAGACAACCTGCAGTATCCGTTAAAAGCAAAAATAAAAAGTACTAAATTAGTACTTACTTAGTATCGTTACAATAAATTTGACGTTAGCGTCCTTGAAAAGTACATTTATCTTTTTAACAAATTTTTGCTATGCCCTCCATTCAACAGTTTTATCATCGATTTGCGCCCTTAAAGTAATATCGTTAAAAGCGTTTAAATTATGGTTTCATAATAAATCGTTAACATTTATTAAAAACATTTATTAAAAATTACTTGATACACAATTTGATGCAGTTTAAATTTTATTCAAATAAGTAATAAAAAGAGACAACCTGCAGTATCTGTTAAAATCAAAAAAGTACCTACTAAATTAGTACTTAGTATCGTTAGAATAAAATTTGACGTTAGCGTCCTTGAAAAGTACATTTATCTTTTTAATAAATTTTTGCAATGCCTCCCATTCAACAGTTTCATCATCGATTTGCGCCTTTAGAGTAACGAGAGCCTTTTTCCAACGCTCCTGACGTAACTCACCGCGAATATCAGCAGTGTTGTACACCCGCAGCTCCAAGAAAAAGTCTCCGTTGAGGGTGCAAGCTCGTTTTGTTGACCCGTTCGGTACCCGGCTTATAATGGATGAATCAAGCGGATCAGTCTCAGCAGGCTTATGGTTAACAGCAACGTCTTCAGGAAATATTCCGAACACGTCAAACGGGTTTTTAGTTTCTTTTTTCTTGGGTGCAGCAGATCTGAAACATAACAGACATTAAACAATGAATAAGACAGTTGTACTTAGTTCGTCGAAATTCATTAAACAAATTACAAGAAAAATACCTTGGGGTTGACGGCTTTCTTTTTTGAGCAGGTTTTTTTATTTTTGGGATACTGACATCTGCAGCGGCAACGCTCTCCTCTGAATCAGATCTGAAATAAAAAATATGTTTTTATTACTCGACATTTAAAATAACCATATACATCGATAAAAAAAGAAAAAAAAATACCTTTTTTAAATGAAAAAAGTAGACAAACAATATTTAAGTAAATATGTACCCAGCTGACAAAATAAAAAACATGAAATATGAAAATAAATATAAAATGGCTACCTGTTTGGAGCTGAAGCTTTTCGTTTTTCAGCCGACCTTCCCACTTTTGACCGAACGGTTCCGCTGTTTGCAACAGTGATGGGTTCAAACTCGGAATCAGACCTGAAAGGAAATTAAAAATATTAATGCCTGTTGGAACCCTACAAACAATATGAACCAAATGTTTTAATTTCGTTAGGAAAGTAAAGCGTTAGGTACGTTGAAATACATACTTACATTTTAATCGATGTATAAAGCAAATAAACTTTACTAACGTAGAAACTCTGCACAGCTTAACCTCTGAGCTGAAGATGTAGAAGACTTGATGCACTGTGCACGTCACGTTCGAAATTGGAAAGGAACAAATTAGCCCCGCGCAAAAGTTTTAAACGAAATTATTTGCTGATTTTACTAAATGAACTAGGGCTGTCGCATTCCAAATCACAATTGTGTATTATGCTTATGTGCACATAACAGTTCTTTATTTTACATTATTTAATTCTCGACGCGATGGAAAGAGGAACGTTATGAATTTGTCTATCTGTCTGTTGGTAAATCTGCCTACTTCGTATTCCACATATGCATGTATTCAAGATACCAAAAAACTAATCGAGAGTGAGTTGTAAGCTTTTTTTAATTTACTTTTTTAATTTTTAATTTACTTATTTATTTTTTATTTATTTATTTCTCACCAGCTAAATTAAGGAATTACCTAAATATTAGTATTTCAGTAATTGTAGTAATCATTATTTCTTTTAAGAACATTTATATTCGCATTTAATAGAGGTACCCATTAATTGTAAATTTATCCATTGATCATTGTCAACCCTACACCTTTATAATATGAATATTATTTCGCAACCACGCTTCATACATGCACCGCATTTGTATGTCAGCAAAAAGACGCCGATCGCACTGTGTGTCACATTACAACTTGATAACGTTGCGCAATAAAATTGGCTAATACCTAATTGGTAACATTTTCATGCTCAGTTCTGTACGTTAAAATTATAACGGAAACTGGAAAAAAACCTCCTCAGATCGTTCAAATAGCCTCAGTATTAACCGACTTAATTACTAAGTTAATGGGTAAGGTTAGTAATTGGTTAGCTCACACAACCAAATATCATCTTACCTCACCTACTAAGACGAAGATTTAAACTTAGGTAAAAACGTGTTCTAACTGTAATGTTTGCTACTTTACATCGTAATTATAAATACACATACAATTGTTATTTCCTAATACGAAAACAAACATTGTCTTGTTACAGGTACAAACAGGTATAAACCTTTTTCAATTTGAACACAAAAATAAACAATTCCTATATTATTAACATTTATGATAAGATAACCTAACCAACTTAGAAAAGTCGAAAAACAATAGACATTTTCGCTTCAAAGGTCAATATCTTAGAAACGGTTGAACCGATTTTGATAAAACAAGTCTAAGAACCATTGTTAGAAAACCTGTTAAATGAAAAACCGCATTTAAATCGGCTCATTCATTTAGGAGCTATGGTACCACAGACAGACACACAAAAATCTAGGTACAAATTCTAGCGCACGATGTCAAAGTTTAACATAAGCGCTGTCTGTGGGTTAAGCACTGAACTAAGTAGGTGTAAGTAATGATTTAAGTAAGTACCTTTGATGTACTGGTTTCGTATAGAATACAAATGGTTTCGAATAATTTCGATAGATGTCATCACCGCCTACTCGTATGTCCATTTGCATGTTAAGAACAATAAACCTTAGCGAGCGCGCTCGCTACGTAATTTGATCGAGTACCTAACTTACACTACAATGTCTTCGAGTTGAAATGACTTAAGTACATAATCATGTATATCACTTTACAACTCGTTTCTGATCAAACTTTATATTCTAGTCAGCAAGACAATTTTTACGTCAACATGATAAAGTGATATAAGTTATTTAGAAAGTGTGATAAAGTATCGCGGTCTCACAGATGGAGTTGTTCTACATTAACATCAATTAAATCACACTATTTGACTTAGTTTTAGCGATACCAATTTAAAATCATATTTCGGTTTTCACTAGTGTAGTGAGTTACACATTTTTATGTTTTCGTAATTTAAATAATGTTTACTTAGTGCTTTATTCCAGCGTAAATTAGTTTAAACCTAACTCGCGCTAACGATGGTTTTGAGATTCGTTGATATAAATAAATCCGACATACAATTTGCCGTGTACATAAAACGCGGTCATAGCGATACATCCGAAAACGGATGCCGGGAACTAACGCGTCCTGGGTGACCCGACCTTGTCTGTGGAGTCTGATCAGCTTTGCGGATGAGTTGTATACAAGCCTCGGTGGGAGGCATCCAAAACCACCACGCACACAAAAAGCGGTCATAGCGATACATCCGTAGGTGGATGCCGGGAACTAGACGCGTCCTGGGTGACCCGATCTTGTCTGTGGAGTCTGATCAGCTTCGCAGACAAGTTGTGCAAACACCTGAGTTAACCTGAGTCAAAGGCTGCGGCTTGAGACCGAGGAGCGCTCAGTGGCTTCGGCCTCGTGCATATCGGACTTGATCAACCCGGTGTGCATGGTGTACTTTTGCTTTTACTTTATCTAAGCTCAAACATTATTAAACATATCTATGTTAGGTTGTCAATTAGTTGAGACTTGAGTTGGACTGAAATTTAAATACATTGAATAAATTCCCGTCGGGTTGGCTTGTCGTTGAACCTCGAGTCAAAACTTCGCTCATTCGAACGAGAGGTGGATGCCCAATGCGATTTCAGGTGTAGGTTGAGCGTTATGATGAACGTGAATTCTGATAGGTTACTGTTAGGTTGGGTTCCGTTAGGTTTGAGTTGCTGTTGGGCTGATGTATTCGTTGCGTTGAACGAGAGGTGAAACAGAATGCCCAATGCGATTTCAGGTGTAGGTTGAGCGTTATGTTGAACGCAAATGCTGATAGGTCACTGTTAGGTTGGGTTCCGTTGGGTTTGAGTTGCTGTTGCGTTGAACGCGAGGTGAAACAGAATGTCCAATGCGATTTCAGGTGTAGGTTGAGCGTTATGTTGAACGCAAATGCTGATAGGTTACTGTTAGGTTGGTTACCGTTGGGTTTGGGTTGATTGTAGGTTGTGTGCAATTCATTGTATTATTGGGCTTCTGGATCACCACGAATGAGTGAGGGCGAAATTTTTCGCCCGATCGAATGAATGGTGGTCCAGAATGCCCAATAATATACTACTCACTGAAAAAGCGTCAAGTGTAATCCGGTTCCAATGAAAACAAATATTTTATTCAGTAAGTAGGCGAAATGCTTTTATTCACGTCATTATTTTTTTGAGTCTACCAGCGCTTTCGGAAAGACCATGATTGCCAAGAAGAATGCGCCGCAAGAAACTTGGCACAAATACATTTTTTCTATAAAAACAAATTACGATAGCCATTTGACTTACCAACACCATGGACGTCCCATTCAACGCGGCATTTACCGATGACAGCCATACGTCATAGCGCTATCGTTCGACCAAACTAAGACTGGCTGACGCTCGGCTAGTGGTCTTTTGGTTCGGACGCTTTCAAGCGTTAACCCGAAGTCCATGGTGTTGGTAATTAAGTCAATGATAATAGCTCTTACAACACCTAACCACAAATGAATTACACTATCAAGAAAAGTCATTAATAGGAACAAGTGTAAAAAATAATTAATATCACAGCAGAACCAATACACTTACTTAAGCTACTTACTGCGTATCTACATTGTACTTAGGAGAAGGGTTCTGCTAACACTAGTTATCTTAAAACACTCGAGAAAAGCGGGAAAAATCTTCGAGAGTCAATTCCCGTGATAGACGAACTATTTACACACCTAAAAATGTGTAAGGAGCCCTCGGTGAGCGAGTTGGCCTTTTTTTAACAGAAAAACCTATTTATGCACAAGTGGCACAATCTGCTATTTCTGACATCGGTCATCAAGCCCGTCCAACCTTCAAGATAAACTCTGCATATGAGATTTCGTTCATTTAACGGCGCACTACGACGTAGCGTAGCAGTGCTACGAGCTACGGCGTAGAGGGTCTACGGTAATAGTGTAAGGACGGTAACGAGTTGCAGCGGAAATATTGAATTAATCCCATTCCTACTATAATACTATAAATGTGAAAGTTTGTGAGTGAGTGAGTATGTTTGTTACTTCTTCACGCTGAAACGGCTAGACGGATTTGAATGAAATTTGGAATGGGGATAGCTTGAACCTTAGATTAAAACATGGGCTATCTTTCCTCCCGGAAATTATTTAGTTCCTGCGGAATAGCGATAACCAAATTCTACGCCGACGAAGTCGCGTGCAATAACTAGTATTAAATAATAAATAAATAAATACCATTGCACTATTTACATTAATTGGCCTAGTGCCATACTAGGCAAAGACAACATGAATACATACTTGTATGCATACTGAACAAAACTGGTAGTCATTCAAACATCTGCCCCGACTGGGGATCGAACCCGGCACCTTAAGCTTCATAGTCAGGGTTTCTAACCACTAGGCTATCCGGTCGTCAAATTATTCTGATTTATAAGTTGTATTACTGTGAAATTTCATTTAAATCCGTTCAGTAGTTTTTGGGTGGAAGAGTAACAAACACCTTCACAAACTTTTGCGCTTATAATTCTGTGTACTATGTATTTGTGTATCTATTTGTTTGTAACTTGTCTTTATTTCTTTATATTCCGCACAACATTAGTTCATGCAACTGTTACATAATAAGGGTGCTTAAAACACGAGTGTGGCTTTTTCGCAGATGAAAACTGAGTGTCGTAATGCTGGTCATTACCTACGGTTTCTGAACACAACATTAAAGAGGACTTGCGATATGTGTGTAGACAAAAGTGTTCACTTACTTACTTAGGTACGTTCACGCGCCCGCTCTTCGTATGAAAGGCCACAGCCTTATTCAGTAAATTTGAGCAAATAGTCCGTAATGCGCTACCCGCCAACCCTTTTACCGGTACACAGCAACCAGCTGCGTACGTCAACACTCTTATGACAACCACATAAAGTCCAAACTAGCTTAAATTCGGGTGAAACCGTATTGGTTTCTCTTAGCAAAAAGCCACAATAAAAACGCCCAGGTCAACGTCGTTATGACCTGTAGATAAAGTTCAAAGTTGCCTAATTCCCTGATTTGGTTATCGTGTTTTGCGCGGTATGAATAAAACCACGATGATAAAGCACACGTCAACGGCTTTATTACGTGGAATTAAGGTTCGGATTTGATTAAGTCGTGGTATTTTATCTTTGATGTTTGGTGTTTACTGTCCAAAGGAAACCGCGTTAACAATGCACGTGTCAACGTCTTTATCACAATAATGTAAGGTTGAATTTTGTTCCGACTTAATTTCTTTAGGTTATGCTGCGTGGATATAAACCTTTGGAATAGTTTTATAGTATTAATTCACGAAAACACGAAAATAATGCTTAAATTGAGCTTGGGTTTTAAATAGACTTGTATTTGTTCACCGAATTCAAAACGAAAAAGATCTAAATACATATATTTGGAGGCTCCGTCGTGAAGCAGTCCGTCTGTCTGTATGTCCTGTCTGTGCCACCATAGCTCTCAAACGGATTTGCCGATAAGTCCCATTTTCATTAATAAATAAATAAATAAATAAATATCATGGGACAAATGACACCAATTGACCTAGTCCCAAACTAGGCAAAGCCTGTACTATGGGTACTAGACAACGGATAAACATACTTATATAGATACATACATACTTATATACTTATTAAACATCCAAAACCCGAGAACAAACATTCGTATTCATCATACAAACGTCTGCCCCGACCGCGGATCGAACCCGGGACCTCAAGCTTCATAATCAGGGTCTTTAATCACTAAGCAAGTTACCCGCTACGCTTCCCGCTGCCACTATGACCCCAGCCTTACCTCCAGTTCTGTTAAAGATGGAACACAAAAGAAAAACTGGACCCCCCCGGGACTCGAACCCGCGCTCGATACTCCTCAATTATTCAGCTAGGATCGCGGTATTGTAGTTATTATGTCGTAAGTTACTGTAAGTTGTATGTTGTGCCATATTGTCCATCAATAGTTCTAAGTAGTTTTAAATTTATCGTTTCGTATGTCAAAAGTGAAAACTAGACTTTCATTTCAGAATTACTTGAAGGTTTTGATACTAAACTGACATACAAACATTTGCAATCTATACCTATAAAACAACACCGTGACTGACTGACTGACTGACAGACAACGCACAGCCTAAACCACTGGACCTAGAGTATCTTAGAGGTGCACTAAGAAGGGATTTCACAAAATTCCCACGGGATATGGAACTAGCCCAATTTGAAATATTTCACGGGGGCAAAGCCGCGGGGCATAAGCTAGTCTATACCTATAAAACAAAATCGTGTCTAACTGACTGACTGACTGGCAGACAACGCACAGCCTAAACCACTAGACCTAGAGATTTGAAATTTGGCAAATATATACCTTGGGTATCGTAGAGGTGCACTAAGAAGGGATTTTTCAAAATTCCCACGGGATAGGGAACTAGCCCATTTTGAAATAATTCACGGGGCAAAGCCGCGGGGCATAAGCTAGTAAGATACAAAATTAGGTGTTGGCGAGGCCGAAGCCGATCACTTTGATCGTCTTTTGTGTTTTTTTTTTATACGACAAGGAAGGCAAACGAGCAAGTGGGTCACCTGATGGTAAGTGATCACCACTGCCCATAGACACCCGTGATCCCGGCGGCCCGGGGGGTTTACAGATGCGTCAATCTATGCGAAATAAGTAACATAGCTACTATTACAATGATAGATTTCTCATCTATAGTGGTAGGTAGTGTGATATAGGTAGAGTGATATAGGTAGTGTGATATAGGTAGTGTGATATAGGTAGTGTGATATAGGTAGTGTGATATAGGTAGTGTGATATAGGTAGAGTGATATAGGTAGTGTGATATAGGTAGAGTGATATAGGTAGTGTGATATAGGTAGTGTGATATAGGTAGTGTGATATAGGTAGTGTGATATAGGTAGAGTGATATAGGTAGAGTGATATAGGTAGTGTGATATAGGTAGTGTGATATAGGTAGTGTGATATAGGTAGTGTGATATAGGTAGTGTGATATCGTTGTGAGTTTCTTGAAATATTAGGCCCCTATTCCACCAGCTTTACAATTGTCAGTTCACAATGACAATTCGAACTACATTGCTTTGCCAATATGAAGCGCGCTAAAACAAAAGCTCTTCAAGTCAGCAGGTGACACCGAACTGTCATTGAAAACTGACATGTTGTAAAGTTGGTGAACTAGGGGCCAGGCCCGTGCCAGAGCAGTGCCCTAAGCACGACTTGTCGAATCCTGCGTAACGCTACGGTTATCGTATCGAGATCGAGAAACCTCATACTAAATTTTAGTTCCAAATACGCTCACGGGCGGGCGCTGTTCCAAACGTCATACAAACTCGTTATAGTTTACTATTCGATTTTACGTGACGCAGGATTCGACAAGTCGTGCTTAGGGCACAGGTGTGTGACAAACTCAGATGATTTTAAAAAGAACGTGAATATTCATGGCTGTGTTCGTTTTGCCGCCGTTTAAAAAAAAAATAGTCATCTTTTGTTTTTCTTACCGCTGTTCTCTTGAAGTTTTTTTACTAGATTTTTTAAAATCAAAACGGCAGAACGAGTCCACTCCAAAAACGGCACCAGACCAGCACATGTAGCACGGCGCGCCATTTTGTCGCTTGTCGCGCAGTGCGTCCCTTTCATAGTGACGGAATCAGTGAAGGACCCACTGAGCGACAAGTGACTAGCCTCCCTGAATAAAGAGTATTTAAAATAAGACAAACTTATGGCAATCTTAAATGTCTGAATTCGAGACAACCGATTGGTACTGAGATAACCATAATGGTTGAATACTGGGTGCGTTTAAATTAACTGTCAAGAATTCAGCCAGGGGTTGAGTAAGTCTAACTGAGCACCCCGGTTTTTTTTTTTTAATAAAAACGACAAAAATCATTCTCCCATAACTAAAGGTCTTGTGAAAAGTTTTTTCACAGGTTAGGCAAAATTCAGTTTTTATTTATTTTCAATGACAGTACTTTGACATGTAAAAACATTTCTTAATTCAATTAGGTGTACCTATATTGTCAACCCAGAGGCAATGAATGCATGGGAGAGTGTTTTTCTTTTTTTTTAACAATAATTTTACAGGGGCGTTCCCAAGTAGACTTACTCAACCCTGGCTGAAGTCTTGACGGTTTATTAAAACGCAGCCTGTATTCAACCATTTTTGCCGTCTCAGTACTAACAGCCATTCCCAATATTAAATCTATCTCTTGTTATGATCTACTGACGGGTTTTTTGACAGAATTGACTAAAAATTTGCTATCTCTCTCTCTGTTCCCAACGACAGATAGCAAGCAGAGACTTTATTACCTACCAAGTTTATTGAGACAGCAAAACTGAAGATAGATGTTTTACAATGCACGCGCTCGGAAAGTGCCACTTTACGTGGGTCAACATATGCATAGAATGTTAGTCTTTTCCTTACGTGTGCAAAAAGAGATATTCTTACAACTATTCTATCACATTTGCAAATGCGCGCGGAAAACTATACTAATTTTCTATGGATATGCTGTCTCACGTTAAGTGGTCATTTTCTCGCGTTACGCGTTGTAAAATGTATGAGCGTGTGGAAACGTAGACAATTCCCAACGAGTGCCGCGGTGTTCTTAAAACACTAGACTTTCCGCACTTGTATCATAACTAACTATTATCGGCAGTAGATCAAAGCACGCGATAGTTTGAATATTGCTAAAGGCTCTCAAAGAGCCAATCATCCCTAACTTCCTTTACATCAAAACTTAACACTAAAACCAACCGGCGTCAAAAACGCCAGCTTCCGACAATGCCCCAGTGATGTGAGCACGTCCAAAATGCTCGCCATGTCTACCCTCATGATGCCAGCAGCCACCATGACAACCATGACCAACGCCGGCCCGATACCCGTGGCGGCCGCAAAGCTCGAGCCCAAGCTGCTTCAGCTGCCGCAGCTGCAACACCCCGCCTTGTTACTGCAGCATCACCAGCCGCACCAGAACACGAAGCTCGGTGAGTGGACCTGAGCATGCGGAGATTTATTTTTCAGATTTTTGTAGCCGTATTCGTGCGGTATTTGTGCGTGTTTGTCGCAGTCATTGACGTCGCGTGTTTGACGCGGAGTCATTGACATCGCGTGTTTGACGCGGGTACATTGACGTTACATGTTTAAAGCAGTATCATAGACGTCGCGTGTATGGCGCAGAGTCATTAACGTCGAGTGTTTGACGCAGAGTATTTGACGTCGCGTGTTTGACGCAGTCACTGATGTTGCGCGTTTGGCACAGTCATTGACGTCGCGTGTTTGACGCAGCGTTATTGACGTCGCGTTATAGAAAAGACGTGGTTCAGTGAGATCTGCATCAGGCAACCATCAGATGTCATGACAGACCAAGATCGTTTGGCATCATTTCTTAATTATGACATTTGACGTAATGTTGCCGTCTAAATATCAACTAGGGTCAACTCTGGATAGCCAAACTCTATGCATTTATAAACGTATAACATAAGCAAACCATAAGTAACATAACTTACATCATTACTTACACCATCGGTATGATCGAAAAAAAAAACAGGTGTCAGGAAATTTGTCAATTCGCACAAGGGTGCGAGGTCCGTCCGGATCGCTAGTAAGATGGTGATCTTACTCGCTAATCCTGCCACTAAGCAGCCGCATTATTGTGTTCCGGTGTGGAGAGTAAGACCGCCGGTATAATTACGGGCACAAGAGGCATTTCTTTTTAGCTTTCTAGGTTGGCAACGCATCTGCAAGCCCTCCCGGATTGCGGGTGTCTATGGGCAATGGTGATCACTTATCACCAGATGACCCACTTGCTCGATTGCCTTCCTTGTCATGTACAAAAAGACTATCGCGCATTTTTTCTAAAGATTCCTATTCGAGTCATGATTATTCTTAATATTTTAATCTAGAATCGAAGCCCACAGTATTACTTTACCAAATTACAAGCAACCCATAAAAAACGGCCTATTACAAATATTTGCGTGTTACCATTTACCATCTGCGTGAAAGGCGAACGTCGTAAAACGGCGCAATAAAAAAAAAGTATAACCACGTTTTTCTCTGTAGATTAGGTACTTTAATCAAATCAATGAGAAACGTAAGCATGTTTTTTGCGAAGAATTGATCTAATAAGTCATTGACTTACTAACATTATATAGGTACATGCATTAAACTAAACTAAACTAAACAATAATACCAGTACCTCACATCAACACTGACCTAAACAAAAACATCATACTAACATCTAAAACCTGCATACTCTAACCTGCATACTCTAACCTGCATACTCTAACCTGCATACTCTAACCTGCATACTCTAACCTGCATACTCTAACCTGCATACTCTAACCTGCATACTCTAACCTGCATACTCTAACCTGCATACTCTAACCTGCATACTCTAACCTGCATACTCTAACCTGCATACTCTAACCTGCATACTCTAACCTGCATACTCTAACCTGCATACTCTAACCTGCATACTCTAACCTGCATACTCTAACCTGCATACTCTAACCTGCATACTCTAACCTGCATACTCTAACCTGCATACTCTAACCTGCATACTCTAACCTGCATACTCTAACCTGCATACTCTAACCTGCATACTCTAACCTGCATACTCTAACCTAACCTTCCGTCCAACAAGGCATCATCACCCCGTGGTAAGGAACCCAGAACACTGGCCGCATTGCCTCGCTGTATAGCTATACTCAACCGCTGCGCAAACTAGCTACCCGCTCGCAAATCACCCGAGGGTCGAGCACGACTTTACGAAAGCTACGTAACGTCACGGTTGTCGTATCGAGATCGAGAAACCTCATACTAAATTTTAGTTCCAAATACGCCCGTAGCGCTGTTCCAAACGTCATCATACAAACTTGGCAACGTTAACCATTCGATTTTACATGACGCAGGTTTTGAGTATTCGTACTCAGGCCCCTGATTCAAATTTGAACCTGTGTGCCTCGAGCACGAGTATTCGAATACTACGTATGAGTCGAGTGTTATCGAGAAAAAATGTATGACTTTTGGAACAGCGCCCCCCGTGAGCGTATGTGGCAAAAAAAAAAATATGAAGTTTCTCGATAGCGGTTAGGTTACACAGGATTCGAATATTCGTGCTTGGGTAGAGGTCTAAGTGGCATACGAAATTAATGTTACATTGTATACATATTGATAGGACTCTTGGTTTTGTTGTAGGTGATTTTTAGGGTTCCGTACCTCAAAAGGAAAAAACGGTACCCTCATAGGATCACTTTGTTGTCCGTCTGTCTGTCTGTCTGTCAAGACCCTTTTTCTCTGAAACGCGTGGAGGTAGCAAGCTGAAATTAATGTCAAATACTCAAGCCTGCGGTCCCTTGAAGCCGTGAATAAATCAACCTTTTAAGTCAACGCAATCAAAAGATAGTCATTAAAAAAACTATTTCCATACAAATTGCCGAATTCCAAAAACCTAAAGGGTACTTCCAGTTGTCCTAGAAACTTGAAATTTGGTATGAAAGTAGCTCTTATAGCACAATCACTCAGAAAAGTCTCAAAATCTTAAATTTTCATGTCTGTCAGAAGATTTCGAAGACTAATATGAGTTGACCCCACACTGCGTACATTTTGCTTAGGAGCAGGGCTTTGCTAACACTAGACTTCTTAAAACACTGGGGAAAAGCGTTAATAATATATCTTTCTATGGAATCCTCGTGCGCGAGTCTGACTCGCACTTGGTCGGTTATTATTGCATGTTTGTGTTCGCATTGTGACATGATTTGAAACCAACAAAACATGGCTCATTGTGTACACTTACTAGCTGTTGCCCGCTATTTCGGGCTAGATTTCGGTTATCGCTATCCCGCGGGAACTATATAATTTTCCCGTTATCCCTCACCATTCAAACTATCTTCTTACCAAATTTCATCTAGATCGGTGAAGAGGTTTTCCCGTGAAGAGGTAATAAACAGACAGACAGAGAGAGAGAGTTACTTGCGCATTTATAATATTAGTTAGGATAACGTTGACTTACCAACACTATGGACTTCGGGTTAGCGCTTGAGAATGTCCGAACCAAATGGCCACTAATTTGCAAAAACTCCGAACACTCTAACAGGTGATTCTAAAAACAAAATGTCCTCTGTGCTATAAATTAGCTTCCTCCACTTACTGTGCGGAAATTGGCTCAACTTACCCCCACCTGCGGGGTGGGGGGGATTAGAAATTAACCCCCCCCCCCTCCCTCGTAGGGGGGTTCTTGCATACTTGAGTACTTGCTCGAAACTGGACAGACGCACAGACGGATTAGGAGCAGTATAGTAATGACAAGGTATATTACATTAATAATCAACTTAGAAAAGTTGAAAAACCCCCGACATTGTCATTTCAAAGTTCAGTATTTCAAATACAGGTGAACCAATTTTAATGAAACTTGGCTAAGAACCATCTCGTACACCAGCTTTCGATTAAAGAAAACCGCATCTTACACAGTTGCACTGATACACAGGTCAAACTTATAACACCCTTCTTATTTGTCGGGGGTTAAATAGAGGTAGATATGTCATCAGCACGCCTAAAGTGAAGCGTAGAAAAGCTACAACTGTAGCCTCTTTGGCCTCAGTCGCTCTTGAATAAGGTTCAAACTAGCGCGCAGATGTCAACATGTTCGGAACATGTTTCTCGATTGTCTTGTGAGCATATGACGTATCTTTACTTATTAATATCATTGTGTATACTTAGGCATTTTTTTCTCGTCATCGGATTGAAATGTCAGTTTTTGTGCGACTGTGACGGCTAGCTGTTTCAGATAATTGTCAGCCCATACAAAATGAACACGATGCTGATTGCGAGCGAGTTAGACAATAAGCAGGCTGCTTTCAATAAAAAAAACCGCGTCCGATTCGGTTCACCCATTTAAGAGCTACGGTGCCATAGACACACACACATGGCGGTCAAACTTATATGTTACAGCTGTTGCCCGCGACATCATCTGCGTAGATTTCTACAGTTTTTCCCGAATAAAAAATAGCCAATTTTATTTCTCAATGTTCAAACTATCATCTTGCCAAATTTCATCTAGATTGGTGCAGTGGTTTTTCCGTGAAAAGGTAACAAACAGACAGACAGAGAGACAGTTACTTTCGTATTTAGAATATTAGTAAAGTAGAGTATAGACAACACCTCCTTTTTGCTTTTTTTTATACGACAAGGAAGAAAAACGAGCAAGTGGATCACCTGATGGTAAGCGATCACCACCGCCCATAGACACCCGTAATCCCGGAGGGTTCGCAGATGCGTTGGCAGCCTAGAAAGCTAAGATGAAATGCCTCTTGTGCCCGTAATTACACCGGCTGTCTTACTCTCCACACCGGAACACAACAGGTGCCCGCATCCCAATTTTTTTAACCCCCGACGAAAAAGAGGGGTGTTATAAGTTTGACCTGTGTATCTGTGTATCTCTGTATCCGTGTGTCTGTGTATCTGTGTATCTGTCTGTGGCATCGTAGCTCCCAAACGGATGGACCGATTTCGATGCGATTTTTTATAATCGAAAGCTAGCTTAATGGAGATGGTTCTTAGCTAAGGTTTATTAAAATCGGTTCTCCCGTTTTGGATTAATTGAACTTTGAAATGACGATGTCGTGGGTTTTTCAACTTTTTTAAGTTGGTTAGGTTATTTAAGTTGTGACTCCCCTTCTGCATTTCTCTAGCCTGTGCCCGCTCCATAATACATGGGGTACGCGCGGCCTATGCAAACGAGGCGTGCGGGTTTCTTTACAATTAATTTTGCTAGTTTGTGAAGCTGGTTGGGTCTGAGCTCGCTAGTCGGAATCGGAATAGGTCGGAATCAAGTCCTAGCCTGATTTTTTACTCTTAATGAAAAAAAATCTTGACAAAGTTCCCTACTAATAATGTAAGTATAATAACTCTTCTGTCACGGGAATCAATGACGTTTGAGTATTTGACATTAATTTCAGCATGCTACCTCTACGCGTTCTAGAGGAAAAGGGTCTTGACAGACAGACGGGCCGCAGAGTGATCATATTACCTATATGTGGGTTTTGTTTTTACGGTTCCGTGCCTCAAAAGGAAAAAACGTTGTCTGTCTGTCAAGACCCTTTTTCTCTGGAACGCGTGGAGGTAGCATGCTGAAATTTATATCAAATACTCAAGCCTGTGGTCCCTTGAAGCCGTGAAAAAATCAACCTTCTAAGTCAACGCAATCAAAAGATACAGCCATTAAAAAGGCCATTTCCATACAATTTTCCGATTTCCAAAAACCTAAAGGGTACTTCCAGATGTCCTAGAAACTTGAAATTTGGTATGAAGGTAGCTCTTATAGCACAACTACTCCGAAAAGTCTCAAAATCTTAAATTTTTATGTCTGTCTCTAGATTTCGCTGACCAATATAAGTTGACCCCACACTGCGTACATTTTGCTCAGGAGCAGGGCTCTGGTAACACTGGACTTCTTAAAACACTGGAGAAAAGCGTTAAAATCTTTCTACGGAACCCTCGTGCGCGAGTCCGACTCGCACTTGACTGGTTTTTTCTTTTGAAGAACGGAACCCTAAAAAACCAGTTAAGTAAGTAGGTACGTCTAGTATTGTGATAGCCTAGTGAAGCCGTAGTAATAGCTCAGTGGTTTGACCTAAGGCCTCTCAAGCAGAAGGTCGTAGGTTCAAACCCCGGCTCGCACTCTGAGTTTAACGGAATTTATACATTAACTAGCTTATGCCCCGCGGCTTTGCCCCCGTGAAATATTTCAAAATGGGCTAGTTCCCTATCCCGTGGTAATTTCGAAAAATCCCTCCTTAGTGCACCTCTAGGATACTCAAGGTATATGTTTGCCAAATTTGAAGTCTCTAGGTCCAGTGGTTTAGGCTGTGCGTTGTCTGTCTGTCAGTCAGTCAGTCAGTCTAGGTACTGTTTTATAGGTATAGATTACATATGTAATTTATCATGAACTTTTTGGTGAAGAAAACATGGTGAGGAAACCTGCACGCTCCTGGTAAGCAATTTAAATATGTGTGTGATATTTCCAATCCGCACTGGGCCCCCGTGGGAACTATAGCCCAAGCCCTCTCATTCTGAGAGGAGGCCTGTGCCCAGCTATCCAAATTAGAAACTTATAACGATATCGAATTCCATGTCGTTACGTTACTGCTGCTGTCGTAATGCTGGTCACTGCTTACGGCTTCTGAATGGACCTATGAGGCCCGAGTACGAATATTCGAAACCTGCGTCACGTAAAATCGAATAGTAAACGTTATCGAGTTTGTATGACGTTTGGAACAGCGCCCGCCCGTGGGCGTATTTGGAACTAAAATTCAGTATGAGGTTTCTCGATCTCGATACGATAACCGTAACGTTACGCAGCATTCGTAAAGTGCTCGACCCTCTGATATAAATACGTGTGTAAGGTCAACCGGGGTAAAAGCTTCACCGTTTTTTTTTTGGTATTTTTAAATCCGAAATTATGAAATTAGATCAATATCTTTGAAATCCAAAAGATGTGTTTAATAATTAAATTTTCCTTCCACACCAAAGCTTCTGCTAAAGCTCAGTTCACACACGAGACCGAGCGTGTGTCCGCGCCCTTTTTAATTATGACAGCGCTAATTAATGGGAAATTATTACCCTCATAACGGGGAGGCCGCATTCGTGGCGCGACGGGGTGATTTACCCTTAAAACGGGGTAATGGGTAATGCTTGTACGTGTTTTTACATCAGTGTCATTCTTTGGAACTTGCTAACTATGTAAACAAACCGCCATATTGAACGAATTGTCTCTGAACGATGAATTTAGTAGTGATGGGCAAGACTCTTACTTACTCAATACTTTTTTAGGGTTCCGTACCTCAAAAGGAAAAACGGAAGCCTTATAGGATCACTTTGTTGTCCGTCTGTCTGTCTGTCTGTCTGTCTGTCAAGACACTTTTTCTTTGGAACGCGTGGTGGTAATATGCTGAAATTAATATCAAATACTCAAGCCTGCGGCCCCTTGAAGCTGTGAAAAAATCAAACTTCTAAGTCAACGCAATCAGAAGATAGTCATTAAAAGGGCTGTTTCCATACAAATTGCCGGACCCCGAAAACCTAAAGGGTACTTCCAGTTGTCCTAGAAACTTGAAATTTGGTATGAAGTTAGCTCTTATTGCATAACCACTCAAAAAAATCTCAAAACCTTCAATTTTTATGTCTGTCTGTAGATTTCACAGACCACTATAAGATGACCCAGCACTGCGTATATTTTGCTTAAGAGCAGGGCTTTGCTAACACTGGACTTCTTAAAACGCTGGGGAAAAGCGTTAAAATCTTTCTACGGAACCCCCGTGCGCGAGTCTGATTCGCACTTGTCCGGTTTTTTAAAGGAGTAACTCTTGCGGATAATTTCAATATGGCGGTTTGTTTACATAGTTTGCAAGTTCCATAATAGAAAGACACTTTAACATCTTCTCATGGGTTGTATAGGTGGCTGTTGAAGGTGACTCAGACGGCGTAGGAGTTGATAATCCTTACCCAATGCAGACCAGGAATTGGCAAAGTTTATTGAGATGACAAATAAAATAAATAAATATCACAAATGTTTTTTTATACGACAAAGAACGCAAACGAGCAAATGTGTCACCTGATGGTAAGTGATCACCACTGCTCACAGACACCCGCGACCCCGGGGGGTTTGCCGATACGTTGCCAACCTAAGATGAAATGCCTCTTATGCCCGTAATTACACCGGCTGTCTTATTCTCCACACCGGAACACAAACAGTGCAAGCAGTGCTGCTTAGCGGCAGGATTAGCGAATAAGATGGTGGTAGCTATACTGACGGACCTCGCACAAGGTCCTACAAGCATGTATGCATTATCGACTTACCAACACCATGGACTTCGCGCGCTTGAAAACGTCCGAACCAAAAGACCACTAATCGAGCGTCAGTCAGTCTTAGTTTGGTCGAACGACAGCGCTATGACGTATAGGATGACTGGAAGAAATCCACTTAAAGGTATAATTCGTTTTTACTCGAATTCGATTGTAACTCGTATTTATTGTACAATAAAATGTTTACTGACTTACTTACGTTGTAATCCGTTCTTTATGGTAATCATAATCATTTGTTTGTAATACTGCTTGACTTGGGTTAATCCTTTAACCGCGAACAATTTATAATGTGTACACATTGACTTACCAACGCCATGGACTTCGGGTTAGCGCTTGAAAACGTCCGAACCAAAAGACCACTAACCGAGCGTCAGTCAGTCTTAGTTTGGTCGAACGACAGCGCTGTGACGTATGGCTGAAATCGGAAAACGCCGTGTTGTATCTGGGACACATTTTTCGTGATATTTGTACTAGACCCAAAGTCTATGGCTTTAGTAAGTAAATGAACGTGAATAATTGTTTATTCGAATAACTATCCGGATAAGAATTACACGCATCTCTTCTAGGAACTAAGCCATTTTACGGGTAATGAAAATCTATCAAATATACGTATAATACGAGAGCTGTTTGATAAGTACCCGTTTTCTAAATATATTAATATCACTGGCCGCAAATAAGTATACCACCTTTTTAAGCCATTTTTCAGAGGCGGGAAAATTAAAAAAAAAATGGCATTATTTTGTTTTTTTTTTCATTTTAAAATTGTTAAAATGGAGAAAGAACAGTATCGGTCTGTAATTAGATTCTTATTTTTGGAAGGAAAAACATGTGATGAAATAAAAGTAAGAATGCAAGCGGTTTACCATGAATGTGCTCCTTCTATGACAACTGTCAGATATTGGTATAACGAGTTTAAGCGGGGGAGAACAACCGTCTTTGATGAGGATCGCCCAGGCCAGCCAGTTGAGGTGACTACAGACGATATGGTTAAGAAAATTTAAAATATCGTTTTAGCCGACCGCCGAATTAAACTTCGACAAATCGTTGATGCTGTAAACGTTTCAATCGAGAGGGTACAACTCATATTAGAAGAAAAATTGGGTATGAAGAAAGTATCGGCGAGGTGGGTGCCGCGTTTACTCACGGAGGAGCAAAAACAGAACCGACAGACTACTTCGGAGCAGTGTTTGGCCGTGTTCAAACGTAACCCGAAGGAGTTTCTGCGTCGTTTCGTGACCGTGGGCGAAACGTGGGTCCACCACTACACCCCGGAAATGAAAGAGCAGTCGAAGCAGTGGATTTTACCGGGTGAACCTGCTCCAAAGGAAGCCCGTCCCATCGGTTGGAAAGGTCATGGCGACCGTTTTTTGGGATTCGCAGGGTATTATACATATTGACTATTTAGAAAAGGGAAAAACAATAACAGGGCAGTACTATGCCAATTTATTGGATGAATTTGACGCCGTGTTGAAGGACAAACGACCCCATTTAAAAAAGAAAAAAGTACTGTTTCATCACGACAACCCCCCGGCTCATTCGTCCAGAGTTGTGACGGCTAAATTAGCACAGTTACGCTACGAACTATTGTCTCACCCCCCGTATTCTCCAGATTTGGCCCCATGCGATTTCTTTTTGTTTCCCAACCTAAAAAAATGGCTCGGTGGCAAGCGATTTGGATCAAATGATGAAGTCATTGCCGCCACAGAGGCCTATTTTAATGACTTTCCAAAATCATACTTTTTGGATGGTTTATTGAAGCTTGAGTATAGGTGGAACAAATGCATAGAGTTAAAAGGTGACTACGTAGAAAAATAAATGCATATATACAAAAAAAAAATATTTTTTTCCATAAACGGGTACATTGATATGTACCTGCAGCCCTCGTAATATAGGCATAGGTAAATGTCCCTGTGCCCGCTACTATCCCAAAAGTTGACACCTTCAATCTTAAAATGGCAATAAAAGTAACAAGCAGGGTGTCAATTATTGGAATTAACGTGTCGACCATTGGCTTACTAATACCATGGACTTTGGGTCTAGTAAAAAAATCACGAAAAATGTGTCCCAGTATAGCGGGTAAGATGGTGGTAGCGATCCGGACGGACCTTGTACAAGGTCCCCCAAAACCTACACGGATAAAACAATTTGGCCGCGGCTTTTTAAATCGAAGCTAATAATTTAAGCGAGATGGTTTTGCATTGACTTGCTATGACCATGGACTTTGGGTCTACTTGGTACAAAATTCACGAAAAATGTGTCCCAGTACAACTGAACACGGCATTTTCCGATGACAGCCTTACGAGTACGTCATCGCGCTGTCGTTCGACCAAACTAAGACTAACTGACGCTCGATTAGTGGTCTTTTGGTTCGGACGTTTTC
>OY829532.1:139893-194365 GCA_963691665.1 Clepsis dumicolana | reverse complement strand
CATTGACGTTACATGTTTAAAGCAGTATCATAGACGTCGCGTGTATGGCGCAGAGTCATTAACGTCGAGTGTTTGACGCAGAGTATTTGACGTCGCGTGTTTGACGCAGTCACTGATGTTGCGCGTTTGGCACAGTCATTGACGTCGCGTGTTTGACGCAGCGTTATTGACGTCGCGTTATAGAAAAGACGTGGTTCAGTGAGATCTGCATCAGGCAACCATCAGATGTCATGACAGACCAAGATCGTTTGGCATCATTTCTTAATTATGACATTTGACGTAATGTTGCCGTCTAAATATCAACTAGGGTCAACTCTGGATAGCCAAACTCTATGCATTTATAAACGTATAACATAAGCAAACCATAAGTAACATAACTTACATCATTACTTACACCATCGGTATGATCGAAAAAAAAAACAGGTGTCAGGAAATTTGTCAATTCGCACAAGGGTGCGAGGTCCGTCCGGATCGCTAGTAAGATGGTGATCTTACTCGCTAATCCTGCCACTAAGCAGCCGCATTATTGTGTTCCGGTGTGGAGAGTAAGACCGCCGGTATAATTACGGGCACAAGAGGCATTTCTTTTTAGCTTTCTAGGTTGGCAACGCATCTGCAAGCCCTCCCGGATTGCGGGTGTCTATGGGCAATGGTGATCACTTATCACCAGATGACCCACTTGCTCGATTGCCTTCCTTGTCATGTACAAAAAGACTATCGCGCATTTTTTCTAAAGATTCCTATTCGAGTCATGATTATTCTTAATATTTTAATCTAGAATCGAAGCCCACAGTATTACTTTACCAAATTACAAGCAACCCATAAAAAACGGCCTATTACAAATATTTGCGTGTTACCATTTACCATCTGCGTGAAAGGCGAACGTCGTAAAACGGCGCAATAAAAAAAAAGTATAACCACGTTTTTCTCTGTAGATTAGGTACTTTAATCAAATCAATGAGAAACGTAAGCATGTTTTTTGCGAAGAATTGATCTAATAAGTCATTGACTTACTAACATTATATAGGTACATGCATTAAACTAAACTAAACTAAACAATAATACCAGTACCTCACATCAACACTGACCTAAACAAAAACATCATACTAACATCTAAAACCTGCATACTCTAACCTGCATACTCTAACCTGCATACTCTAACCTGCATACTCTAACCTGCATACTCTAACCTGCATACTCTAACCTGCATACTCTAACCTGCATACTCTAACCTGCATACTCTAACCTGCATACTCTAACCTGCATACTCTAACCTGCATACTCTAACCTGCATACTCTAACCTGCATACTCTAACCTGCATACTCTAACCTGCATACTCTAACCTGCATACTCTAACCTGCATACTCTAACCTGCATACTCTAACCTGCATACTCTAACCTGCATACTCTAACCTGCATACTCTAACCTGCATACTCTAACCTGCATACTCTAACCTGCATACTCTAACCTGCATACTCTAACCTGCATACTCTAACCTAACCTTCCGTCCAACAAGGCATCATCACCCCGTGGTAAGGAACCCAGAACACTGGCCGCATTGCCTCGCTGTATAGCTATACTCAACCGCTGCGCAAACTAGCTACCCGCTCGCAAATCACCCGAGGGTCGAGCACGACTTTACGAAAGCTACGTAACGTCACGGTTGTCGTATCGAGATCGAGAAACCTCATACTAAATTTTAGTTCCAAATACGCCCGTAGCGCTGTTCCAAACGTCATCATACAAACTTGGCAACGTTAACCATTCGATTTTACATGACGCAGGTTTTGAGTATTCGTACTCAGGCCCCTGATTCAAATTTGAACCTGTGTGCCTCGAGCACGAGTATTCGAATACTACGTATGAGTCGAGTGTTATCGAGAAAAAATGTATGACTTTTGGAACAGCGCCCCCCGTGAGCGTATGTGGCAAAAAAAAAAATATGAAGTTTCTCGATAGCGGTTAGGTTACACAGGATTCGAATATTCGTGCTTGGGTAGAGGTCTAAGTGGCATACGAAATTAATGTTACATTGTATACATATTGATAGGACTCTTGGTTTTGTTGTAGGTGATTTTTAGGGTTCCGTACCTCAAAAGGAAAAAACGGTACCCTCATAGGATCACTTTGTTGTCCGTCTGTCTGTCTGTCTGTCAAGACCCTTTTTCTCTGAAACGCGTGGAGGTAGCAAGCTGAAATTAATGTCAAATACTCAAGCCTGCGGTCCCTTGAAGCCGTGAATAAATCAACCTTTTAAGTCAACGCAATCAAAAGATAGTCATTAAAAAAACTATTTCCATACAAATTGCCGAATTCCAAAAACCTAAAGGGTACTTCCAGTTGTCCTAGAAACTTGAAATTTGGTATGAAAGTAGCTCTTATAGCACAATCACTCAGAAAAGTCTCAAAATCTTAAATTTTCATGTCTGTCAGAAGATTTCGAAGACTAATATGAGTTGACCCCACACTGCGTACATTTTGCTTAGGAGCAGGGCTTTGCTAACACTAGACTTCTTAAAACACTGGGGAAAAGCGTTAATAATATATCTTTCTATGGAATCCTCGTGCGCGAGTCTGACTCGCACTTGGTCGGTTATTATTGCATGTTTGTGTTCGCATTGTGACATGATTTGAAACCAACAAAACATGGCTCATTGTGTACACTTACTAGCTGTTGCCCGCTATTTCGGGCTAGATTTCGGTTATCGCTATCCCGCGGGAACTATATAATTTTCCCGTTATCCCTCACCATTCAAACTATCTTCTTACCAAATTTCATCTAGATCGGTGAAGAGGTTTTCCCGTGAAGAGGTAATAAACAGACAGACAGAGAGAGAGAGTTACTTGCGCATTTATAATATTAGTTAGGATAACGTTGACTTACCAACACTATGGACTTCGGGTTAGCGCTTGAGAATGTCCGAACCAAATGGCCACTAATTTGCAAAAACTCCGAACACTCTAACAGGTGATTCTAAAAACAAAATGTCCTCTGTGCTATAAATTAGCTTCCTCCACTTACTGTGCGGAAATTGGCTCAACTTACCCCCACCTGCGGGGTGGGGGGGATTAGAAATTAACCCCCCCCCCCTCCCTCGTAGGGGGGTTCTTGCATACTTGAGTACTTGCTCGAAACTGGACAGACGCACAGACGGATTAGGAGCAGTATAGTAATGACAAGGTATATTACATTAATAATCAACTTAGAAAAGTTGAAAAACCCCCGACATTGTCATTTCAAAGTTCAGTATTTCAAATACAGGTGAACCAATTTTAATGAAACTTGGCTAAGAACCATCTCGTACACCAGCTTTCGATTAAAGAAAACCGCATCTTACACAGTTGCACTGATACACAGGTCAAACTTATAACACCCTTCTTATTTGTCGGGGGTTAAATAGAGGTAGATATGTCATCAGCACGCCTAAAGTGAAGCGTAGAAAAGCTACAACTGTAGCCTCTTTGGCCTCAGTCGCTCTTGAATAAGGTTCAAACTAGCGCGCAGATGTCAACATGTTCGGAACATGTTTCTCGATTGTCTTGTGAGCATATGACGTATCTTTACTTATTAATATCATTGTGTATACTTAGGCATTTTTTTCTCGTCATCGGATTGAAATGTCAGTTTTTGTGCGACTGTGACGGCTAGCTGTTTCAGATAATTGTCAGCCCATACAAAATGAACACGATGCTGATTGCGAGCGAGTTAGACAATAAGCAGGCTGCTTTCAATAAAAAAAACCGCGTCCGATTCGGTTCACCCATTTAAGAGCTACGGTGCCATAGACACACACACATGGCGGTCAAACTTATATGTTACAGCTGTTGCCCGCGACATCATCTGCGTAGATTTCTACAGTTTTTCCCGAATAAAAAATAGCCAATTTTATTTCTCAATGTTCAAACTATCATCTTGCCAAATTTCATCTAGATTGGTGCAGTGGTTTTTCCGTGAAAAGGTAACAAACAGACAGACAGAGAGACAGTTACTTTCGTATTTAGAATATTAGTAAAGTAGAGTATAGACAACACCTCCTTTTTGCTTTTTTTTATACGACAAGGAAGAAAAACGAGCAAGTGGATCACCTGATGGTAAGCGATCACCACCGCCCATAGACACCCGTAATCCCGGAGGGTTCGCAGATGCGTTGGCAGCCTAGAAAGCTAAGATGAAATGCCTCTTGTGCCCGTAATTACACCGGCTGTCTTACTCTCCACACCGGAACACAACAGGTGCCCGCATCCCAATTTTTTTAACCCCCGACGAAAAAGAGGGGTGTTATAAGTTTGACCTGTGTATCTGTGTATCTCTGTATCCGTGTGTCTGTGTATCTGTGTATCTGTCTGTGGCATCGTAGCTCCCAAACGGATGGACCGATTTCGATGCGATTTTTTATAATCGAAAGCTAGCTTAATGGAGATGGTTCTTAGCTAAGGTTTATTAAAATCGGTTCTCCCGTTTTGGATTAATTGAACTTTGAAATGACGATGTCGTGGGTTTTTCAACTTTTTTAAGTTGGTTAGGTTATTTAAGTTGTGACTCCCCTTCTGCATTTCTCTAGCCTGTGCCCGCTCCATAATACATGGGGTACGCGCGGCCTATGCAAACGAGGCGTGCGGGTTTCTTTACAATTAATTTTGCTAGTTTGTGAAGCTGGTTGGGTCTGAGCTCGCTAGTCGGAATCGGAATAGGTCGGAATCAAGTCCTAGCCTGATTTTTTACTCTTAATGAAAAAAAATCTTGACAAAGTTCCCTACTAATAATGTAAGTATAATAACTCTTCTGTCACGGGAATCAATGACGTTTGAGTATTTGACATTAATTTCAGCATGCTACCTCTACGCGTTCTAGAGGAAAAGGGTCTTGACAGACAGACGGGCCGCAGAGTGATCATATTACCTATATGTGGGTTTTGTTTTTACGGTTCCGTGCCTCAAAAGGAAAAAACGTTGTCTGTCTGTCAAGACCCTTTTTCTCTGGAACGCGTGGAGGTAGCATGCTGAAATTTATATCAAATACTCAAGCCTGTGGTCCCTTGAAGCCGTGAAAAAATCAACCTTCTAAGTCAACGCAATCAAAAGATACAGCCATTAAAAAGGCCATTTCCATACAATTTTCCGATTTCCAAAAACCTAAAGGGTACTTCCAGATGTCCTAGAAACTTGAAATTTGGTATGAAGGTAGCTCTTATAGCACAACTACTCCGAAAAGTCTCAAAATCTTAAATTTTTATGTCTGTCTCTAGATTTCGCTGACCAATATAAGTTGACCCCACACTGCGTACATTTTGCTCAGGAGCAGGGCTCTGGTAACACTGGACTTCTTAAAACACTGGAGAAAAGCGTTAAAATCTTTCTACGGAACCCTCGTGCGCGAGTCCGACTCGCACTTGACTGGTTTTTTCTTTTGAAGAACGGAACCCTAAAAAACCAGTTAAGTAAGTAGGTACGTCTAGTATTGTGATAGCCTAGTGAAGCCGTAGTAATAGCTCAGTGGTTTGACCTAAGGCCTCTCAAGCAGAAGGTCGTAGGTTCAAACCCCGGCTCGCACTCTGAGTTTAACGGAATTTATACATTAACTAGCTTATGCCCCGCGGCTTTGCCCCCGTGAAATATTTCAAAATGGGCTAGTTCCCTATCCCGTGGTAATTTCGAAAAATCCCTCCTTAGTGCACCTCTAGGATACTCAAGGTATATGTTTGCCAAATTTGAAGTCTCTAGGTCCAGTGGTTTAGGCTGTGCGTTGTCTGTCTGTCAGTCAGTCAGTCAGTCTAGGTACTGTTTTATAGGTATAGATTACATATGTAATTTATCATGAACTTTTTGGTGAAGAAAACATGGTGAGGAAACCTGCACGCTCCTGGTAAGCAATTTAAATATGTGTGTGATATTTCCAATCCGCACTGGGCCCCCGTGGGAACTATAGCCCAAGCCCTCTCATTCTGAGAGGAGGCCTGTGCCCAGCTATCCAAATTAGAAACTTATAACGATATCGAATTCCATGTCGTTACGTTACTGCTGCTGTCGTAATGCTGGTCACTGCTTACGGCTTCTGAATGGACCTATGAGGCCCGAGTACGAATATTCGAAACCTGCGTCACGTAAAATCGAATAGTAAACGTTATCGAGTTTGTATGACGTTTGGAACAGCGCCCGCCCGTGGGCGTATTTGGAACTAAAATTCAGTATGAGGTTTCTCGATCTCGATACGATAACCGTAACGTTACGCAGCATTCGTAAAGTGCTCGACCCTCTGATATAAATACGTGTGTAAGGTCAACCGGGGTAAAAGCTTCACCGTTTTTTTTTTGGTATTTTTAAATCCGAAATTATGAAATTAGATCAATATCTTTGAAATCCAAAAGATGTGTTTAATAATTAAATTTTCCTTCCACACCAAAGCTTCTGCTAAAGCTCAGTTCACACACGAGACCGAGCGTGTGTCCGCGCCCTTTTTAATTATGACAGCGCTAATTAATGGGAAATTATTACCCTCATAACGGGGAGGCCGCATTCGTGGCGCGACGGGGTGATTTACCCTTAAAACGGGGTAATGGGTAATGCTTGTACGTGTTTTTACATCAGTGTCATTCTTTGGAACTTGCTAACTATGTAAACAAACCGCCATATTGAACGAATTGTCTCTGAACGATGAATTTAGTAGTGATGGGCAAGACTCTTACTTACTCAATACTTTTTTAGGGTTCCGTACCTCAAAAGGAAAAACGGAAGCCTTATAGGATCACTTTGTTGTCCGTCTGTCTGTCTGTCTGTCTGTCTGTCAAGACACTTTTTCTTTGGAACGCGTGGTGGTAATATGCTGAAATTAATATCAAATACTCAAGCCTGCGGCCCCTTGAAGCTGTGAAAAAATCAAACTTCTAAGTCAACGCAATCAGAAGATAGTCATTAAAAGGGCTGTTTCCATACAAATTGCCGGACCCCGAAAACCTAAAGGGTACTTCCAGTTGTCCTAGAAACTTGAAATTTGGTATGAAGTTAGCTCTTATTGCATAACCACTCAAAAAAATCTCAAAACCTTCAATTTTTATGTCTGTCTGTAGATTTCACAGACCACTATAAGATGACCCAGCACTGCGTATATTTTGCTTAAGAGCAGGGCTTTGCTAACACTGGACTTCTTAAAACGCTGGGGAAAAGCGTTAAAATCTTTCTACGGAACCCCCGTGCGCGAGTCTGATTCGCACTTGTCCGGTTTTTTAAAGGAGTAACTCTTGCGGATAATTTCAATATGGCGGTTTGTTTACATAGTTTGCAAGTTCCATAATAGAAAGACACTTTAACATCTTCTCATGGGTTGTATAGGTGGCTGTTGAAGGTGACTCAGACGGCGTAGGAGTTGATAATCCTTACCCAATGCAGACCAGGAATTGGCAAAGTTTATTGAGATGACAAATAAAATAAATAAATATCACAAATGTTTTTTTATACGACAAAGAACGCAAACGAGCAAATGTGTCACCTGATGGTAAGTGATCACCACTGCTCACAGACACCCGCGACCCCGGGGGGTTTGCCGATACGTTGCCAACCTAAGATGAAATGCCTCTTATGCCCGTAATTACACCGGCTGTCTTATTCTCCACACCGGAACACAAACAGTGCAAGCAGTGCTGCTTAGCGGCAGGATTAGCGAATAAGATGGTGGTAGCTATACTGACGGACCTCGCACAAGGTCCTACAAGCATGTATGCATTATCGACTTACCAACACCATGGACTTCGCGCGCTTGAAAACGTCCGAACCAAAAGACCACTAATCGAGCGTCAGTCAGTCTTAGTTTGGTCGAACGACAGCGCTATGACGTATAGGATGACTGGAAGAAATCCACTTAAAGGTATAATTCGTTTTTACTCGAATTCGATTGTAACTCGTATTTATTGTACAATAAAATGTTTACTGACTTACTTACGTTGTAATCCGTTCTTTATGGTAATCATAATCATTTGTTTGTAATACTGCTTGACTTGGGTTAATCCTTTAACCGCGAACAATTTATAATGTGTACACATTGACTTACCAACGCCATGGACTTCGGGTTAGCGCTTGAAAACGTCCGAACCAAAAGACCACTAACCGAGCGTCAGTCAGTCTTAGTTTGGTCGAACGACAGCGCTGTGACGTATGGCTGAAATCGGAAAACGCCGTGTTGTATCTGGGACACATTTTTCGTGATATTTGTACTAGACCCAAAGTCTATGGCTTTAGTAAGTAAATGAACGTGAATAATTGTTTATTCGAATAACTATCCGGATAAGAATTACACGCATCTCTTCTAGGAACTAAGCCATTTTACGGGTAATGAAAATCTATCAAATATACGTATAATACGAGAGCTGTTTGATAAGTACCCGTTTTCTAAATATATTAATATCACTGGCCGCAAATAAGTATACCACCTTTTTAAGCCATTTTTCAGAGGCGGGAAAATTAAAAAAAAAATGGCATTATTTTGTTTTTTTTTTCATTTTAAAATTGTTAAAATGGAGAAAGAACAGTATCGGTCTGTAATTAGATTCTTATTTTTGGAAGGAAAAACATGTGATGAAATAAAAGTAAGAATGCAAGCGGTTTACCATGAATGTGCTCCTTCTATGACAACTGTCAGATATTGGTATAACGAGTTTAAGCGGGGGAGAACAACCGTCTTTGATGAGGATCGCCCAGGCCAGCCAGTTGAGGTGACTACAGACGATATGGTTAAGAAAATTTAAAATATCGTTTTAGCCGACCGCCGAATTAAACTTCGACAAATCGTTGATGCTGTAAACGTTTCAATCGAGAGGGTACAACTCATATTAGAAGAAAAATTGGGTATGAAGAAAGTATCGGCGAGGTGGGTGCCGCGTTTACTCACGGAGGAGCAAAAACAGAACCGACAGACTACTTCGGAGCAGTGTTTGGCCGTGTTCAAACGTAACCCGAAGGAGTTTCTGCGTCGTTTCGTGACCGTGGGCGAAACGTGGGTCCACCACTACACCCCGGAAATGAAAGAGCAGTCGAAGCAGTGGATTTTACCGGGTGAACCTGCTCCAAAGGAAGCCCGTCCCATCGGTTGGAAAGGTCATGGCGACCGTTTTTTGGGATTCGCAGGGTATTATACATATTGACTATTTAGAAAAGGGAAAAACAATAACAGGGCAGTACTATGCCAATTTATTGGATGAATTTGACGCCGTGTTGAAGGACAAACGACCCCATTTAAAAAAGAAAAAAGTACTGTTTCATCACGACAACCCCCCGGCTCATTCGTCCAGAGTTGTGACGGCTAAATTAGCACAGTTACGCTACGAACTATTGTCTCACCCCCCGTATTCTCCAGATTTGGCCCCATGCGATTTCTTTTTGTTTCCCAACCTAAAAAAATGGCTCGGTGGCAAGCGATTTGGATCAAATGATGAAGTCATTGCCGCCACAGAGGCCTATTTTAATGACTTTCCAAAATCATACTTTTTGGATGGTTTATTGAAGCTTGAGTATAGGTGGAACAAATGCATAGAGTTAAAAGGTGACTACGTAGAAAAATAAATGCATATATACAAAAAAAAAATATTTTTTTCCATAAACGGGTACATTGATATGTACCTGCAGCCCTCGTAATATAGGCATAGGTAAATGTCCCTGTGCCCGCTACTATCCCAAAAGTTGACACCTTCAATCTTAAAATGGCAATAAAAGTAACAAGCAGGGTGTCAATTATTGGAATTAACGTGTCGACCATTGGCTTACTAATACCATGGACTTTGGGTCTAGTAAAAAAATCACGAAAAATGTGTCCCAGTATAGCGGGTAAGATGGTGGTAGCGATCCGGACGGACCTTGTACAAGGTCCCCCAAAACCTACACGGATAAAACAATTTGGCCGCGGCTTTTTAAATCGAAGCTAATAATTTAAGCGAGATGGTTTTGCATTGACTTGCTATGACCATGGACTTTGGGTCTACTTGGTACAAAATTCACGAAAAATGTGTCCCAGTACAACTGAACACGGCATTTTCCGATGACAGCCTTACGAGTACGTCATCGCGCTGTCGTTCGACCAAACTAAGACTAACTGACGCTCGATTAGTGGTCTTTTGGTTCGGACGTTTTCAAGCGCTAACCCGAAGTCCATGGTGTTGGTAAGTCAATGGACTCATAATAACAAATATCTGTTTCTCCTTTCTGTTCATTTCTGCCACCTATTTTAGCTTCTTCATCTTGGTTTCTGTATTTTGGTTGTCTGTAAGAGATCGCTTTTAAGCGATAAGACCGCCTATTGTCTACCATACCTGTTTTCTGTAATCTCTTTGTACTATTTTGTGGTTTTCAATAAAGAATATTTGTATTGTATTGTATTGTATTGTATCTGGGCCACCCACCGTGGTCAAGGGTGGAACATGAGTTAGGTATAGCTCTTTTTAGGATTCGGTACCCGAGCACGAATTTTCACCAGAATCGAGTACTAACGTTATCGTATCGCCTGACTTGGTTGCCTGGCTTAACAACCTCAAAGCTCTTCTCTGATTGCCCACATATTTTATTGCCATACGATTAATAATAATCGTATCGCCATCGAAAATAATTGTATGACGTTTGGAACAGCGCCCCCCGTGAGCGTATTGGTAACCCCGTGGTGGTATAGTGTAGTCTACGCGTTTTGGAACTGTCCCAAGCCCAGTATCAAAGCACCAAAAACGCCGTTCAACGTGTTACACGATTCTGACAGCAAGTTGGACCTCCGCAAAGTAACGCCTAATTGAATAAATTATCCGTTGAACTGAAGTTACCGATATAGCTCAGCAAATTGCACACCTTAAGTGGCAGTGGGTGGGGCATATTGCTCGCAGAACTGATGGCCGTTGGGACGTAAGGTTCTGGAGTGGCGACCGCATACCAGGAGGCAAAGTGTTGGTAGGCCTCTCACAAGGTGGACGGATGATCTGGTATACCGCGGGGAACCATAGGCTGCGGGTAGCACAAGACGTCGTGGAGATCCTTGAGGTAAGCCTATGTCCAGCAGTGGACGTCTTCAGACTGATTATGATAATGATGTATAAATATAACCAGCTGTGAAAGACAGACGGATGGACAGAGTCACACCAAACCACCAAACACCATGTTGGTTCGGAAACTTAAGGCGAGTGGTAGGACCTGGTGCGAGGTCCTTCCTGATTGCTACCACCATCACACTAGCTAAATCGTGCGGGCACTTTTGTATTCCGGTGTGGAGAGTAAGACAGCGGAGGAAATCACAAGCAGAGGGCTAAGAGGTTGGCAACGCATCTGCAAACCCCTCTTGATTGCGGGTGTCTATGGGCATTGGTGATCACTTACCATCAAGTGACCCAAGGGTCGTTTGCCCTCCTTATCGTATAAAAATAAAGATTGAACTGATCTTGAAAAGTAAACTGAAATAGTCGAAAATAAGTTATTTCCCGTTTCCGGTGCGTGACGACGGCCGCCTTACGCGATAATCAGCACACAAACACGCACACAATAATCACTTAATATGCGAATGGGTTAGGCAAGGTTACTGAATTAGATCCGAACTTTACTAACAACCGATACTAACAACAACTTTTAAAAGTGGAAAACCAACTGTAAAAACGGGACTTAATTCGAAAAAAAACGGTTTTTCCTTTTGAGGTACGGAGCCCTGAAAAGTAAAACTGTTTTTAACATTAAACTACCGTGAGACTCAATCTTAGTAAAATAAAACGAATCACGTATATAAGTCCCGCTGAGTCCTGTGCTCCCAGAGGAAGTCCGAATTAGTCCGAAACAGTCGGGCTAAACTCGACTTATAAATAAATAAATAAATAAATACCACGGGACAATTTGACACCAATTGACCTAATCCCAAACTAGGCAAAGCCTGTACTATGGGTACTAGACAACAGATAAACATACTTATATAGATGAATACATACTTATATACATATTAAACATCCAGGACCCGAGAACAAACATTCATATTCATCATACAAACATCTGCCCCAACCGGGATTTGAACCCGGGACCTCAAGCTTCATAGTCAGGGTCTCTAACCACTAGGCTATTCGGTCGTCATCCGTGAGTGATCCGTTTTATTTCACTAGGTGCTAGTAAATAAAACCGTCTTTAAAAAAAAAGTAATCCTCTAAAGCCATCAGTTTTATGGCCCAGCATTATCTTAGCACAAATATGATTTGGGACTGTCTCTAAATAGTTGTGTGTGGCACTTGGACAGTAAGTTGTGTACACGGTCAAGTAGTCTCCGTGAGACAGGACACCCTGACCGAAGGACAAACCTCATATTTGCGCAAGTAACTTCGAAAAAGCTGCGAAGCTCAAAACACAGTTCAGTGAGGTCACGGGGCATTAGGCAGGGGAAATTGGGTTTTATCGCCAAGGGAAAGGGTTGGCTTTGGCGCAGTGGGGCGGAATGACAAATGTTTGGTGCAAGTGAGACGAGCGGGCGGGAGGGGTCACGGGGGGGGTGGACAAATAATTAAGTAATTGTAGTTTTTAGGGTTCCGCAATTGGTTCCGCACCTCAAAAGGAAAAACTGAACCCGTAAGGATCCTATGAAGGATCACTTGTCTGTCTGTGTGTCTGCCTGTCTGTCTGTCCGTCTGTGTCTGACTGACAAGATCCTTTTTCTCTGGAACGCGTGGAGAGATGCTGAAATTATAATATCAAATACTCAAGTCTGCAATCCTACCAAGCTGTGAAAAAATCAAACTTCTAAGTCGTCGCAATCAAAAGATACAGTCATTAATTAAAAATATTGTTTCCATACCAAATGCCGTACTGTGAAAACCTAAAGGGTACTTCAGTTGTCATAGAAACGTGTAATTTGGTATGAAGATAGCTCTTATAGCACAACCAACCCAAGGATGAGGCTGGATGATCTTACAATATAATAATTTATTAACATAATAAAAGCAATTTACAATGACATTACATCCAAGCTAGAACTAATTAAACTAAAACTTAATACTAAATTAAATCTAAATAAGGCCCCCGTGGCATGGGCCCAAAAGGCTGGCAGCGTTGCCTCGCTGAATAGCGATGCTGATTCTTTGAGAGAGAAAACTGCCAGCCCTTTGGTCACAAGTTGAGATTTCAAGAGTTCTTAGTTCAAGGAGAATTATTATTAAGTACATTAAGCCTTTATTATTAGTTACGATTAAATCATTAACAGTGACCTCTTGTGCCTTGCGCCAGCGGGAAGGGATCGCTAACGAACCGCTACAGGATGATGCGAACGCGCCATGCGACGTCGTTTGCGCCGTCGCAAATTGATATATTACGCTTAGATGTAAATGGAACTGTTTCACCGGTTTAATATTTTCAGTATTTTCAACCCCCCACGCAAAAAGAAGGGTGCTCTGTGTATCTGTGTATCAGTATCTGCGGCAACATAGCTCCCAAACGGATGGAATGATTTCGAAGCGGCTTTTTTAAATCGAAAGCTAGTTTAATCGAAATGGTTGTTAGCTAAGTTTCATTAAAATTGGTTCACTCGTTTTGTAATATTGAATTTGGAAATGACAATATCGGGGGTTTTTAAACTTTTATAAGTTGGTTAGGTTATTACTTTAAAAGTGCGCTGTTGTTTGTGCTGAAATCGCAGCGTTAGACGCATGCGATCAACCCCTACATGCGATGCCTTATTAGTTCAATGCTGCGTTCAGCGCGTAATATGCGTAATGTTAATTTACATGCCCAATCCCCCCCCCCCCTCCCCCCCCCCACTTTCTTCTATCCCTTTTTCTCATTAAAGGCCGGCAACGGACAAGTTAGTGACTCTCTGGGTTGCTGGTTATTAGCAAAATTTTGCATTTCAAGAGGCATTTCGTCTTAAGCTCTCTAGGTTGACAACGCATCTACAAACTCTCCGGTGTTGCGGGTGTCTATGTACAGTGGTCATCACTTACCATCAGGTGACCCACTTGCTCGTTTGGCTTAATCGTCGCATAAAAAATCGCATGAAGTTTCTCGATTTTGGTACGTAACGACGTTACGCAGGATTCGAATATTCGCACTCGGGTCTGTGGCTTGTTATGTCTGACACACGAGTAACTGTCGGTTGAGACCTTGTTGAGGCACAGTTAAACTGCTTTTATCCAGTTTTATCCTCTTCAAACAGGAATTTCCCGCGGGAACGTACGTCTCGTATGATTTGTGGCCTCGAACAAACAGAATCATCTGTCTAAATATTAATATGTAAATATTTAAGTTCTGACATTTGATAAACATAAATCAAATGATTGTTATTGATATTGTGTTATAATATGAATTGGGTAATGTTAAGGGTTATTACAGGTTTTATTTACAGATAGAGAGAGGAAAATGAGCAAGCGGGTCACCTGATGGTAAGCGAGCAGCGCCACCCATGAGAACCAGCAACCCCAAGAGAGTCACTAGTCCGTTCCCGGCTTTTAAGGAAGAAAAGGGATAGAGGAAAGGGGGGGGGATCGGGCCTCCGGCACTCTCACTCACTGAGGGTCGAGCACGAGCTTTCGAATCCTGCGTTACGTTACGGTTATCGTATCGAGATTGAGAAACCTCACACTAAATTTTAGTTCCAAATACGCTCACGGGCGGGCGCTGTTCCAAACGTAATACAAACTCGATAACGTTTACTATTCGATTTTACGTGACGCAGGTTTCGAATATTCGTACTCGGGCCTCTGGACGAAACGCAACAGGGTTGCTGTTGCTTCACGCCGATTTTCTGATTTTAGGCTTGAGTATTTGATAATACTTAATATCAGCATGCCATCTTCACGCGTTCTAGAGAAAAAGGGTCTTGACAGACAGACAGAAACAGACGGAGAAGTGATCCTATGAGGGTTCCGTTTGTTCCTGTTGAGGTACGGAACCCTAAACAATGTACAAATTAATTCGACTTGTTTTCCTCGTATGTATTTGGTGCGTGGTATCTCTGGACGGATGGCGGTCGCCCGCCACCTTGGTTCGCCTATACTTAGTCCCATTTTGGTACCAAAGCGACCTGCTATAAAATTAAAAATTTAAATCCCCCTGTATACTCGCTTAACCCAAAAACGTGAGGTCGAAAATTCGCAAGCAAAATTGAACTAAATGCCCTTCAGTTAAAGCTTAATTCCGCGTGCATAAACTCGAGTTTCAGCGTCAAAGGATATGGGACTCTTTGGTTAGGGAACAGTATTGGTTTCCGCGTGACTGGGTGCGTTCTAAAAAAAAGGCGCGTTTAAAATTTAACTTTAAAGCGTTTTGTTAGGGTTGAGTTTTGTTTGGCGGAGGGTTTTGTATTAAAAAAAGGCTTTTTAAGATATTGGTTGGCAAAGTGCGAAACATGACGTAAAGTGTGTTAGCGAGCTGTGAGCTCAGGGCTGTGTGTCAAGATTAAACAATTTAGGTAATATTTAATCCTCTACACATGTGGGAGTTGTATCTGTGTGTTTGTCTGTGGTGTCTGGTGGTGTCTGTGTGTAGGTCATGTTTTACATTTTGTCCATCAATGTCTCAAAATCCGCTAAACCGATTATTAAACATTTGAATAAAAAACCGAGTTCAAATCGGTCTACTGTTATGATGTGAAGCTACGCCTCATTTTATAAATAAAACCACACTCATATTTTAAGGACCCCCATTATGTTGTAACAGGTTGTATGCCTACAAACTACTAACTATTATTAACCACCGAAAAAGAGGGGTGTTATAAGTTTGACCTGTGTATCTGTTTGTGGCATCGTAGCTCGCAAGCGGATGGACCGATTTCGATGCGGTTTTTTTAATCGAAAGCTAGCTTAATCGAGATGGTTCTTAGCTAAGTTTAATTTAAATCGGTTTTTGAAATATCGAACTTGGAAATGACAATATCGGGGGTTATTCAACTTTTCTCAGTTGATTAGGTAATTTCGTTTGGTTAATACGCTCGTCAACCCTACCCTAGGTTTAGGGTATCCAACTGGAACCCGTTAGGGTCCACGTTTCGGTTTTCACGGCGGTTTGACGGGCAAAGTTACTGTAGGAAAATAGCTAGTCCACAGATCTATATTGGGATAGAAGGAAAAAGAGTGCACGTACCTCGCGTGCTGAAAAGAATGGCAGAGAACCTCATCACGCGTTCCAGAGGGTCGGTTCACGGGTTCCTGCGTCACGTAAAATCGAATAGTAAACGTTGTCGAGTTTGTATGACGTTTGGAACAGCGCCCGCCCGTGAGCGTATTTAGAACTAAAATTTAGTATGAGGTTTCTCGATCTCGATACGATAACCGTAACGTTACGCAGCATTCGTAAAGTCATGGTTTTAATTCTTTTTTTTTTCATTTTCTAATTTACCCCAAAAGTAGCCCCCATGTTTAAAATTAATTAATTTACATAACACGTCTTTCGGTCACTGACTTACACATGTGTCATCATCATCATCAGCCTATTTACGTCCCACTGCTGGGCACAGGCCTCCTCTCAGAATGAGAGGGCTTGGGCTATAGTTCCCACGCGGGCCCAGTGCGGATTGGGAATTTCACACACACCTTTGAATTGCTTCGCAGGAGTGTGCAGGTTTCCTCACGATGTTTTCCTTCACTGAAATGCTCATGATAAATTACAAAATGTACATATGTACATATGTACCAAATTTCAATTCAATCGGTCCAGTAGTGTCGGAGTAAATTGGCTGTGACAGACGGACAGACACGCGAGTCATCCTACACGGGTTCCGTTTTCCTTTTAAGGTACGGAACCCTAAAAACGAAACGCCTTGTTGTTCAACAATTGACTGTTCAACCACCACAACAGTTGGACCTGTTCGTCGAGGTGTTTCCCCACTAAATAACACTCGTTACGTCTAAATACCTACGCAAAATGTCACACGCTCGGTTCCCATATAAATAGATGAACAAAGTCAAAGTCAGAGTCAAACCCCGTTTCATGAACCTATTTTAACTAAAATGCCGTTAAAGTTCGTCTGTCCTTTTTTGTCACATTAACATTTCTGTTAGTTAGAAAAAGAAAAAACATATTTGGCTAATGGAGGCTTGAGTGACGTTTATGATTAAGGCCAAGAGTATTTAGTGTGTGCCACAGGTGAATTATAAACTATACAGGTGTTACAACTTATATCTACATGCCTCTGTAACTATCACCGTCACCTCTGTAACTATCACCGTCACCTCTGTAACTGTCACCGTCACCTCTGTAACTGTCACCGTCACCTCTGTAACTGTCACCGTCACCTCTGTAACTGTCACCGTCACCTCTGTAACTGTCACCGTCACCTCTGTAACTGTCACCGTCACCTCTGTAACTGTATACGACACACAATTTATCTTATAAACAAGGTAACCAGTATTTAAAGTAATAATAATAATCATAGTTGTCGAATTGAACCTAAGCTTTCTTAATTAAAAACTTTTTAGATGTATTCATTTTAAACTTTCGCGATTTTCACACAATACATTATCGTGACACTCGGGACTTAATCACTTTTTTAAAGATGTCCTTAATTCTACAAAATGTTCGTTACCTGTAATTTTACTGGGGAGGTTATTACATATTTTAGGGCCCGTCCCTAAGATGCTTTTTCATAAAAGAGAAAAAAATAACCCTTTTCTTCTATCACGAAATAAGTCTGTGGGTTAATTCTTCCTTCTAACCTGCGGTGTGATAGTGCTTAGGGAAAGTGCTTTACCGCTCTATAACCTGAGCGAAATGGTGTGAGAAAGTCGTGAGCTGCGTGCATTGGGGCGTGTTCACATTGAAGCGGAGGTAGGCGGAGCTAGGCGGAGCGGAACGGAGAAGAGCTGAGGGTCGAGCACGACTTTACGAATGCTGCGTCACGTAAAATCGAATAGTAAACGTTGTCGAGTTTGTATGACGTTTGGAACAGCGCCCGTCCGTGGGCGTATTTGGAACTAAAATTTAGTATGAGGTTTCTCGATCTCGATACGATAACCGTAACGTTACGCAGGATTCGAAAAGTCGTGCTCGACCCTGAGCGAACAGTGCCCTAAGCACGACTTGGCGAATGCTGCGTCACGAAAATCAGGATAATTACAGGATAATTTTATTGTTTGTTGTATAGATTAGGTTAGGTTGGTTTTTACATCAACAGGTTAAGAAAATAAGTCAGAAAATAGCTCTCGATGAAATGAAACAGCTATGAAACCTGTCGGCAATTCAAGGGTAAACCGTATTTTTGCTAAATTTTGAACGTCTAGTTTCATCTTTGGCTGGGCTTAAGTTACTACTTCATAGATAGCTAATATACAGAAAGATTACGCTATCGCTATAGTAATTTATTATTCTTATAGCCTAAAGAAATAAGCCGAACGAGGCCTATCGATAATAGTATCACTTCGCCCCCCCCCCTCTCCAATCGTCAGGAACACACTCTTGGCCTTAATGCTAAATAGGACTTTGGCCCCTTTCCTTCGACATAAGGCTGCGTCTCCGCCAAAGGGTCGAGCACGACTTTACGAATGCTGCGTAACGTTACGGTTATCGTATCGAGATCGAGAAACCTTATACTAAATTTTAGTTCCAAATATGCTCACGGGCGGGCGCTGTTCCAAACACCGTACAAACTCGACAACGTTTACTATTCGCTTTTACGTGCCGCAGGTTTCGAAACGTCGTGCCCGACCCTCTGGTCGCATTTCTCAACCGATTCTCGTGAAATTTTTGAGCAGGTTCGATAATCATAATATACTTATAGGTTTTTTCTATCTATTCTTTTTTTTTATTAAAAAAATCGAAAAACATTCAAAAATAAGATCGCGAGGTGAATAGCGCCATCTGTGGGTAATACTTCGCATCGAGATGAAACCCACACCATCGGAACTAATCAGATCTCCTGCGCCGAGAGATGGCGCTTAAGTCAATCAATTCATGATGTTAATGGAGTACCTTTTTTGCATATTTAAAGCTTAAGGTTTTTTGTGCTTCGGTATCCTAACTAATATTATAAATGCGAAAGTAACCCTGCCTCTCTGTCTCTCTGTCTGTCTGTATGTTACCTCTTCACGGGAAAACCGCTTCACCAATCTAGATGAAATTTGGTAAGAAGATAGTTTGAATATTGAGGAATAACATAGGCTACTTTTTGTTCGGGAAAATTATTTAATTCCCACGGGATAGCGATAACCGAAATCTACGCGGACGAAGTCGCGGGCAACAGCTAGTGTGTAATAAATGCTAATTTTTTTTCATCTTAGTTGTGGAAGTGACTTGAGGTCATATTTTGACCTTTTTTGTGATCGTGTGTTTAACATACAATGACAATGCAAAGAAAAATCCGTTACGTTAAGTATAGCTTAATTGGTGGAGCGTGGTACGGATTACCGAGGTTGCTGGTTCAAGTCCAGCTGCTTAACGGATTTTTCTTTGCATTGTCATTGTATGTTGAATTTCATACTATGAATGTTTCATAAAAATAAAAACAAAAATAATCAATAAATCGATCATTTTCGTCGTGTGTTTATTTCTAATGATTTTAATTTCTCCATTTCTGTACTCGTAATATAGCTAATTTGACCCAACTCTGTCTCTTCTCTCGTCTACGCGTTAACTGCCACGTTCTTTCAAATTTTGTAAATGGAACGCGATACAATCATCTGATTGGTGGATCATTCGGATTTGGATCTCAGCTTTATTGCTATTGGTGGATTGAATGTGCGATTGTGCTCGACGTAACGCTCGCATGGTTGAGCCAGAGACGAATAAACTTACATTAATAAGCTTACTGCATCTAGTTTCACTATAGCGAGGTCTCTGTACCATACATTTTGTATGACGTAAAAATCTCTGCATAATACAATAACGCCATCTTTATTCCTTTTTAGGGATCCGTACCTCAAAAGGAACAACGGAACCCTTACAGGACCACTTTGTTGTCCGTATGTGTGTCTGTCTGTCTGTCTGTCTGTCAAGACCCTTTTTCTCTGGAACGCGTGGAGGTAGCATGCTGAAATTAATATCAAATACTCAAACCTGCAGTCCTTTGAAGCTGTGAAAAAATCAAACTTCTAAATCAACGCAATCAAAAGATACAGTCATTAAAAAGGTTATTTCCATACAAATGGCCGTACTGTGAAAACCTAAAGGGTACTTCCAGTTGTCCTAGAAACTTTAAATTTGGTATGAAGATTGAAGGTAGCTCTTATAACTCAGAAAATTCTCAAAATCTTAAATTTTTATGTCTACGTATCTGCAGATTTCGCAGACCAATATAAGTTTTTTTTTATATAAGACGGGGCAAACGAGCAGGCGGGTCACCTGATGTGAAGTAATTACCGCCGCCCATGGACACCCGCAACACGAGGGGAATCACGGGTGCGTTGCCAGCCCTTTAAGGAATAGGTAGCCTCGTTTTTTAAAGATTCCTAAGTTGTATCGCTCCGGGATTGTTGCCGCAGGAAGCTGATTCCATATCTTCGTCGTGCGAGGGAAAAAGTGTGGACCCCACACTGCGTACATTTTGCTTAGGAGTAGGGTTCTACTAACACTGGACTTTTTAAAACACTTTGGAAAAGCGTTAAAATCTTTCTACGGAACGCTCGTGCGCGAGTCCTACTGGCACTTGGCCGGTTTTCTTAATCTATGGGCATTCATTAGGTATTCAGTACCGGACAGATCTACTCGAAATTTTCTGTCTACCCTGACTTAAAACTCTATGCACGCCACTGTGTACTGGTGACAGTTTTAACACTAATACCCCCCCCTCACCCCCCCGAGCCCCCCTCACGACCAAGTGTCCTCCAATTGTAATCAAACTTAACCCACTTCTTAATTAACGCCGTAATGTCTACTGACAGTCGATGGGAGTAAAATTTAAGTGTCGGTCCCCTCGTTACGCTGTGACTGTTTTAACTGAATTTAAGACGCAACTAATGAGGGGCCGTGCCGGACGAAATGAGGCATGCGACGTCGCAAGACTACAGGGGGGGGGGGGGGGGCATCGCATTACCATGCGGCAAGGATCATGGAAAGTAAACGGAATGACAAAGCCCATACTTTGAATCGTTCTTATTTACATTCAGCGCCATCTACCTTGCTTGAGTGACACATTCGTACCGCTGTTTTGTTATTATTTGACCCGCTGGCTACAACCTTGGCGCCATCTAGAAATTGCCTGAATTTTAACATGACTGCGGGGAACGATTCGAAGTATGGGCTTTGACACTCCGTATACTATCCTCCTTGCCATACGAATTCGATGCGGAAGAGATTGATAACGACATGGCGACGTTTTATAATTACATAAAGCTATTTTCATTTAAACTTACAATCCTTACACACGTCTTTAGTATTCCAAGTATTCTACTTGAGCAGCCTGTGGGTTAATCATACTAAGCGTGTTTGTAGTACGCTGAGGGTTCAGTACAATAACATACTCAGGATGCTGTTGAGGATGCCGCGCCACTGTAGTGCGTCCGCCATGTTCGCCGAGGCGCACATAGACGACTTTTACGCAGTAAGACGGAAGAGAGTCGCCTCGTTGCTGCGACGCGTGCGCGGCAGCAGCAACAGCATTCTGAGGATGTTTGCAGAACGCCTCGATTGCCCTGTCACTAAGCATTGGGTGGGGATTGTGACGGGGCAAGTAAAATAATTATTTCCCTTTCTTTTTTGTATGCTCAAAATCTAATTAATGTATACTAACATAGTCAAGTAAGTTTAATTGTACTAACAATTATATGGGTCATCTGGCCTGAAATAAAGGTTCTTTTTTTTAAGCCTCCTCCACATTTTTTTTATACAACGAGGAAGGCAAACGAGCAAGTGGGTCGCATTCATACATCTCTTCATACACGCTCGCCAGCCGGTCGGTCGGTACGGTCGGGCGGATCGTAGCAAGTGGCAAGCCATAGTTTCTGCCTGTCCCGTGGGAAAGAGGCGTGACATATATGTATGTATGTACGTATGTATTCATTTAAAATAAAATATCATTGACACCAATCGACCTAGTCCCAAACTAGGCAAAGCCTGTACTACGGGTACTAGACTACGGCTAAACATACTTATACATCGTGTTACAAAATACTATAAATAGACTCTTTATAATGGACCATTTCTGCTTTAAATAATACATACTTATATACATATTAAACATCCACGACTCGAGAACAAACGTTCGTATTCATCATACAAACATCTGCCCCGGCCGGGGATCGAATCCGGGACCTCAAGCTTCATAGTCAGGGTCTCTAACCACTATTCTATCCGGTCGTCAATTTATTCATTGATTAGTATTCGGCACCAGCAGGACAATTGTGTAACTATTTTGACACTCGTCATCGGATTGAAATGTCAGTTTTTGTATAGTCAAGGAACTTAATTCCCTACCCATTTCGTTGAAATGTTGTTAAACATTCGCAATGCATTAAGGTCGAAAATTTCAACGTAAACGCGACATGTCAAAGCGACGTTGTGTTCTATCTAGCTCTTATGGTGACAACTTGCTATACGATATTAAACCTTAGGTGGGTTGGAAATTTAATTCCTTGACTGTACGACTGTGACAGCTAGCTGGTTCCGATACCAATTGTCAGCCCACACAATATGAACACGATGCTGATTGCGAGCGAGCTAGACCCTAAGGCTGCTGATTTACGGCACCCGACTGCGCAAAAGTTAACATAATTCCTAATTAAAGGACCAAGCCTAGAAGTTTTCTATTTTCTATAGGTTTTTTATGTCGGGTTTTTTTTAATTTTTTGTTTATTTTTGTCGCTTTTTAGTCTTTTTACGTACAATTCATTTTCCAAGATATCAACGGGCTCCCATATTTGGATTCCCAAATTTAGCAGGTTTTAGGAGAACTGGAAGTACAGTCGAGTTCTCCAATATCTATATAGTCAACAGTTCAAAAATATCTATACACAGACCTTATTGCCAGTTACATAAGGTCTGTGTTTAGATATTTATAAACCGTGTCACAGGCCGTTTTCAGGGGAAACAGTCTGTTTTAGGTAGCTTACCTAGGGTTTTCGTGAAGGAAACAAATTGCAAGTTTAATACATTTATTTATACAAAAATCGATAGGCTAATTTGACAAGTAAAATAGAGAATCTCAGGGGATTGAGTTCGAAGACACTTTTGAAATTACTGGGTTCGATTACACGCTAATGTGGCCTACACTTCCCTCGGGCGTCTGGATCCTCCGGCGACGGCGAAAATAGGGCGCAGGCGTCGTAGAGCAACCAGGAGTGACCAGGGGGCTCGTGTGATGTCTTGGTGTAGAGATGGTGTGAAGGGGACAGTAGCGTGCCAACGGCTAGCCTCTGAGTAGGCTGCGAGAGGTCGGCAGGGGTCCGTTAGGAACCAGTAGTGGGTGGAGAGATTTCCCACGGGTA
Organism: Clepsis dumicolana; assembly: GCA_963691665.1. Classification (NCBI taxonomy): domain Eukaryota; kingdom Metazoa; phylum Arthropoda; class Insecta; order Lepidoptera; family Tortricidae; genus Clepsis; species Clepsis dumicolana. The sequence continues at coordinate 171,030 of OY829532.1, read as the reverse complement.
GCGTAGTTGCCCTGTAAATAACCTGGTGTGAGCCAAACGTCCATGGTATGCTCACACTGCCATATTCCGCTCTCCAGTCCAACCATTCCCGAGGGAGTGGGAACCAGATTAGCAGTGCATGGCAATACGGAGGGTCATACGGATTTACAATTTAACTAGAGTCAGAGAGTAAGCTTTTACAGGTTTCTAGTGAGAGTGGATAACAGATTTACACAAAGTGACAGTTGGAACTTTAAATTCCAACCATTCTAGGAAGCCGTTAGGTTTTAAAATAAGCGCTACGTCTATAACCGTAGAGCAGTGAAATAGGGACGGATTAAATTATAATTAACTGTCTGGAGCGCTTTTAAGGTACAGTAATGCTTCGGACAGAGTAACAGAGTGGAAACCTATAGAATTAAAATAAATTACAATAAAAGACACAAGTAGTGTAACACAATGATAAAGTACAGAAACGATCAGTATTCTTACCAAGTTCTGGGGTGGCTGGTTCCACTCAGGAGGTGTAGAGAAATGTACGGTCTTAACGGACAATTTTAAATGATTCGCGGTTAATTGCATTAGACATAATAAAAACGGGATATTGACCGCGATTACCTTGTAGGTTTGATGAGCTCCCGATATTACGCAGTTGCTTGCATCATGATCACGGGCAAACTGACGAAACAAGGGTAGACACTAATGTTGCGCAGACCGGGCTCTGTGTCTGTCTACCCGCATTTTTGCGCGCCGACTGCGCGCACCGCCACTACTGTCGGTCGCGTTCTCACTTGTTACTCGATTTAAGCACACAACACTTACGGTGTTACTACGCGTACCCGAAACTGATTTTGGACAAGTCTTGCATAACGAAATCACCGGATTCCAGACGTTTGACAACTTAAACCCATCCTCACGGTTAAAATTTTTATGTTTCTTAATTTCAACCGCTTCTCTCACCAGTCTTGGTATATGTATAATGGCGGTCTGTCGACATGATCTTAGGGCTGTGCAACTCAATCCAGTGATTTGTCCCCGACTCAATGAGGTGTTCAGCAATGGCGTATTTGCGAGTGTCGTTATTTTTAACTGCGGCTATGTGCTCCTTAACCCTGCAGGCGATCGTACGTTTGGTCTGCCCTATGTACGAGCTGCCACAGCTACAGTTAACCCTGTACACACCAGGTTTTTTCATTGGAAAATTGTCCTTGGGTGATCTCAGAAGCTGTGAAATTTTCCTGTGAGGGGTGAAAATAGTCTTAACAGAATACTTATCTAGTATTCTTGAAACCTCATCCGTCACCCCTTTCACATATGACATAAACGCTGGCTGTCTCGCAACATAATAAGTAAGACGTTTGGTTTTACAGCTACGTTTACGTGATCACGATGCATGCAACTGCATCGAAATATCGGGAGCTCATCAGATCTATAAGGTAATCGCGGTCAATATCCCGTTTTTATTATGTCTAGTTAAACGTGGTCTATCAACGATACTACACCGTTATAAACTGAATCACGTTACGTAGGTACAATTTGTATCATCCTTTCAGTTTCACCCGAACTGTGTGTGACATTCATTCGCCCTGTACGAGTATGCAGGCGGGGTCAACGCCCGCTTATCGATCCACGCCTAATCTTCAGGGATCGCAGCCGCCTGTGTCTCGTCAACGCCAGCTAACTATTTACTTAGATTACATTCAAACAACTGTTAAATGTATTGCTAGGCTATCACACACGTTTTTCGGCAATTCGAAGACAAACGGGAAAAATACAAGTAAAGACTCAAAATTCTTATCAGCGAATATAGACAGTTGAATGCTATTTAAACCATAACCCAAGCCCTCTCATACTGAGAAGAGGCCTGTGCCCAGAAGTGGGATGTAGAGAAGGCTGGTGATGATGTGATGATTAAGTGATCACCCCTGCCCATAAACATTGCGACACCAAAGGGGTTGCAGATGCGTTGCCAACCTAGAGAAGTCTAAGATGAAATACCTTTTATGCAAGCACTGCTGCTTACTGGCGGGAGTAGCCGCCCATTGCTATACTGCATTTCTCATTTTCTTTGTTATAATTATGATGTTCAAAACATAGAGTTATTGTATTATAATTGTACCCATTTATTCTCTATCCCGTGAGAATTTCAACAAACCCGTCCTTAGCGCTTGTCTGCATCATAAAGGCAACCTCTATGCAAAATTTCAGCCTTCTAGGACTAAGGGTTTCGGCTGTGCGTTGTCTGTCAGTCACTCAGAAACGGAAGAGTTTTATATCTACGAGTATGTATGAGAAGTAAATAATTTATTTAAAACAAAGGTTCTTTAAAACAAAACTTCCTACCTTCCATAATGACTCAGATGTAATATGTTGCAATAAATAATATTTAAGACAGTGCCACAAGTAGTAACTTCCTAAGTGTGAATTGCGATTATATTGGTTGTATCGTAAGATGATCTCAAATGGAGTATCTTTTTGTAATTTTTCCCATTTATTTTTTATTTTTACGGTTTTCCCGTGAATAAAAAAAAGGCAGAAATAAAAAAAAATTGGGGGAAAATTCACAAAGATCATTTTAGATTATGAATTGATTGCTTATTAGCGCCATCTCTTGGTCCGGGTAAACTGATAAGTTTCGAAGGAGTGCGTTGTCTTCGGTTTACGAAGTAATCGCATAGATGGCGCTAGTCACTGCAAAAATTTATAAGCGAGCTCAGATTTGAATACATGGAAAACATTCAGCGTGTTTCCCTATGCTAATCGTGGTGTAGGGGCATGGCACACGACACGGAATGTCGAGGATCCAGGTTCGATTCCCGGAGTTAGCATTTTCTGTTTTTTTTTCTGTGTATTCATGTTTCAGTGAGTATTAAAAAAGTGTATTGTAAGATGGCGGTAGTCGAGTTTAGTTCCACAGCCCATCTTCTGGAGGCACACGTTGAGCTCCAAGTAGTTAAAAAAGCGTACAAATAAAAAACTTGAAGATGATCTACAATCGGCTCCCATTTAAAAGTCTCAAAAAGCGATATCTTCATCGGAAGTTTGTCAAATCCGTCGCTCACCAATAAAGCCAAGTTTGACCGTAAAGTGGGGCCCGGGCGGGGCCCACCCGCGGGTCCCGTGGGCCCAGCTGGCACCATAAAAACTCAGCAACTTTAACTGCTAAGAAGTCGGTTTAAGACACGGAAGCCTTCAAAGAGGCTGATGGAAAGTTGGGGATAAAATCAAGTCTATTTTAACCGACTTCGAAAAAGGAGGTTCTATGTTCCACGTATGGTATTTGGTATTTTTAGGGTTCCGCATCTCAAAAGGAAAAACAGAACCGTTATAGGATCACTTCGTTGTCCATCTGCCTGTCTGTCTGTCTGTCAAGACACGTGTCTGGAACGATTGGATGTAGCATGCTGAAATTAACATCAAATAGGTACTCAAGCCTGCTGCACGGTAATCTGACCGGTAGTTTCATGTTAAGAAGTAATATTGAACTCTGCAAGTACGTGAAGCCATTGAAATTAGTCGTCATCCCAATTTCAACCGTGATAGTGGATGGTCAGTGCCCCCAAGTTGGAAAACTGTGTTGAATACTGCGTCAACAGCTAGTGTGAACGAGCCTTTACAAAGTGATGTGGTCAGTGTAGTGTGCTACCCAACTTTTGACAATAATAAAAATAACTATGAAAATGAGGGTAGTTGTGCGCCGAACAGCCGCGCGAGCAGAGCCGCGGCGCGCAGTTTATGTTTCGCTACCGGCGTGGCGTGTGCTCCCAGAGGATGGACTACGGATTAGTCCGAGACATGTCGAGCTATACTCGACTGATATACGTGAGTGATCCGTTTATTTCACTATGACTTGGATAATACTAATAAAATAAAGTCTTTCAAAAGGCTCGTGGCACGCAAGAGAACTTCTGTCGTAATTAATTCAATACTTTTTGAGGTATTGCGTCTGTTTGAAAATTTTATTGTAATAATCTAGGCAAAACCATATTTGAATTTTATGATGGCGAAATTTTGTTCAGTAGCGTGCGTCGTGATAATAATTACCTGAATTAATTATTGCCTACCTTTCTTTTAATTAACTTAATAACCTTACCAACTTAAAAAAGTTGAAAACCCCCCGACACTGTCATTTCAAAGTTCAATATTTCAAAAACCGGTGAACCGATTTTAATGAAACTTAGTTAACAACCATCTCGATTAAACTAGCTTTCGATTTAAAAAAACCGCATCGAACTCGCTCAATCCGTTTGGCAGCTATGATACTACACACAGATACACAGACACAAAGATACATGCAGATACACAGGTCAAACTTATAACACCCCTCTTTTTCGTCGGGGGTTAAAAAACCGGCCAAGTGCGAGTCGGACTCGCGCACCAGGATTTCGTAGAAAGATTTTAACGCTTTTCCCGTGTTTTAAGTTGTCCAGCAGAGCCCTGTTCCTAAGCAAAATGTATGCAGTGTGAGGTCATCTTATATTGGTCTGTCAAATCTACAGACAGACATAAAACCTCCCCTCGTGTCCTCGTCTCGTGGAGAGTGCCGAAACGCGTCAGCGTTTAGTATAGTGGTGGTGGTGATAGTTGGGTCTGTGTGGCATGTGTTGATTCGTGTAGCAGTGGAGGCGGAGGTGTTGCATGGAAACATACATTTGCCGCACAGATATAACTATTTGTCATTAGTGGTCGCGGGTGAGCAAAGTAATTGTTTTTTAGTTCATAAATATGGACCTCCGCAAAGTAACGCCTGATTCAATAAATTAGACATAAAATTTTTAGATTTTGAGAATGTTATGGGTGGTTGTGCTATAAGAGGTACTTTCATACCAAATTTCAAGTTACTAGAACACTTCAACGGAAACTGTTTTCTGCTAGAAAACATTCAATATTTTAAGCTGTTTAGTTTGTTAAACGACATGGTGTCAGTAAGTCAATGTATTGTAATAAATAAGCTAAGTTTCATTAAAAACCTTACAGCCATTTCTGAAACAATATTAGTCTTCAACATGAAAATGTCGGGGTTTTTTCAACTTTTCTAAGTAAAGTTAAATATCTGTTCTCGAGACATCTCGCTATCCTGTCCCCGGGGTCATCAACCTAAAGTCAGATTGAGCTAAACCGCCGCAACCGGATTCTTATTCCTAACTTCTTGGATAAATGGCGTCTGGGCACCGGGTAAAATATTACTCTCGTTCTATTAATAGCGGCGAAAATAACTGATTAAATCATTGAAATTATTAATAAACCCACTTCACTTGTGAAGGATTTGGAATAGGTCCTGATGGTCGAGCACGACTTTACGAAAGCTGTGTAACGTTACGGTTATCGTATCGAGATCGAGGAACCTCATACTAAATTTTGGTTCCAAATACGCTCACGGGCGGGCGCTGTTCCAAACGTCATACAAACTCTGCAACGTTTACTATTCGACTTTACGTTACGCAGCGTTCGTGAAATCGTGCTCAACCCTCTGGAAGAGGTAGGATGAGATGCTAGAAGGAGATTGGTACTGGAATGCAAACGGTGCCCGCTGCCAGCAGCTAGATAGCTGAACCACTCGGAGAGGTATGGAGGAGCGGAGCATTTTTTTTTAATGAACGAGGAAGGCAAACGAGCAAGCGTTTCACCTGGTGGTAAGCGATCACCGCCACCCATGAGAACCGGCAACCCCAAGAGAGTCACTAGTCCGTTGCCGGCCTCTAAGGAGGAAAAGGGATAGAGGAACGGGGGGGGGGGGAGGTCGTACCTCCGGCACTCTCACTGACCGAATTAACGAATTGCAACAGGGGTGCTGTTGCTTCACGCCGATTGGTGTGGTAACACCCTAAGGTTCCCCTCACGATGTCTTTTCCGTCACCAAAAAAGCTCATGGTAAATTACAAAATGTTAATATACCTAGCATATAAACGGCGGAAAACTCAGACGACCTTGAGAGGCCACAGGTCAAACCACTAGGGTACCAAAGCTTTTGTCATCATATAAAACAAAGGACACGGCATCGAATGTGACGGAATTGAAGGAAATCAAGTTAGAACTTTGTGATTTTATTTATGTTCGGAAAAACAAGAGCTACGATCGTGCGGTCTCATGTCACCACGGAATATGAATTCGAATTATACCTACTTTATGATTATGACCTGATTTTTGCTGGAGGAAAACACGAAGTAGTCTACACATCATCATCATCATCATGTCAGCCGAAAGCATCCACTGCTGGCCGGCGGCCTCCCCCGCGGCTCTCCACTCAGACCGGTCGCGTGCTTTCCGCATCCACCGCGGTCGCGCGATCTTTACCAGGTCGTCGCTCCATCTTGTTGGAGGCCTACCGACAGCTCATTTCCCGGGCCGTGAAGAACCTTCTGACCCCATCGGCCATCAGTCCTGCGAGCAATGCGCCCTGCCCACTGCCTAAGTTTCACAATTCTTCGTGCTATATCGGTGATCTTTTAAGCTGTTTACTGTGTAGTTCTACTGCGGATATCGTCATTTCTGATTCTGTCCCGCAGAGAAACCCCGAGCATAGCCCTCTCCATCGCCCTCTGATCTCTGAATGACTTTGAGCTTCCTTATGAGGCCCATCGTTATCGCCCAAGTCTCAGATCCGTAAGTCTAGCTAGACATAATTAGTACAAATAATAATAATAATTATTATTATGTCGATTTCGACATTTTGCTACATTTTTTATTGGTGGTTATATAGAGAACCCGACTACGAAGCTAGTAGAGGTCCCAAGTTCGATCCTCGGTCGAAGCAGATAATTTGAATGATGAAAACGAATATTTTTATTCTAGGACCTTTGATGTTTAATATGTATCAATATGTGTTTATCTATACATAAGCACGTTTTGTGTATGTTTATTTGTTCGTTAAAACTAACAAACGTCACAAAGGTATGTATGCGATAATCTTTATAACAAAGAAAGTCCTTACAACTGAAGTTATGAATCACTTTGCGAGTTTTCTTGGCAAAGTTTTTCTTTGCCGAGATAACAATTCACCTTCGCTAAGAACGTTACTTTGCAAGATACGTTCAAACACAGATACAGTCTGCAGGTTTGTTTACAAGTGAAACATAGGATGGAATATGTTTTTGTATTTTTTGAACTACGTAAGTAGGTTTTAAATAATATTATTTGACAATGTGGGCTATGCTGTCGCGAGTCAAAAATCCGCTAGGTTCGTTAGTTTCAATAAGTGAGATCTATTTGTCATTCTCCACCAATGAGAGACAAGCTACTCCAGCCACTGGCCTGTGATTGGTGGAAATTGACAGATAGACCTCACTCGACACTAGCGATATAGCCCTAATTGTAGAGAGAGGTCAAAGAACGTCTGAACTTAAATAAAAAGTAACAGATGGCGCTTTTTTGTGTTAAGCAGAGGTCTGAGTGTCATCGTAACTATCCTAATCCTAACTTCCTACCTAATATTATAAATGCGAAAGTAACTCTGTCTCTCTGTCTGTCTGTTTGTTACCTCTTCACGGGAAAACCGCTGCACCAATCTACAATATGAAATTTGGTAGTTTGAATATTGAGGAATAACATAGGCTACTTTTTATTCGGGAAAATTATGTAGTTCCCGCGGGATAACGATAACCGAAATCTACGCGGGCGAAGTTCGAAATAAATAGTACAGAGACCTCTCTACAGTCAAATTAGCTGCAGCGGGCTTATTATTGTAAAAGAACGCGACATTGCACGAGCACACAAGAAGTCCAACCCCCTATTTCACCATCTCTACAATTATCAGTTTTATATATGACAATCCGAACTACATTTGTTTGCCAATATGAAGCGCACTAAAACAAAAGCTCTTCAAGTCAGCAGTTGACACCGAATTGTCATTGAAAACTGACAATTGTAAAGTTGGCGAAATAGGGTCCAGTTATGAATTTCTAATATTTTGTTCACCGCTTTGAAAATACAGATTACACATCACTTCGCGCCCTCCACAAATACCGGTTCAGTAATGAATAATATTTAGCCGCCGCTCCGGTGAACCACCGGAGCGCGAACGCGGCCGCCCGGGAAATTACACGCTCCGGCCGCCGGCCGCCGGGACACCTGGCGGCGGCCGCGGGAACTAGGGACCTCGGAAGGTCAAGCGGGCCACGTGATTGGTTGATAAATGAATAGTTGTAGCCTTTAAGTGGGCGATCCGCGTATGAACCAATACAGCGGTGTTTTTTTTTTTTTAAGCTGCGATAGTAGATCTTCATGTTCGAATTTCAAGTAGTTTTTTAACGGAAAAGTGCTTTTGCGATTACATTTCGAATGACAAAGGGGGCTTTTCCGAGCTTCATTACACTATTATTACCTATCGATTTTTTTTAAGCATGACTGTAAGATCCAGGCCCCTAATTCACCAACTTTACAATGTCAGTTTTCATTGACAATTCATTGTCAATCGTTGACTTGAAGAGCTTTTCTTTTAGCGCGCTTCATATTGACAAAGAAATGTTCTTCGAATTGTCAATTTAATCTGACAATTGAAAAGTTGGTGAAATAGGGGCCAGGGGTCTAGGGGATCCAGTTACGGCCTGTTCGCCTGGCTCCGCGTCAGTGGAAACGCAACTTTAGAAATATCTATTTCAAGATGGACATTGAACAAACAGTAGGGTAATTGAGTAACTATTTTGACAATCGTAATCGGATTGAAATTACAGTTTATGTACGACTGTGACAGCTAGCTGTTTCCGATACCAATTGTCGGCCCATACAAAATGGACACGATGCTGATTGCGAGCGAGTTAGACAATAATCCTGGCCCCTGTTTCACAATTCGGTGTCAACTGCTGACTTGAACAGCTTTTGTTTTAGCGCGCTTCGTAATGTCAAAGAAATGTAGTTGGAATTGTCATTTAAAACTGACAATTGCAAAGATGCCTGCAGGCCCCTATTTGACCAACTTTACAATTGTCAGTTTTCAATGACAATTCGGTGTCAACTGCTGACTTGAACAGCTGTTTTAGCGCGCTTCATATTGTCAAAGAAATGTAGTTCGAATAAAACTGACAATTGCTAAGATGCCTGCAGGTAAGCAATATTTTCGCAAGTCGAAGTAAGCTTATTTTCTCATCCATGTTTTATGGCGCTCCCATAGAGGTTTGGCGGAGTCCTAAAAAACTGCCAGCAGTAAGAGCTATATTATATTATATTATGCTTGTTTATGTTTTATTTTATGATGATTTGAGTACAAACAGACGTAAAGATTTTACAGGCCACGTCTCTGCACCGCGGTTTATGATATAAATGATAATTTAAGTGCATTATCAATAATCCGAATCAGAGAAAAAGTTTAGTAAGTACGTAGTTAAGTAACTTTTTTTTGTTTCCGTTGTTCGTAATCATATTACAAAGGGGCCGGGCTGAAAACCAGCACTTGCTGAGATCGGCTCCATCGTCAAGAGGTACGCCTATTATATGCTTAATTTTTTGTTCTGACGACCGAATAGGCTAGTGGTTAGAGACCCTGACTATGAAGCTTGAGGTCCCAGGTTCGAATCCGATGTTTGTATGATGAATACGAATATTTGTTCTCTGGTCTTGGATGTTTAATATGTATATAAGTATGTGTTTATCTATATAAGTATGTTTATCCGTTGTCTAGTACCCATAGTACAGGCTTTGCCTAGTTTGGGAGTAGGTCAATTGGTGTCAATTTGTCCCGTGATATTTATTTTATTTATTATTTATTTGTTGTACATTATTATTGTTTATACCATGGCAATAAAGAGTTTGCATTTGAATTTGAGTATTAGTCCAGTTATCATGGAAACTACTAAGTAGTACCTAATCGGATTTTGGTAAAACTTGCACTGTTCCCTAAGTTGAAGTACCTCAATGTACTCTCAGTTAAAAAAAGAACGGTCACAATATAATCAGTAGTTCAGGTGAATTTTAAGGAGAAACAATATACTTAGGTATAAGCACACTTATAAAATATTGGTTGTAGGTATACAGACTACGTTTTAATAAGACGTCAAGAATTCAGCCAGGGGTTGAGTAAGTATAAGTGAGCAAAAAACTTCACAGGTGAAGTTTTTTCAATAAAAAAAAAGCGTTCTCCCATCATCATCATCATCATCATCATCATCATCATCATCATCATCATCGTCAGCCTATTCTAGTCCACTGCTGGACATAGGCCTCCCCTAATGAGCGCCACAGCGCCCTGTCTTCAGCTTGCCGCTTCCAGCATGTGCCTGCATTCTCCCATACATATTGTCAACCAGAGACAAGGGAGGGAGAACGCTTATTTATTGAATCAGGCGTTACTTTGCGGAGGTCCATATTTATGAACTAAAAAACAAACACACTTTGTAATAACAAAGAAAAGGTGGATAAAGGGAACAGGTCGGGCGTATATAAACTCACTTGTGGCGACTGTAGTCAAGTATACATTGGACAAACCGGTCGAAGCTTTGATACTAGATTTAAAGAGCATGTCTCGTCATATAGGCATGATCATCCAGAGAAATCAAACTTTGCCAAGCATTTATTAGAAACGAATCATTCGTTGTTAGACTCAGATATTTATTTACTTATACTTATTATTGTGATAAGGGTTTGCGGCTATCGGTTTTAGAACAATTGGAAATAATTAGGTACAACAACATGGGGTCTATTATTAATGAACAAGTTAATTTGGTTTCTTCGCCTTTGTTACGACTTGGTTCTAATTTTAATAATGTGTCATAGTAATAATGAGAACATGACTTCTCTTTTTACCGTACTCGGTTAAAAATAACGGGGTACCTGGCGTAGATTAAAAATAAAAATAAAAATAGTAGTTTGGATTTTTTTTTTTTTAAAGGGTAGTTTAGGACTTACATAAAAGGGTAGTTTGGAATTTATAAAATATTAGTGGGTACGTTGGTATTGTCATTAACTAAGTTGAGTACATGGTTTACATATGTCAGTAGTGGAAGTGGTGGCATGTTGAGCGGTTGTTGTTGTGCTTCGTAAATGGCCTCGTGTAGAGTGCCGAAACGCGTCAGCGTTTAGTATAGTGGTGGCGGTGATAGTTGGGTCTGTGTGGCATGTGTTGATTCGTGTAGCAGTGGAGGCGGAGGTGTTGCATGGAGACATACATTTGCCGCACAGATATAACTATTTGTCATTAGTGGTCGCGGGTGAGCAAACTAATTGTTTTTTAGTTCATAGAACGCTTATTATAATAATTTTGTCCAAATAAAAACTTTACAGCAGTGTTCAATTAGACTAACTCAACTCCTGCCCGACTTATTGACGGTTCATGAAATAAAACTCGTATTTGTTTGAAAGTCCTAAATTATAATGACCTGATACGCGAATATTTAGGTCCAATAATAAACCAATGAAAATAATCGATTTATTGATTATTTTTGTTTTTATTTTTATGAAACATTCATAGTATGAAATTCAACATACAATGACAATGCAAAGAAAAATCCGTTAAGCAGCTGGACTTGAACCAGCAACCTCGGTAATCCGTACCACGCTCCACCAATTAAGCTATACTTAACGTAACGGATTTTTCTGTGCATTGTCATTGTATGTCCAATAATAAATATTCAATATAATATCTTGGATTATTTATAACACGAGCCGTAATAAACAGGATCCTAATTTGCGAGAAAGTTCAGCTGCCGACAGCCGACGGACTTAGCGTAATCCGGCGTAATGCCGTCCGGCTGTAATAACGGTTCCGTGGCACGGCCGGCAATGTCATCGAGTTATGATATTTACCTGGTTTTGCCTGGTCTGGCCCCTATTTCACCAACTTTACAATTTATTATCAGTTTGGGGCCGTCCATTAATCGCGTGATGTTTTTTTAAGCATTTTTAACCCCCCAGCCCGCACCCAACATCAAGTGTATTTTTAGTACCTACAAAAAATCCAATTTTTTTTAGAATATTATCTTAAATACAGATATAAGGTATAACTGTATTTTATTCTGAAATTAAAAATGATAAAAATGTCTAGACAGAAAGGTTGCAGATTGTTTTTGACCGGCATAAAAATAATGAAAAAATAAATACACGCGATATCTTACTACACCGACCCCCCCCCCCTGTGACATTTCGTGATTTTGTCAAACCCCTCCCCCCCCCCCCCTTTTCAAGCCTCACGTGACTCACGTGATTAATTAATGAAATAATCTATAAAATGTCGGGTTTGAAACTTTGAGTCCATGGTGTCCCAGCGCTTACAAGCTTATTTCTGAGTTACAAAAGCGCTTAGTTGATGCAACTTGTGACCAAAGGGCTGGCAGTTTTCTCTCTCAAAGAATCAGCATCGCTATTCAGCGAGGCAACGCTGCCAGCCTTTTGGGCACCATGCCACGGGGGCCTTATTTAGATTTAATTTAGTTTTAAGTTGTAGTTTATTTCGTTTAAGCTTAGATTTAATGTCATTGTAAATTGCTTTTAATATGTAAATAAAGTATTTCTTTTAATCTATAATAATATTTACAATAATAAAATAAAAATGAACATACTTATATATCAATACGTTAACACTTCTGCGCTTAACGACACTAGTTTTATTATTGAATGGAAGATTCGAGGCGCTCGCGCCGCCGTCCCGGCTCAGTCCGCGGCGAGTGCCCTAAGCACGACTTGTCGAATCCTGCGTCACGTAAACTCGAATAGTAAACTATAACGAGTTTGTATGACGTTTGGAACAGCGCCCGCCCGTGAGCGTATTTGGAACTAAAATTTAGTATGAGATTTCTCGATCTCGATACGATAACCGTAACGTAACGCAGGATTCGACAAGTCGTGCTTAGGGCACTGCGCACACGTACAATATTACGTGTCGTCTCGCGCGCTGGCGAACGTATTTTTTTATGATTAATAATTTATATCGGAATAGTTTTGGTGTTCGTGGACGCACCACCCTGAAAAACCCGACGTTCTTCGGAGGATTAATATCGCGTACTATTTTGCACCCAATATTGGGTGCGACGTTTACGCTTACGTTTCGCGAAGTGGAAGCACACAACCCAACACCTCGGCGACGAGCAGGGCAAGTGCCCCGTCACCCGCTCCGAGCCGCCTCACCCTCGTCAGACCTGGCCCTAAACTATGAAGTGCAAAATTCGAACTTCGTGTCGTGCCGTCCCGCTCACGCTAATATGATTTAATACGAGAGCGAGCGGGACGATACGATACGAACTTCGATTTTCGAATTTCGTAGTCGTCCCCCTGGACCCGTCGCCAGTCAGACCAGGCAGGGGAGTACCGGTTTGCGAAGCGAAACCAGATAGGCCGTACCCCCACGACCCTTTGCTCAATTTTAGCTTTTTTTTTAATAAATTTATAATTTATGTTGACGACTTGGTTTTCATTTAACACCACTTAAGCGTCACAGGCTATGTCGCGTTTCTGTAAAATAACGAGCCTGCTGTAGCTAGTTTCACTATAGAGAGGTCTCTGTACCATTAATTTGGTATGACACTTAGACCTCTGGCTAACACAATAGCGCCATCTATGAACTGAAAGAAAAACTAATTTAGATAGCGCTATTGTGTTAGCCAGAGGTCTAAATGTCATACCAAATGAATGGTACAGAGACCCCTCCGTAGTAAAACTAGCTACAGCAGCTTTATTATTTCAAAGGAACGCGACATCGTATACTGGTAGTCCTCTTGGTTTTATGGTCCTTGGTTTACAATGACAATTCGAACTACATTTCTTTGTACTCGAACTACACCAATCGACACAGAATTGTCATTGAAAAGTGACATTTGTAAAGTTGGTTAAAATAGAGGCCTGGCAAACACGCAAATCGAGAGTCATTAATATTGATGGTGTTTTTGTTTTCGTCATCATCACCGACCCTTTTTACGTCCCACAGCTGGGCACAGGCCTCCTCTGAGAATGAGAGGGCTTGGGCTAAAGAGTCTGGCTACTGAAAGTTAATCTTGCAATGAGACAATTTTGAAATCTTGAATTTGCATGCTAGTAATTGTTCATTATAGGTAATAAATAACACTTACAGCAGGATAAGTTCCTACCAGTAAACTACAATCTACCATCTTTTGAACTGTATTATTCTATGCAAATAAAGAAGTTTGAAGTTTGAAAAAATTTGATTGATCGCTATCTCACCTGATAGTAAGTAAAGACGAGGCTAAATCGTTCGACAGCATTTCTCAGTAATGATTTTTGACGTAATGTTGCGCTCTAAACATCTAACTAGGGTAAACCTTTGATAGCCAGACTAGTTCACATGCGCACATACACTCCATTGAATTGCTTAGGAGGATTGTGCAGGTCTACTCGTTATGTTTTTCCCTCACAGAAAAGCTCATTATAAATTTTGCTTAATTCATTTTGCGTTTGCGTTTGCGTTTTTAATTTTGTTTAATTAGTAGCTGTCTGTGTAGAGTTCCGTTTTCGCTATCCCGCGGGGACTGTACATTTTCCGAGACTAAAGGAAGCCTATGTTTTAATCTAGGGAATAAGCTACTATCTACATTCCAAATTTGAACTAAATCCGTCCAGCCGTTTCAGAGTGAAGTAGTAACAAACATACATACATGCTCACTCACAAAACTTTCACGTTTACTTCGTAAGCGTACCTATTGATATATAAATCCCGTTTATTCTCTATCCCGTGGGAATTTCAACAAATCCTTCCTCAAAGCTTGTCTACATCATAAAGGCAACCTCTATGCAAAATTTCAGCCTTCTAGGGCCAAGGATTTCGGCTGTGCGTTGTCTGTCAGTCACTCAGAGGGTCGAGCTGCGTCACGTAAAATCGAATAGTAATCGTTGTCGAGTTTGTATGACGTTTGGAACAGCGCCCGCCCGTGAGCGTGTTTGGAACTAAAATTTAGTATGAGGTTTCTCGATTTCGATACGATAACCGTAACGTTACGAAGCATTCGTAAAGTCGTGCTCGACCCTCAGTAACGGAAGAGTGTTATAACTATACTGATTAAATAGGATATAAAGTTTTAATCCGTTAAAAGTCACCTTTCAGTTTTTTGGAATTTATGTAGTAAATTAGCTTTTCAGTGACGATAAACAGCGTAAGGAAACTGTGCTACATTACCCTGCTGCTTATACTGTGTTCTCGTCTCTCTCTATCATATATTGTCCTCTCGTTTCCGCTTCATCCGTTACCTATTCTTTAGCGTAATATTTTACGAAGCACCTAATATGGAAATTCACTTTCAAGACATATCACCCGCGAGCCGAGCGAATCAATCTTGTATTGAAAGATGATCTCTCCCGGTCCTACGGACCCAGAGGGCCCCCTGGGGGGGGGGGGGGGGGTCACTTGTGCACACACTAATATTTGAATGTGGAAGCGAGTCAAAAAATATCGGCTTCACGACACACGAAACAGCTTCTATTGTAACTTTTGACATAAGAAAACGTCTCGATCGCATTCGCGTTTAAGTTTGAATTACTATGGGCAAATTGGCAGCGCCAAGTGGCACTTGTCGACAACAAACAATTCTTATAGTATTTGACGTGGTAATGTAAACGCGATCAAGACGTATTTTTTGGTCGGCGATTACACTAGGCACTTCGTAGAAGACCATAATATAATCTAAGTATAAGTTGACGACCGAATAGCCTAGTGGTTAGAGACCCTGACTATGAAGCTTGAGGTCCCGGGTTCAAATCCCGGTCGGGGCAGATGTTTGTTTGATGAATACGAATGTTTGTTCTCGGGTCTTGGATGTTTAATATGTATATAAGTATGTATTTATTTCTATAAGTATGTTTATCCGTTGTCTAGTACCCATAGTACAGGCTTTGCCTAGTTTGGGACTAGGTCAATTGGTGTCAAATTGTCCCGTGGTATTTATTTATTTATTTTTATTTATTTAAGTTTTTTGCTAAAAATATTTAGTTTGGACAAAAATCAAAACAGGCTAAAGTAACAAACAGCGGAACAGTAAAAAGATAAGATAAAAATAAGTAGGGATTAGCGGAGAAGAAAAAGGATCCGGGAAACTGGAGACAATAATTTCGGTAAAATTTATTGTTTAGTCTAATCTCGCGGATTCCCCGGGGCGGGGGTCGGCCGGGCGCCCATTATAGCTATGCGAGGCAGCTAAAGCCCAAACACAGAGCGGCAACGGGTCGGACGCGGGTCGGGTGCGGGTCGGGCGCGGGTCGGCTGCGGGTCGGGCGCAGGGCGGCTCCGGATCTTGTCTATTATCACCATCACCAGCCGGGAGGAACCTTTGGCTTATCTATGCATTACAATGTTTCTGCCACTTTTTGAGGGGGACGAGGAACACACATGTACAGCACACGTCTACGCTAATGTCAAAATTTGTTACGTTCCTACAAACGCACACTAAAACAAAACTGTCACACAAATGCCAAAAACACGCACGCAATCAACAGACCCTGATCATTTTGATCAGACTTAAGGTTAGAGATTTGGCAGATGGGAAATCGCGCGTTAACATCTCCATTCCTTTCCCGCTCTGATCCCACTGTTGGGCTTGGGTTTTAGTTCCCAAGCTGACCCAGCGCGGATTGGGAACTTTACACGCATCGTTGAATTGCTTCGTGTGCAGGTTTCCTCACGATAAATTACAAATGCAATTTCGCTGTCTATATGAAGTATGTATATTTCCGCTCAATGACTCTCCATTAAGGACATCGCATCGTACCGCTTTCAGCTGGACAACACAGTAGTGAATTTTTCCTTCACCTCCGCTTAGGCGCCTCGCTCTGGTGGATGCGAGGCCTTATGGGAGGGGGAGGGGGGGATCGCAAGTGTAGCTCTGTTACAGACACCCGAGACGGCAAGACATTATAAGTGGGACGTTTGTATCCTCTTCGGGGCGATTTTAGGGAGTGGTTTGGGTACTTTGACCACGGTAAATTAAAGTTGGGCGTACAGAGCACATATTTAAGCGGCAAATAAATAACAATAAAGAAACTGCTTAGTGAGGCTTGAGGTCTTACAGACCTCGAGAGAATAAGAATAAGAATAAGAAATATTTATTTCGCAACAACAATACAGTAATACTCGTATACAGTTAACTTAAAATTAAATTAAATATAAGTACTTAGTTGCGAAAAAGGAACCCACTCAGCATTCGTCACTAAAGGTGGCTCGACGCTGATATTATGTGGATCCTGGTTGGCATGCAATACAGAGCCGCACGACACGCAGCGTCGCAAGCCCATGCTAACACACTACATACTTCTAATATACAGCTCACTCAAACAGTACCCACCCAAACAGAAGTATTGCCAACAACATCCATCACTCGTAACCCCAACCAGTAACGAAGGCCCACTGTCCCTCCACACATACAACCTTCCACGACATCCTACGAGAGCGCATTTTGTTACATTTTTCGTTTTGTGTTGGAAAAAAAAAAACAAAAACTGAATTGACGAAAAAATTCTATACATACTTACATTGACTTACCAACACCATGGACTTCGGGTTAGCGCTTAAAAACGTCCGAACCAAAAGACCGCTAGACGCGCGTCAGTCAGTCTTAGTTTGGTCGAACGACAGCGTTATGACGTGTGGCTGTCATCGAAAAATGCCGCGTTGTACTGGGGACATTTTTCGTGAATTTTGTGCTAGACCCAAAGTCCATGATGTTAGTAATAAGTCAATGTATATTATAATGTATACATATGGTATACATAGGTTTAATTAGTGGGTTTGAGGCCCTATTGCGTAACTATTTTGTCACTCGTCAAGGGATTGAAATGTCAGTTTTTGTACGACTGTGACAGCTAGCTGTTTCCGATACCAATTGTCAGCCCACACAAAAAGAACACGATGTTGATAGCGAGCGAGTTAGACAATAAGCATGCTGCTCACGAAAACGAGAATCGGTTGAGTTGAGAGGCAGCCGGACAGACGGACAGACATACGAAAGCATTTTAGTCCAAGCTAAAACGCTTTGCTCGCTCGGTCAATTATATAAACGAACACGAGGTTTCGTCGTCCTTGACTAAAATCAAGTTTAGGCCATTTTTTGCAAACCGTAGCCCCCTTAATAAAATGGCGTATTTGAATAGAAAATTAGCGAAAGTTAGCGTGGGTCCCACTCGCGGTAAATATTCGCGCAATAAAATGGACAGAAGTTTTTGGAACCCTTCTTTACTTGGAGTTAAATTTAAATTTATAATTCTTTCGAGTTTCATTTCGATTCCTTGTAGGTTTCGTCGGTCAACTTAAGGCGACACGATTATTATGCTTATTCATTGTTTATTGTTATTAATATTTCAAGTAATCACTGCAACAAGAATACAAAGATAGTCAGATAAATATGATTAAACCGCAGGGTAGTTGCGTAACTATTTATACTTACTAACACCATGGTCTTTGGGATAGTAAAAAATTTACTAAAAATTATGTGTCTCAGTCCAACGCGGCATTTACCGATGACAGCCACACGTCCCAGCGCTGTCGTTCGACCAAACTGAGACTGACTGACGCTCGGTTAGTGGCCTTTTGGTTCGGACGTTTTCAAGCGCCAACCCAAAGTCCATAGTGTTGATAAGTCAATGGATTGAAATGTCAGTTTTTGTACGACTGTGACAGCTAGCTGTTTCCGATACCAATTGTCAACCCATACGAAATGAACACGGTGCTGATTGCGAGCGAGTTAGACAAAAAGCATGCTGGATCCTTGACATTTTCGTGTCACTTGCAATACCCTAACACTAAAGTTAGTACTGATAAGCACGCCGAAATATTTCCATGCGTTCAAGAGTGAGTTTTCTTTGCATAATTCATTTGTGGTTACGTATTGTAAGAGCCATTTGTAACTCGTTTTTCGAAAAAAAATGTTTGTGCCAAGTTTCTTGCGGTGCATTCTTCTTGGCAATCGTGGTCTTTTCGAAAGCGCTGGGAGACTCAAAGAAATTACGTGTAAAAGAGCATCTAACTGCCTTTTGCTGGATAAAGCTTTGATTTTGATTTAGGTCATTCAGTCCAGGCCACAGCTACTGAAAAAGAATAGCTGTGAACACATAGCCCATATCATTAACAATATTTAGCCTCAGTTTAAAACATGACAGCTGTCGGCCGCGCCCTGATGCTGCCAGGGCTGCAGCACGCGAGGTGCCCGAGTTCGTTCACCCCACCTAACTCCTGCGCCAACAACTTAACAGAGAAACTAAGCTGAGTTTTTTTCCAATACATTTCCACTAGCTTAAGCCCCGCGGCTTTGCCGCCGTGAAATCTTTCAAAATGGGCTAGTTCCTTATCCCGTGAGAATTCCGAAAAATCCCTTCTTAGTGCACCTCTAGGATACTCAAGGTACATGTTTGCCAAATGACAAGTCTCTAGGTCCAGTAGTTTAGGCTGTGCGTTGTCTGTCATCTGTCAGTCAGTCAGTCACGGTACTGTTGTATAGGTATAGATTATAATTATCGAATCAGCAGGCTTATTGTGTAACTCGCTCGGAATAACAATCGCGTCAATTTTGACAGTTCCAAGCCGAGCTTGCGTCGAAAATGAATCGAATTGTATAGCGTAAGATCATGGCAATCGAAAATGATGCCCAGGTATTTTTGAAGCCAGTTGAAAGAATGAGTTTGGCATTATAACGGCATAGGAATCCTTTTGTTATACGAAAGCAATCTTTCGAGGCGCTCGAATTGAGGTCCATTTCGTCCTCAGCTAATGCCGATTCCAAGTGAGTTGGACTTTAAGCCTGTTGCTCACAAAATTTCACGACAATCGGTTGAGACGTGCAACGTGTAGAGGAGAAACAGCCGGACAGACAGACGGACATCAGGACAAACAAAAGAATTTTTGCCCAAATTTTCGCTTGGTAAATTAAAAGTTTTTTTATTCTTATACTCCGGTAGGGGAGCGTGGTAATTACCTTGTCAACTAATAAAACGTACAGGTCAGTTGTTTTTGTAATCTGGCCTCTATTTTGCCAACTTTACAATACTGTCAGTTCATTATGACAATTCGGTGTCAACTGCTAACTTAAAGAGCTTTTGTTTTAGCGCGCTTCGTATCGGCAAAGAAGTAGATCGAACTGTCATTGCAAACTGACAATTGTAAAGTTGGTGACATAGGGGCCAGGCAATGCGATGTCAATACGTCTACGTACAGTGGGTCACGATTCAGTTGGTTCGATAGTAGGAACGGAACCCTACAAAACTACGCGAAAGAACCATCAAATTAGCATACGCAAAATGTTAACCCAAATCCAAGCGCCGGCAGTTAATCACATTCAATCCACAAAACGAATGCAAACAAGTACTGTCAACAAAAAACGGTTCCTTTTAATTTCCGGAGCCCGCTACCAAGTTCTTTGTCGTATTTCAATAACGTTTACTTAATTTTAATTAAACCCTGTGGCTATTGGTTTAAGGTTTAACTTGGAGTAAGAGAGGAGACATAGGACCTATGTTTTCTCCCATACACCTTGAAAGTCACAATGTAATGTCTGTCATAATCTGTCTGATTGCGTAACTATTTGACATTCGTCATCAGAATGAAATGTCAGTTTTTGTACGAGAGTGAGAGCTAGCTGTTTCCGATACCAATAGTCAGCCCATACAACATGAACACGATGCTGATTGCGAGCGAGTTAGACAATAATCAATAAATAAACCTAACCTAAACTACTTTATTTACATAATAAAAGCAATTTACAATGACATTAAATCTAAGCTTAAACTAAATAAACTACAACTTAAAACTAAATTAAATCTAAATAAGGCCCCCGTGGCATAGTGCCCAAAAGGCTGGCAGCGTTGCCTCGCTGAATAGCGATGCTGATTCTTTGAGAGAGAAAACTGCCAGCCCTTTGGTCACAAGTTGCATCAACTAAGCGCTTTTTTAACTCAGAAATAAGCTTGTAAGCGCTGGGACCCCATGGACCCAAAGTTTCAAACCCGACAGGAACAAAATTATAATTCGGACCGAGAGATTGATACTTAGAATTTTTTCTATTTTCAGCCGTTTCTGCCGCCGCACCAGCTTTTTGTGTGGTTCCCTGGAGATGTGAGGGTGCTACTGTATCGACACAGGTCGCATCCCAAACCAGAACCCTACCCATTCTCCAGGGAATCAGAGACATACCGTCCGGCCTTTTGCCATCGTCGCGGGCAATGCCGCTTGGCTCCAAAATGGCCGGCACGTTCGCAGAGGCAAGAGCCCGGCGGATTATGTCATTGAGCGCGGCATGACGGGAGAAACGGCCGGCGCTCTTTTGACAGGAAAGACCATGGTGTCCCGTTTCGTCCACATTGGTGCCACAGAGGCAACGGTGTGGTGAACACAGCGCAACACCCAGTCTTAGCCCGACTGCAATTCTCAGTGTTTCAGGCTCAAGAAAGGTTCCGGTGTTAACGGAAGGATAAGCATGAAGCCAGTCACCGGATTCCTTTCTTGCCACAGCCAAAAGCCTTGCTCGGTCTGGGCCTGAACTGGAACTGAGAATATTAGAATAAGTTAATTTGGATAGTGTGTCATCCCAGCTCCGTTGGAAATTTGGATAAGCGGGAGGATTTTCACCCGGACAAGCCATTAGCCAAGCATTCCTAGCATCGACCAAACCCGTCGTCTCGTAGTTTGAAGGACTAGACCTAAACTATATTTTTTTACAGGATGACGCTGCACAGGAAAATACCTGGTTCCTATTTCACCAACTTTGAAATAAAATTGTCACTTTA
This sequence comes from Clepsis dumicolana, assembly GCA_963691665.1. Classification (NCBI taxonomy): domain Eukaryota; kingdom Metazoa; phylum Arthropoda; class Insecta; order Lepidoptera; family Tortricidae; genus Clepsis; species Clepsis dumicolana. Next base: position 149,415 of record OY829532.1, on the reverse strand, counting down.
CAATGACAATTCGAACTACATTTCTTTGCCAATATGAAGCGCGCTGAAACAAAAGCTCTTCAAGTCAGCAATGAACACCGAAATGAAATGAAATGTATTAGCTTTGCTTTATACACGGTCAAATAAAATATCTTATAAATAGTGTTCCTGTGCAGTGACATCTCTAACCAGATACATTGGCATGCAAAACATTATCATATAATCTACGTCTACAATATAATGTCGGCTGAATAAATTAATTGAGTACATTAAAAACAAAAACAAAAATTAAAAAAATATAATAAACATAAGTCGAGCACTCACTACATTTTTCTAATACAATTAATAAGTTTGAAATAAAATTATTCAATAAGCTTCAATGTCAATATGTTAGTCAAATATTATCAGTTATTACCAGTGATCGGGGTTTTGGATGCGACTTGGGGTGAATGACCTCAATCATTATGCTAGTATGGATATGCCGCGGGATTCCGGGCTTTCGTGTGGTTTTATAAAGGACAGTTTTTTTGTCATATTATTAGATTACATATTGATTATACATTTTAATAAAATCATTTATTTCAAATATTTAGCATATTTTTTATTACTTTTGGTCTCTATAAAATTAAAATATCAATCCATTATTTTTTCAATGATCCCTAATGTTAACCTATTTCGTTTAACATCTAAAACCCACTTATAAGCCGAAAACGATATTTCTACTTCAACTGATGTTAGCGAGGCGAATTTATATAAAGAAATTTCATCGGATGCGGATTCGTGTGATATTTGTTCGGCGTTTGTTCTGATGTCATCTAAATTAGGATTTCATTAATAATGAATATGCCCGGGATCCCGGGATTTGTATTGATGTTGGAGGATAATTATTCTATTTTATTTTACATGATATTAATCGATATTACAGGTCAACGTTTGAAATAAACGTTATTATTATTGAAAAAATATCGCGGGATTATAGTCACATCCATACTATGATTACGACTCGAAATCCCGCGAATTGCATCCAAAACCCCGATCATTGGTTTTTACAATTATTTAGTTGGTACTTAGGTATTCCTTAATTGAATAAAATGTATTTTCTTTAAGTCACTGAAATAACTTAGATCTGAACTTGCATAAGGGCAAATCAGCTATGCTCTCGGGTAGCTTATTGAAGATTCGTATTGCCATTGGATAACAATTTCGACGATACAAGTGTGTGTTAGTTTTTGGGTAAATTAATCTGTCTGGGTATCTGGTATTGAAGTGACACGCCTCACCTTACACTCGAACTGTCATTGAAAACTAGCGTTTGTAAAGTTGATAAATTAAGGACATGGTGGTAAATGATTCTTTCTTTCTTTCAACTCTGTACCTACTTAACATGGCTCACTTTACACCTCGCTGTATAACCTAAACCTAAAATAAACCAGTTCATTAGTGTAACCAGGCCACCCCCCCCCCCCCTCAGCCTCCCCCTGCGTGGTGTTACATATTCATGAACTGACAAGAGGCGGAGGACAGCAGAATAGTTTGTCAGAAGTAGCTTAGAGTCTGGCTATTGAAAGATGATCCTAGTAGTTAAAACGGGAACACTATGTTCAAGACGAAACCAACGCACACTACATGCCGAACAAACCAGTGCCCTAAGCACGACTTGTCGAATCCTGCGTTACGTTACGGTTATCGTATCGAGATCGAGAAATCTCATACTAAATTTTAGTTCCAAATACGCTCACGGGCGGGCGCTGTTCCAAACGTCATACAAACTCGTTATAGTTTACTATTCGATTTTACGTGACGCAGGATTCGACAAGTCGTGCTTAGGGCACAGAAGCCGCCTTCAGTCGTAACCGTACGCCGCGCTGTGTCCATTCATTATTGATTTCGCTACCCGTTCACACTTAAAAAACAGCCATATTCGGTTTTACATAAACCCAACTGCATGTCTGCATGTAACAACGACACGGGAAGGGATTAATTAACATTGTCATTCGTACAACACGTCACGATACGCCGCGTGCACGGAGATGACTATGCGAAACTACAATGTAATACAAAAGCTACTCTTTGTTGAACACTGTACAACAAACAAAACAGAAAAAACGTACAAAGAAAATACAAGGTAGCAGTGAGCGGCCTTATCGCGAGCGATCTCTACCAAGCAACCATAATGATTTTTTTTATACGACGAGGAAGGCAAACGAGCAAGTGGGTCACCTGATGTTAAGAGATCACCACTGCCCATAGACACCTGCAACCCTGGATGATTGCAGATGCGTTGCCAACCTAGAGGGCTAAGATGAAATGCCTCTTGTGCCCGTAATTACACCGGCTGTCTTACTCTCCTCACCGGAACACAACAGTAGCTTAGTAACTTAGCGGCAGGATTAGCTTTTAATGGTCGTAGCGATCCGGACGGACCTCGCACAAGGTCCTACCACCCGCATAATGGTAAGAATCAGTAAGAATAAAACCAAATACAGGTAAGAACAGACTCTATCCAAGTGCAGTCGTAGTTTTGCCTCAAGGTTTTGGGTTGCACTATCTGACTATTGTTTTGTTTAAAAAATGGATCTCAAACTGCTCCATATTCGGATGGCTTCTCGTTTCGTCGTGTAACAGCGGCTATTGTTGCGCCTTTGGCACCGACTCAGATCGCCATTGTCAACAACCAAGATGAAACTTCTGGATGCCGGGACAAGTTCGTACTCCCACCTGGTAGGGTTGTATTGTGAAGAGCTATACCTAGCCAACTGTAATAGCGCCAATAATATTTCAGACTAAAGATAACGTTAAGCTTTGTCCATATTAATACCATTTTGCTGTATCGTATCTTCGTAGCGTAGCACCGACACCTGTCTTGAAGCGTCTAGTGTACGCGTAATCAACTGCCAAAAGTACGTCGCGATTGCGTTTTACAGCCGCGGGTGTCAAATAAATGTTTGTAGTCGATACATGCCACTAGTGGCGCTGCTAATGTGACCATAGTATTTCAGACGTAAACGCGAACGCAATCCAGATGTTCTTTTGCCCATTGATAACACTAGAAGATATGATCGTCAATGTTGACGCAGAAAGAGCGCGATCGTGCTTTGCGCCGTATCTGATCCATGTTGCTACGCGCTTATACTTTTGAGGGACAGTGGGTTAACGCAAAGTGTAGATGAGGTCAAAGTGTAGCTCACTACACTAGTAAATGTCAGTTTAAATGACAACTCTGTGTCAATTGCTGACTTGAAGAGCTTTTGTTTAAAGCGCTTCGTATTGGCAAAGAAATGTAGTCCGAATAGTCATTGTAAACTGACAATTGTAATGTTGAAAGGCCTGAAACGCCAAATACTCCGAGTATGCAAGTGACCCATTTATGGCGTAGATGTGACATGTAAATGGCACCGACCGGATCGCTCTCATCGGATTACCGCTGATTGGCGCCTAACGTAATCAGGACCCGTTTCGCAGACAATATTCTATATACGGAGACATTCATTTCAAGTGACCGTGACCCTGTTTCATACATGTGAGAAATGTCTGTTTACGATAACAATCGGAGTAAAGCCACTGATAGGGCAAACAGATCACTCACGTATTTAGCTGATGTTTCGGACTAATCCGTAGTCCTTCCTCTGGGATCGCACGACCCAGCGGCAGCCGCGGCACATAGCTGCCAGAGGAAGGACTACGAATTAGTCCGATACAGTCGGGCTAAACTCGACTTAAGTATTAGTGAGTGATCCCTTTTATTTCACTATGGTAAATTGCGTATGAAAAAATATATACAGTAGAACGTAGGACCTCCTCCTTTTTTGAAGTCGGTTAAAAATAGTCTCTGTTGCATAGTTGCGTGGTGCGGTCGTCGCGTCACCCTCGTAGAGATGTTTGAAGTGACCTGACAGCAAGAGTGGTCAACTGGGTCTTTTGTGAACCTTCAACTCGGGCACGGTGGTGACATATCTACTTCCTATTTATAATGTAATATCATTGAACCCCCCAGTAGGCTATAACTATGCGGTATCGTTACGCTGTCCTAGAGTATAGACAGTAGAAAAACCTTTCCCACGAGCCAGCACCTATTTCACCAACTTTACAATTGTCAGTTGTATATGACAATTCGAACTACATTTCTTTGACAATATGAAGCGCGCTAAAACAAAAGCTCTTCAAGTCGGCAGTTGACACCGAATTGTCATTGAAAATTACCACTTGTAACGTTGGTGTAGTAGGGGCCAGGCAAAAATCAATCTTATGACAATGTCATAAGCATTTTAACAGGGGAAAGCTTTTCTCACTTTCATTAATAATAATAATAAATAAATATCATGGGACAATTTGACACCAATTGACCTAGTCCCAAACTGTACTATGGGTATTAGACAACAGATAAACATACTTATATAGATAAATACATACTTATATACATAATATTAAACATCCAAGACCCGAGAACAAACATTCATATTCATCATACAAACATCTGCCCGACCGGGATTTGAACCCGAGACCTCAAGCTTCATAGTCAGGGTCTCTAACCACTAGGCTATTCGGTCGTCAACTAAGTACCCATATCAATGTCCGTCAAATAACAATAATCGCCTCTCTGCCTCACAACTAGACTTAACTAGGGCGTTAGTGATAACCCTTTACTGTTATTTCTCCAAAATTATTATAATCCCGAAGCCGGTACCGTTCAGAAATATTGTGATATTGTGTGTGTGCGACTGGCAGCCCTCGATAAGCAAGGCTTATGTCGCCGGGAGACCCGCCCGCTGGATGGACAAAAACACGCGGTTACAAATTTTTGCAAGGTTACAAAGACTTCTGCCGCTGAGTGGCTGATCTGTCTGATGTATCTGACTCCCTATGTATTCTGTGCTCCCAGATGAGGAATACGAATTAGTCCGAAACGCGTCAATCTAAACTCTTATATGGGGTGCGTCTTTGAACCGGCATGAATTCAGCCAAGGGTTGAGTTAGCATAGGTAAGTGAGCGCCCCAATTAAGCTTTCAAAAAAAAAACCTCCCATACATGCCTATTGTCAACTAGCGGAGGAAATTAATGTATGGGAGAATATTTTTATTTTTCTTATTAATCAAAAAAACACTGAGGTGCACACTTATACTTACTCAACCCCTGGCTGAATACTTGACGGTTTAATAAAACGCACCCTGCCTGCATACGTGAGTGACATTGTTTCACTATGATTCTTGTACACTTGCTCAATCGCTTTTTTTTATTTACTATCGGCTTGCTTTTGACCACAAACACGCCTGAGGGTCGAGCACTACTTTTCGAAACCTCATCATCATCATCATCATGTCAGCTGATTGACGTCCACTGCTGGCCGGCGGCCTCCCCTGCGGCTCTCCACTCTGACCGGTCCTGTGCCTTCCGCATCCACCGCGGTCCCGCGATCTTTACCAGGTCGTCGCTCCATCTTGTTGGAGGCTTACCGACAGCTTCGTCTCCCGGTCCGAACCTCCGGTCGAAACCTGCGGTCGAGTTTGTATGACGTTTGGAACAGCGCCCGCCCGTGAGCGTATTTGGAACTAAAATTTAGTATAAGGTTTCTCGGTCTCGATACGATGACCGTAACGCTACGCAGCATTCGTAAAGTCGTGCTCGACCCTCTGATGGTAAGCGAAGTTGTGGTCTACGATGGAGCACGCTTGCCTAGCAAATGCCCATTCAGCCTAAACTTGAAAACGGCCAGACTATAGTGTTCAGGGAACACAGACGCAGGCAGGGGATTTCACTCCTCAGCCGTACAGATGATGAAGGAAGAGCGAAAACGCTTTGTGCAGATTTTGGGAATGCAGACAACATAAACTCCACACACACCACCACCACCACCACCATGTAAAATAAATCATTGATTTGTCTTTAGCTTGGTTTTAGTCTAAAACCGCGCGTTTCTCGCGAGTGCCCGGTCGGCGCCAGATCGGGGCCGGATTACCTTTGTTGGAAAAATTGATTCAAACCTGCGAGCCCGACCGCTACCTGCGATACTCAGAGATACTCGTTAATCTGGGTGCGGGATACTATTACGAACTGAAAGGAGCAGAAGCGAAAATTAAAGCAAATATGACAGTAGAGAGGAGTTTGAGTAACGCGGGTTATTGCCCGACACTTGCTATTAATGCACTCACGAAAAAGCACTACGCAATCACGCAAAAAATGTAAGTGTAATTATAATCCTCTGGGTAAGTTTCCGCAATTACCATTTTAGAACAGTTATCTATCACTAGCAAATACTAAGTCAATAAAGAGTTTTTTTTCGCGCGACCCCAGGGGTTTGTGCGTTTGCAGATGCGTTGCTAACCTAGAGAACTGAGATGAAATGCCTCTTGTGCATGTAATTACACCGGCTGTCTTACTCTCCATAACGGAACACAACACTGCAAGCACTGCTGGTTAACAGGATTACCGAGTAAGATGGTAGCAGCGATCCAGACCGACCTCGCACAACGTCCTACCACCCGCAATTCTTGCATTGTATTGTTAAGTAAGTGAGGTTAGGCAAACCAAAACGGAATCCCGTTTCGAACAAAACAGATTGAAAATGTCTGTATATCGAAGCAAGTCGCCAAAGGGACAGTTTTATGGCTGTGAAATGTGAACGACTGCCAAGATCGGTGGCTGGCAGCCAGCGCGGCCGCGGACGGGGCGCGAGTGTGACGGCCTCAAGGGCGAGTACACCATCTCTTTAAAACATTCACCGGACATGAACACAACCGGAGACAGTATATTTTAGTAGTCCTTGAGATGTGAGTCAAATTGTATTCTAGACCATGTATTCGTAAAATGTCACTGAGCAAGATACGTGCAAGTGATGTGGTAGTTGTTAGACCCCCTCTCTCCCCAGGGTCAGAGGGTCGAGCACGACTTTACGAATGCTGCGTAACGTTACTTACGGTTATCGTATCGAGATCGAGAAACCTCATACTAAATTTTAGTTCCAAATACGCTCACGGGCGGACGCTGTTCCAAACGTCGTACAAACTCGACAACGTTTACTATTCGATTTTACGTGACGCAGCATTCGTAAAGTCGTGCTCAACCCTCCGATCTGGAAATCAGCGCCTGGTGTCTGTGCCCAGTACATGCTGAGATTGGGACCCTTTGCCCATCTGGTTTGTTGCTTCTTTTATATTATATGTATATAGATTAAAATAACTAACCAACATAAAAAAAAGTTGAATACCCCCCCCCCCCACATTGTCATTTCAAAGTTTAGTATTTTAAAAACGGGTAAACAGATTTAAATTAAACAGCTAAGAATCATCCCGATTAAACTAGCTTTTGATTAAATAAAGCGTTTAGGAGCTACGATGCCACAGATACACTCATAAACAGGTCAAACTGACAGGTTTTATAGCACTCCTCTTCCTGAGTCGAGGCTCAAAAATACATCATCTGACCTATTTCACCAACGTTACAAGTGTCAATTTTCAATGAACTAAAAAACAATTACTTTGCTCACCCGCGACCACTAATGACAAATAGTTATATCTGTGCGGCAAATGTATGTTTCCATGCAACACCTCCACCTCCACTGCTACACGAATCAACACATGCCACACAGACCCAACTATCACCACCACCACTATACTAAACGCTGACGCGTTTCGGCACTCTCCACGAGGCCATTTACGAAGCACAACAACAACCGCTCAACATGCCACCACTTCCACTACTGACATATGTAAACCATGTACTGAACTTAGTTAATGACAAAACCAACGTACCCACTAATATTTTATAAATTCCAAACTACCCTTTTATGTAAGTCCTAAACTACCCTTTTTTAAGAAATGAATTCCAAACTACCCTTTTTATTTTTATTTTTAATCTACGCCAGGTACCCCGTTATTTTTAACCGAGTACGGTAAAAAGAGAAGTCATGTTCTCATTATTACTATGACACATTATTAAAATTAGAACCAAGTCGTAACAAAGGCGAAGAAACCAAATTAACTTGTTCATTAATAATAGACCCCATGTTGTTGTACCTAATTATTTCCAATTGTTCTAAAACCGATAGCCGCAAACCCTTATCACAATAATGTAAAATTTCGTACGTATCTGAGTCTAACAACGAATGATTCGTTTCTAATAAATGCTTGGCAAAGTTTGATTTCTCTGGATGATCATGCCTATATGACGAGACATGCTCTTTAAATCTAGTATCAAAGCTTCGACCGGTTTGTCCAATGTATACTTGACTACAGTCGCCACAAGTGAGTTTATATACGCCCGACCTGTTCCCTTTATCCACCTTTTCTTTGTTATTACAAAGTCTAGAACGTAAAGAATTAGTAGTCTTAAAGGCAACATTGATGTTATTTGATTTTAAAATATTATAAATCTTGTCAGACAACCGGCCAACATAAGTAATACTAGATCTAAATTTGTTAGTAGGCTGAGATGGCAACGCAGAGTAAAGCATGCTATTCACTATCCGTCCCTGCTTCTTTTGAACCAGACTATTAACCATTGCTGTACTATAACCATTTGTTGTTGCTATCTGATATATAGTATGTAACTCAGAAAAAAAACCTTCTAAAAAATTCTGCATTTACCTTTGACACCGAACAAAAGAGGAGCAATGTGATTCCCATGAATCCGCAGGCACCAATTTTATATGGTTTACCTAAAATTCACAAGGATGGTGTTCCTGTTCGCCCTGTTGTTTCATACGTGAGTGCTCCAGCGTATAAAGTAGCGAGGAAGTTAAATAGCATTGTTCGGGAAAAATCATCTTTTAAGCCAATATATAGTTTAAAGAATAGTTCAGATTTAGTAAATAAAATTAAAGACATTAATATACCGCCAAACTCAACATTACTTTCTTTAGATGTGGATAGTTCGTTTACCAACGTACCATATAGTGAAACCTTAAATATTCTTAGATGTCACTTAGAAAGGAAGCGTTTACATCCGGGGGAGGTTTGTGAGTTAATAGAATTAGTAACTTTATGCATGAAACAAAATTATTTCAGATTTAATGGTCAATATTATTTGCAGAGTGATGGTTTAGCAATGGGGTCACCTCTTAGTCCTTTAATGGCTGACGTTTTTATGGATAACTTTGAAAAACAATATATAGTGGGGAACAGCAATTTAGTATATTATTATAGGTATGTTGATGATTTAATTTTATGTTGGAAGGGGAGTATGAGGCAGCTAGATTTGTTTATTAGTGCTCTCAATAACAAACATCCAAAAATAAAGTTCAAACGAGAATTAGAGGAAAATCGTTCATTAAATTTTCTGGATTTAACTATTACAAGAGTAAATAATAGGCACCAGTTTCAAATTTACCGTAAGCCTACGTACACAGATACTGTCATACCTGCAAATTCTACTCACCCATGGCAGCATAAACTGGCTGCTTTCCATTGTTATGTACATAGACTACTAACTGTACCTCTGTCGAAAGAGCATTATGATTCTGAGTTACATACTATATATCAGATAGCAACAACAAATGGTTATAGTACAGCAATGGTTAATAGTCTGGTTCAAAAGAAGCAGGGACGGAT